>PYHX02000494.1:83552356-84088958 GCA_004302925.2 Cochliomyia hominivorax
GAAAAACGTATTTCGAACCGAAAAAAAACGTATTTTTCGAATCGAAATTCAAAAAGAGCCAAAACTTAACATTCCTTTCGGGTTCGGATTTATCAAGAAATTAGAATAACTTCGTCTTTAAAATTTAACCCATTAAATGCAAAATTTTACTTAATAAAATATTTTGCATAAATCTATTTAAAGCCAAATAACAATAAGACATAAATCAAACAATAACATTAAAATACAACTATTTAACATATTTGACAAAAAAAAATTTACATTTCTAATTCATCATGCAAAAACGGCCCTAAACCATTTAAAATACCAAATAAAAGAGAGCTCAGCTTTTTACCAGAAATTAAATATTTAATTTATTAAAAAGCGTTTCCTTTAATTTGATATGCCTACCAGAGACTTGAGGGCAGATTACAAAATAAAACTACATAACATACAAATAAGATGCCATAATAACAGAAAAATAGCTTAAATTCAACATTTAGTATTGTTTTCTTTGGAGATCTTTTTGTTAAGAAAAGTTTAATAAAAAAGAAGAAGAAGAAGAAATGGCCAAAAACAAAACAAATTGTTTTTTTTTTTTTTAACAATAATGATGATTTTGATGATAATGTTAACAATAATAATGTGATTACGTCTTAACAACAAAAGAAAACGAATAAGTAAAAGTGTAATAAAACTTAAAAGACTAACTTTATAATACCCTACACCATGACAAAGTTATAAAAAATATTGATTGATTCTTGACAATATTATAATTACGAAACATTTATGCGATTTGAGAAGATTTTCGAAAGTAGGTTTATATAAGACCTATGGGAACTATGGAACGATATTTGAAAAATTTGTTCATATACTTTCTGTTGCATAATTTTTTATTATATACAATTTTATCGCTATAATTTGATTTTAAATTTATGCACTTTGATATTCGAAAGGATCCCTGGATTAATTGTTGACTGATTTGGTTAAATACTATTTTGTGCCAAAGTTAGTCAAATATATATTTTGTGGATTTTAAGAGCGGGGACGTTTGAGTGGGAGCTACCTGAAATATAGAAAAAATTGGACCGATATAATATATATTAAATTTGATCGATATAATTCTAAAATGCGACTTACAAAGTGTTAAATAGACTGAAAGACAGACAGACATCTTTAAATCGGCTTGGTAAGTGATTCTCAGTAAAACTATTTAAAAACACATATGATCACAAACACCAACGGAGAAAATAGTTGAATTTGACCAGATGCAGCCGTAAATCAGAAAAATAAAAAATCCCATTTTCCATGCAGAAATACCCAAAATTCTGATCCATAAAAAACATATTTAAAATTTGACTTTTTATTAAAATGATTTTCCAAAAATTGGGTGAACAAACCCCTAAATCTTCTCAATTTTAAGCCAAATGCATTCCTCTTAAGATTTCTTTATGACAAACAATGAAAAAGTTATAAAATTTAGTTAAAAAAAAATTATCTGCGAAAAAACGTTGCCACCTTTTTGGTAAAAGATTCTAGAAAAAAATTGTTCAATTATTGCAGAAATATTTTTTAGAATTTTATAGGGTAACCCGAATGGTGGCACATTGACTACGCCCCCAACATGTGAAATTTCTTTAAAAATATCTAACGGTCAAAAGTTATAACTTTATTTCCAAAAAAATCGATTTGAATATAATATGCTTCATTCCTCCAAATCCACTCGAAAATATTCAGCTCTAACGATGAGAAATTTCATTAAAATATCTCTAACATTTCAAAAAAGCAAAAGAAATATTTCCAAAATACCTACAGAAAGTAGGGTATACAAAGTAGTAAACAAAAAAACACTTAAATTTCAAATCTGTAAATAGATTAATATAATGAAGATGCCTTTCAAATACTCCTCTTTAAATGGAAAAAATAAGAGTTTTTTTTGTGTGTAAATCTAACACCCATAAAATCGAGCGGAAATTTTTTTAGATAAAAGTTGCAACACATTTCAACGCACAAGATCATTTGAAGAGCAGACAAAATCAATTAAACTAAAACTGAAAATAATTTAAACCGAAAACCATTACAAATTTCAATTTCAACTACTTTTTTCTAACTTTTTTGATGAAAATAAAATGAAATTGAAATTTAAGAAATGATAAATTGTTATAATTTGTTAAACAAATTTTAATGATGATAAAAGTAAAAAGACTCTAAATGAAATTTTAATTTCTTAAAATTAATTGAAGACGAAACTTACCGATTTTTGAGATTATTTTTTTCTTTTACCGCCATAAAGAAGACAAATTGATTATGAATTATTTTTATGAAATTGTTGATTGAAGATGATTCCTAGAAATAAAATGAAATTAAAATGTAAAATTATTAGTTTTGGTTGTTAACACTTGAACATTAAGAAAAAAGAGTTATGGTCGTAATCAAATTTTGAGAAAAAAAAAAATTTGGTTATTAATTTTCAAATTGAAAGTTAAATAATATTGAAAACAATATAAAACACCAAAACTGTGTTCAATACAACAAGTTCACAATCAATAAAACCATCAAACAATCACTGAAAAGTATCTTCAATTCAATTGAAGTATCTTTGTATCACACTTCACACATGTGTGTGAGTGTTAGCTTCCTCTTTAACTTTTCATTGTTTGTTATTCTTTTGTTTTGTTGTAACAAAAATTGTTTTTTTGTTATTATTGTTGTTTTTGTTGTATGTTGGAGTAGTTGTTGCATTGTAAAGTTAATAATACAAATTTACCGTTTAAAGTTTAAAAAAAAAGTGATTTGAAAGTGATTTTTTTTTTAGGTATTTACAATATTTTTACTTGCCAAAACAAAATAAAATTGCCAAAACAAAAGTGGTTTCTTTTACTTAAATTTAATTTTCTTTTTAATTTCGACACAATTATTAAATTTAATATTTTCACACGAAAAAATTGGTAAATTTATTAAATTTAAATATTTCAACGAAAAAATAAACAAATTTAATGATTTAAAAATCTTTAACAATTCAATTACGAATTTAAATATTTAAAAACACAATATTTCATTAAATTATAAATTTTATGTAAAAAATTTTACTTTTATACAAATTACAAATTTTAAAATGTACAATTTTATGTAAAATTATAATTTTATGTAAAATTTACAATTTTATGTAAAATTTACAATTTTATGTCAAATTTACAATTTTATGTAAAATTTACAATTTTATGTAAAATTTACAATTTTATGTAAAATTTACAATTTTATGTAAAATTTACAATTTTATGTAAAATTTACAATTTTATGTAAAATTTACAATTTTATGTAAAATGTACAATTTTATGTAAAATGTACAATTTTATGTAAAATTTACAATTTTATGTAAAATTTACAATTTTATGTAAAATTTACAATTTTATGTAAAATTTACAATTTTATGTAAAATTTACAATTTTATGTAAATTTACAATTTTATGTAAAATTTACAATTTTATGTAAAATTTACAATTTTATGTAAAATTTACAATTTTATGTAAAATTTACAATTTTATGTAAAATTTACAATTTTATGTAAAATTTACAATTTTATGTAAAATTTACAATTTTATGTAAAATTTACAATTTTATGTAAAATTTACAATTTTATGTAAAATTTACAATTTTATGTAAAATTTACAATTTTATGTAAAATTTACAATTTTATGTAAAATTTACAATTTTATGTAAAATTTACAATTTTATGTAAAATTTACAATTTTATGTAAAATTTACAATTTTATGTAAAATTTACAATTTTATGTAAAATTTACAATTTTATGTAAAATTTACAATTTTATGTAAAATTTACAATTTTATGTAAAATTTACAATTTTATGTAAAATTTACAATTTTATGTAAAATTTACAATTTTATGTAAAATTTACAATTTTATGTAAAATTTACAATTTTATGTAAAATTTACAATTTTATGTAAAATTTACAATTTTATGTAAAATTTACAATTTTATGTAAAATTTACAATTTTATGTAAAATTTACAATTTTATGTAAAATTTACAATTTATGTAAAATTTACAATTTTATGTAAAAATTTACAATTTTATGTAAAATTTACAATTTTATGTAAAATTTACAATTTTATGTAAAATTTACAATTTTATGTAAATTTACAATTTTATGTAAAATTTACAATTTTATGTAAAATTTACAATTTTATGTAAATTTACAATTTTATGTAAATTTACAATTTTATGTAAAATTTACAATTTTATGTAAAATTTACAATTTTATGTAAAATTTACAATTTTATGTAAATTTACAATTTTATGTAAAATTTACAATTTTATGTAAAATTTACAATTTTATGTAAATTTACAATTTTATGTAAAATTTACAATTTTATGTAAATTTACAATTTTATAGTAAATTTACAATTTTATGTAAATTTACAATTTTATAGTAAATTTACAATTTTATGTAAAATTTACAATTTTATGTAAAATTTACAATTTTATAGTAAATTTACAATTTTAGTAAATTTACAATTTTATGTAAAATTTACAATTTTAGTAAATTTACAATTTTATAGTAAATTTACAATTTTATGTAAAATTTACAATTTTATAGTAAATTTACAATTTTATGTAAATTTACAATTTTATGTAAAATTTACAATTTTATAGTAAATTTACAATTTTATAGTAAAATTTACAATTTTATGTAAAATTTACAATTTTATGTAAAATTTACAATTTTATGTAAATTTACAATTTTATGTAAAATTTACAATTTTATGTAAAATTTACAATTTTAGTAAATTTACAATTTATAGTAAATTTACAATTTTATAGTAAATTTACAATTTTATAGTAAATTTACAATTTTATGTAAAATTTACAATTTTATAGTAAATTTACAATTTTAGTAAATTTACAATTTTATGTAAAATTTACAATTTTATAGTAAATTTACAATTTTATGTAAAATTTACAATTTTAGTAAATTTACAATTTTATGTAAAATTTACAATTTTATAGTAAATTTACAATTTTATGTAAAATTTACAATTTTATAGTAAATTTACAATTTTATGTAAAATTTACAATTTTATAGTAAATTTACAATTTTATGTAAAATTTACAATTTTTAGTAAATTTACAATTTTATAGTAAATTTACAATTTTATAGTAAATTTACAATTTTATGTAAAATTTACAATTTTATAGTAAATTTACAATTTTATGTAAAATTTACAATTTTATGTAAAATTTACAATTTTATGTAAAATTTACAATTTTTAGTAAATTTACAATTTTATAGTAAAATTTACAATTTTATAGTAAATTTACAATTTTATAGTAAATTTACAATTTTATAGTAAATTTACAATTTTATAGTAAATTTACAATTTTATAGTAAATTTACAATTTTATGTAAAATTTACAATTTTATAGTAAATTTACAATTTTATGTAAAATTTACAATTTTTAGTAAATTTACAATTTTATAGTAAAATTTACAATTTTAGTAAATTTACAATTTTATAGTAAAATTTACAATTTTATAGTAAATTTACAATTTTATAGTAAATTTACAATTTTATAGTAAATTTACAATTTTATAGTAAATTTACAATTTTATAGTAAATTTACAATTTTAGTAAATTTACAATTTTATGTAAAATTTACAATTTTAGTAAATTTACAATTTTATAGAAAATTTACAATTTTATAGTAAAAATTTACAATTTTATATAAAAATTTACAATTTTATATAAAATTTACAATTTTATAGTAAATTTACAATTTTATAGTAAAATTTACAATTTTTAGTAAAATTTACAATTTTATAGTAAATTTACAATTTTATGTAAAATTTACAATTTTATAGTAAATTTACAATTTTATAGTAAATTTACAATTTTATAGTAAATTTACAATTTTATAGTAAATTTACAATTTTATGTAAATTTACAATTTTATAGTAAATTTACAATTTTATGTAAATTTACAATTTTATAGTAAATTTACAATTTTATAGTAAATTTACAATTTTATGTAAAATTTACAATGTTTTTTTAGTAAATTTACAATTTTATAGTAAATTTACAATTTTATGTAAAATTTACAATTTTATAGTAAATTTACAATTTTATAGTAAATTTACAATTTTATGTAAAATTTTACAATTTTATAGTAAATTTACAATTTTATGTAAAATTTACAATTTTAGTAAATTTACAATTTTATAGTAAATTTACAATTTTATAGTAAATTTACAATTTTATATAAAATTTACAATTTTATAGTAAAAATTTACAATTTTATAGTAAATTTACAATTTTATAGTAAATTTACAATTTTATGTAAAATTTACAATTTTATGTAAATTTACAATTTTAGTAAATTTACAATTTTATGTAAAATTTACAATTTTATAGTAAATTTACAATTTTATAGTAAATTTACAATTTTATGTAAAATTTACAATTTTATAGTAAATTTACAATTTTATGTAAAATTTACAATTTTTAGTAAATTTACAATTTTATAGTAAATTTACAATTTTATGTAAAATTTACAATTTTATAGTAAATTTACAATTTTATGTAAAATTTACAATGTTTTTTTAGTAAATCTACAATTTTATAGTAAATTTACAATTTTATGTAAAATTTACAATTTTATGTAAAATTTACAATTTTTTAAAGTACAATTTTATGTAAAATTTACAATTTTATAGAAAATTTACAATTTTATAGAAAATTTACAATTTTATAGAAAATTTACAATTTTATAGTAAATTTACAATTTTATAGTAAATTTACAATTTTATGTAAATTTACAATTTTATGTAAATTTACAATTTTATGTAAAAATTTACAATTTTATGTATAATTTACAATTTTATAGTAAATTTACAATTTTATAGTAAATTTACAATTTTATAGTAAAATTTACAATTTTATAGTAAATTTACAATTTTATGTAAAATTTACAATTTTATGTAAAATTTACAATTTTATAGTAAATTTACAATTTTATAGAAAATTTACAATTTTAGTAAATTTACAATTTTATAGTAAATTTACAATTTTATAGTAAATTTACATATTTTATGTAAAATTACAATGTTTTTTTAGTAAATTTACAATTTATAGTAAATTTACAATTTTATGTAAAATTTTACATTTTATAGTAAATTTACAATTTTATGTAAAATTTACAATGTTTTTAGTAAATTTAACAATTTTATAGTAAATTTACAAGTTTATGTATAATTTTACATTTTATTGTAAAATTACAATTTAAAGTAAATTTATTTACAATTTTATAGAAAAATTTACAATTTTATATAAAAATTTACAATTTTATAGTAAATTTACAATTTATAATTAAATTTACAATTTTATGTAAAATTTACAATTTATGTAAAATTTAAAATTTTATGCATAATTTAAAATTAAAATTTTATGTACAATTTTCAATTTTAAAGTAAATTTACAATTTTATGTAAAATTTACAATTTTATAAGTAAATTTAAATTTTACTGTAAAATTACAATTTTAAAGTAAATTTACAATATAATGTAAAATTTACAATTTTATAGTAAATTTAAAATTTTATGTACAATTTACAATTTTAAAGTAAATTTACCAATTTTATGTAAAATTTACAATTTATAGTAAATTTACAATTTTATAATAAATTACAATTTTATGTAAAATTTTACAATTTTATAGTAAATTTACAATTTTATGTAAAATTTACAATGTTTTTTTAGTAAATTTACAATTTTATAGTAAAATTTACCAATTTTATAGTAAATTTACAATTTTATAGTAAATTTTAAAATTTTATGTACAATTTACAATTTTATAGTAAATTTACAATTTTATAGTAAATTTAAAATTTTATGTAAAATTTAAAATTTTATGTAAAATTTACAATTTTATAGTAAATTTACAAATTTTATAGAAAATTTACAATTTAAGTAAATTTACAATATAATGTAAAATTACAATTTTATATAAAAATGTACAATTTTATGGAAAATTTACAGTTTTATGTAAAATTTACAATTTTAAAGTAAATTTACAATTTTATGTAAAATTTTACAATTTTATAGTAAATTTACAATTTGATACAAAATTTACAATTTAAAGTAAATTTACAATTTTATGTAAAATTTACAATTTTAAAGTAAATTTACAATTTTATAGTAAATTTACAATTTTATAGAAATTTTCAATTTTTTAGTAAACTTACAATTTTATGTAAAATTTACAATTTTAAAGTAAATTTACAATTTTATGTAAAATTTACAATTTTAAAGTAAATTTACAATTTTATAGTAAATTTACAATTTTATAGTAAATTTACAATTTGATACAAAATTTACAATTTTAAAGTAAATTTACAATTTTATGTAAAATTTACAATTTTATAGTAAATTTACAATTTTATGTAAAATTTTACAATTTATAGTAAATTTACAATTTTATAGTAAATTTACAATTTTATGTAAAATTTACAATGTTTTTTTAGTAAATTTACAATTTTATAGTAAATTTACAATTTTATGTAAAATTTTACAATTTTATAGTAAATTTACAATTTTATGTAAAATTTTACAATTTTATAGTAAATTTACAATTTTATGTAAAATTTTACAATTTTATAGTAAATTTACAATTTTATGTAAAATTTACAATGTTTTTTTAGTAAATTTACAATTTTATGTAAAATTTACAATGTTTTTTTAGTAAATTTACAATTTTATAGTAAATTTACAATTTTATGTAAAATTTTACAATTTTATAGTAAATTTACAATTTTATGTAAAATTACAATGTTTTTTTAGTAAATTTACAATTTTTTAGTAAGTTTACAATTTTATGTAAAATTTACAATTTTAAAGTAAATTTACAATTTTATGTAAAATTTACAATTTTAAAGTAAATTTACAATTTTATAGTAAATTTACAATTTTATAGTAAATTTACAATTATAGTAAATTTACAATTTTATGTAAAATTTTACAATTTTATAGTAAATTTACAATTTTATGTAAAATTTACAATGTTTTTTTAGTAAATTTACAATTTTATAGTAAATTTACAATTTTATGTAAAATTTTACAATTTTATAGTAAATTTACAATTTTATGTAAAATTTACAATGTTTTTTTAGTAAATTTACAATTTTATAGTAAATTTACAATTTTATGTAAAATTTACAATTTTATGTATAATTTACAATTTTATGTAAATTTACAATTTTATAGTAAATTTACAATTTTATAGAAAATTTACAATTTTATATAAAAATCTACAATTTTATATAAAAATTTACAATTTTATGTAAAATTTACAATTTTATGTAAAATTTACAATTTTATGTAAAATTTACAATTTTATGTAAAATTTACAATTTTAAAGTAAATTTACAATATAATGTAAAATTTACAATTTTATAGTAAATTTAAATTTTATGTACAATTTACAATTTTATAGTAAATTTACAATTTTATAGTAAATTTACAATTTTATGTAAAATTTACAATTTTATAGTAAATTTACAATTTTATAGTAAATTTACAATTTTATAGTAAATTTACAATTTTATAGTAAATTTACAATTTTATGTAAAATTTACAATTTTATAGTAAATTTACAATTTTATAGAAAATTTACAATTTTATATAAAATTTACAATTTTATAGTAAATTTACAATTTTATAGTAAATTTACAATTTATGTAAAATTTTAAAATTTTATAGTAAATTTACAATTTTATGTAAAATTTACAATGTTTTTTTAGTAAATTTACAATTTTATAGTAAATTTACAATTTTATGTAAAATTTAAAATTTTATGTATAATTTACAATTTTATGTAAAATTTACAATTTTATAGTAAATTTACAATTTTATAGAAAATTTACAATTTTTTAGTAAATTTACAATTTTATAGTAAATTTACAATTTTATAGTAAATTTACAATTTTATAGTAAATTTACAGTTTTATAGTAAATTTAAAATTTTATAGTAAATTTAAAATTTTATGTACAATTTACAATTTTATAGTAAATTTACAATTTTATGTAAAATTTACAATGTTTCTTTAGTACATTTACTATTTTATAGAAAATTTACAATTTTATATAAAAATTTACAATTTTATATAAAAATTTACAATTTTATAGAAAATTTACAATTTTATATAAAAATTTACAATTTTATAGTAAATTTACAATTTTATAGTAAATTTACAATTTTATGTAAAATTTACAATGTTTTTTTAGTAAATTTACAATTTATAGTAAATTTACAATTTTATGTAAAATTTACAATGCTTTTTTAGTAAATTTACAATTTTATAGTAAATTTACAATTTTATGTAAAATTTTACAATTTTATAGTAAATTTACAATTTTATGTAAAATTTACAATGTTTTTTTAGTAAATTTACAATTTTATAGTAAATTTACAATTTTATGTAAAATTTACAATTTTATGTATAATTTACAATTTTATGTAAAATTTACAATTTTATAGTAAATTTACAATTTTATAGAAAATTTACAATTTTATATAAAAATTTACAATTTTATATAAAAATTTACAATTTTATAGAAAATTTACAATTTTATATAAAAATTTACAATTTTATAGTAAATTTACAATTTTATATAAAAATTTACAATTTTATAGAAAATTTACAATTTTATATAAAAATTTACAATTTTATAGTAAATTTACAATTTTATGTAAAATTTACAATTTTATAGAAAATTTACAATTTTATATAAAAATTTACAATTTTATAGTAAATTTACAATTTTATGTAAAATTTACAATGTTTTTTTAGTAAATTTACAATTTTATAGTAAATTTAAAATTTTATAGTAAATTTCAAATTTTATGTACAATTTACAATTTTGTAGTAAATTTACAATTTTATAGTAAATTTACAATTTTATGTAAAATTTTACAATTTTATAGTAAATTTACAATTTTATGTAAAAGTTACAATGTTTTTTTAGTAAATTTACAATTTTATGTAAAATTTACAATTTTATATAAAAATTTACAATTTTATATAAAAATTTACAATTTTATGGAAAATTTACAATTTTATGTTAAAATTACAATTAAATGTCAAATCTACAATTTATTTCGCGCACTTACAAAAAAGGAGATTAACTTGATTTATGTGTTATTTATTTCCAATTACATCATTTTAACGCTTTTTAACATTTTCGGTACCAAATTTTCTTTGCAAAAATCGTAAAAAGAAAAAAATTAAAAATAAATACGAAAATTACTAATTCTTTTCCTTTTTTTATATTCCTTTATTGTCTGTCTGACATTGTCGCAGTTTTGTATTTTTGACAATAATTAACCGTCGTATTAAAATCGTGTTAAAAAGTGTTGAAACGCTTTTAAAGTCTACTTTTTTTTGTTGAATTATGCTCAACTCTTTAGACACTAATTAAATGTCTAACAAACAACAGATATTTTTTTACACAATTTCAGTTCTTTTTTATTAATGTTCAATTGTTGGGGCGTTTTAGTTTTATTATTTATTTATCTTTTCGCCAACAATTTACGTTTTTCACAGACTTTTATTCACAAATAGAGGAGACAACATTAAAGATGAGTCTCGTCTGCTATCATTTCTTGAGATGAACATGATCGTGTTCATGATTACGATGATGATAATTATGATCATGAAGATATTGTTGGTGGCATTAATGATGATTTTGTTTGTCAAATTTACTTTCATTTTGCACACTTGTTTCAGTTTATTTATGTTTTTTTTCTTCTCTTCTTTTGTTATTTTGTTTAGTTGAAGGTGAGAAAATATTTTTTTACGAAAAATACATAAAAAAGTCATATTAAAGGAAAAAAGCAGTAATTGTAAGTAAACAACAAAACACAAGTTGTTAAAAGTGAAATTGAAATTGAACTTAAGTTAGAGATTTTACATTTTAACTGTTAACTAAATAATACAACAACAATAAAAATAATTATGAAAGTGATCGCAATTTTTGGCTTAAAATGAGATTATTTTATCAAAGATCATAAAAATATGAAAACACATTTTTTCGATAAATTCTCAATTTAATAAAAAATTTTCGTTCTCAATTTAAAGAATTTTTTCGTTGGGATCTCAATGTATAGAAAATTTTCTCAGTTTAAAGAAAATTTTTGTTAAATTTCATAATTTTTAGCAAAATTCGTTAAGATTTTAACTTAAAGAAAATTTTTGTTTAATTCCCATTTTAAAGAAAATGTTACTCAAATTATCAATTAAAAGAAAATTTTCGTTAATTTAGCAATTTAACGACAATTTACGTTGAGTTCTTAATTTATAGAAAATTTTTGTTAAATTTTCATTTTAAATGAATTATTTCTTGAACTCTCAATTAATAGAAGTTGAATTCACAAGTTTACAATTTTATAAAAATTTTCAAAAAATTGAAAACTTAACGAAAGTTGGCTTACAATTCAGAAGTGAACTTTATTATGGAAAATAAAATTTTATGATAAATTTTATTTTCAGTAAATTTTAATAAATTATCCACAATTGATTATTAAAATTATATTTTCTATAAAAAATAATTACACAACAAAAAAGCTTAAAATAAATTTAAATTACATGAATTTTGCTATAAAAATTGTTTTTCAATTGATTTTTATCAGCATAAAAATAATCTCATCAATAATTCCTATAAAATAATATATTTTTTTTTTTTTTTTTTTTTTGAAGATGATAAAAATCTAAATTTCTTCAACATTAAGTCATACAAATTGAATAAATAAAAAGAGTCGAGTAAAAGAAATGACATAAAATATTTTCCCATAAATATAAAAAACAAAAGACTTAAGAAACATGCACATGTGCATTTTAATATATATTTCCACTCACCCATGCTCACACACACGCATTCATATTCACAGATATATATATGAACTAAATTTCTTTTAAATATTTCGATTTAATTAAAAAATATTTTATTGCCCTCAAAAGAAGAAAAAAGCGTTTATAAAAGAAAACTCATAAAATTTTATTTGATGATTTATACACTTTTTTATAAAATCATAAAAATATTTTTCTTTTTTTTTTAACTGAAAAATCAACAAATGTTTTTTCAAAGAACTTCTTCTGAATTAACAAGTAATGCTGGATTCGGCTATGCCGAATTTTAAATGCCCTCCACCAAAAAATTTGTGTGAAGTAAATATGTTATGTTTCGTACATACACTCTTACATATACCCTCCCAAACTTAACGTTTTTCTTAAATATAACACAGGAATACTTAATAATTTACAAAATTAAGTTAAAAATTATCTGAACCGATCTTGATCATTTTTGGAATTTCACTAAGCTCTGTCAATTATTGCGGATGTTAGAGTGCCTACAACAGACTGACAAACAAACAGATGGACAGAATAACAGACAGACAGATTTTAATTTTTATGTCTGTGATGATTATGATGTGATGATTAGCGTTACACACGGAATGATAAAGTTAATGTACCCTCTTCACCATTTGTGATGGTGGAGGGTATAAAAACAATAATCTGGTTTTGTTTTTGTTCATAATTAAATTTTATCTTACAAAAAAACATTTAAAAAAGGGCCGTTTTTGGTGGTCATGATTTGAAATAACAACAATAAAAGTGAACAGTAACAACAATCACTCTCACTTTTTAAAATTTTCACTTAAAGTTGTTGTAATTGTTTTTGTTTTTTCTTTAATTTTCAAGAGGTTCGTTTATTTAATAATTCAATTGTTGTAATATTTTAATGTCTTTTTTCTTCTTTTTCTTCTTTTTCTCCCGTTTCATATTAATCTTCAAGTCGTTTAAATCTCATGTAAAATGTCATTATTGTTGACAAGTAATTGCCATCACCCAAAAACATATATTTTACATGAAAACATTAAAAGTGTTTTTTCTTCTTCTTCTTCTTGTTATAAATCATTTGATAATTTCAAAAAATATATTTTAATGAAAGTGAAAATAAAATTCTCTTCTTTTATTTATTTTTCTGTTATTTTAATTTTATTTCTGTGAGTGTTTTTTTTTTTTTCATCTTTCACGTGAATTTAATGAAAACAACTTTATTATTAATGCACTGAAAGACTGAGAAAATCTCAAAAAGCGAAAAATAATAATAAACATGTTGTAATAATTTAAAATTGAATTAAAGTTGCATTCACAATTTTATATGAAGAAATATATTACATTACTCCTTCTGATTTAACTACATGGAAGGTAAAATTGTACATTTTACTTTTAATTAAATTCTATTTTAAAAGTTTAATTTGAAATTTTAATTTTTTTAAATTTTCGAAATTGTAAATTTTACATAAAATTGTCAATTTTATATAAAATTGTAAATTTTACATAAAATTGTAAATTTTACATTAAATTGTAAATTTTAACACAACATTGTAAATTTTACATAAAATTGTAAATTTTACATAAAATTGTAAACTTTACATAAAATTTTAAATTTTACATAAAATTGTAAATTTTACATAAAATTTTAAATTTTACATAAAATTGTAAATTTTACTTCAAATTTTAAATTTTACATGAAATTGTAAATTTTACATAAAATTTTAAATTTTACGTAAAATTGCAAATTTAACATTTAATTGTAATTTTATTACAAAACTGTAAATTTTACATAAAATTGTAAATTTTACATAAAATTGTAAATTTTAACACAAAATTTTAAATTTTACATAAAATTGTAAATTTTAACATAAAATTGTAAATTTTACATAAAATTGTAAATTTTACATAAAATTGTAAATTTTACATAAAATTGTAAATTTTACATAAAATTGTAAATTTTACATAAATTGTAAATTTTACATAAAATTGTAAATTTTACATAAAATTGTAAATTTTACATAAAATTGTAAATTTTACATAAAATTGTAAATTTTACATAAAATTGTAAATTTTACATAAAATTGTAAATTTTACATAAAATTGTAAATTTTACATAAAATTGTAAATTTTACATAAAATTGTAAATTTTACATAAAATTGTAAATTTTACATAAAATTGTAAATTTTACATAAAATTGTAAATTTTACATAAAATTGTAAATTTTACATAAAATTGTAAATTTTACATAAAATTGTAAATTTTACATAAAATTGTAAATTTTACATAAAATTGTAAATTTTACATAAAATTGTAAATTTTACATAAAATTGTAAATTTTACATAAAATTGTAAATTTTACATAAAATAGTAAATTTTAAAAAAAATTTTAATTTTACATAATTGTAAATTTTACATAAAATTGTAAATTTTACATAAAATTGTAAATTTTACATGAAATTGTAAATTTTACAAAAAATTGTAAATTTTACATAAAATTGTAAATTTTACATAAAATTTTAAATTTTACATAAAATTGTAAATTTTACATAAAATTGTAAACTTTACATAAAATTTTAAATTTACATAAAATTTTAAATTTTACATAAAATTTTAAATTTTACATAAAATTTTAAATTTTACATAAAATTTTAAATTTTACATAAAATTTAACATTTTACGTAAAATTGCAAATTTAATTGTTATTTTAACATAATATTGTAAATTTTAAAATAAAATTGTAAATCTTACATAAAATTGTAAATTTTACATAAAATTGTAAATTTTATATAAAATTACAAATTTAAATTAAAAATTTTACAAAAATATTCTGTAAATGGAGAACTTGGAAAAATCTATAAAATAAGATTTTATCGAAAATTAATAATTATAGAAATTTATATAAAATTGTAAATTTACATAAAATTGTAAATTTTACATAAAATTGTAAATTTTACATAAAATTGTAAATTTTACATAAAATTGTAAATTTTACATAAAATTGTAAATTTTACATAAAATTGTAAATTTTACATAAAATTGTAAATTTTACATAAAATTGTAAATTTTACATAAAATTGTAAATTTTACATAAAATTGTAAATTTTACATAAAATTGTAAATTTTACATAAAATTGTAAATTTTACATAAAATTGTAATTTTACATAAAATTGTAAATTTTACACAAAATTGTAAATTTTACATAAAATTGTAAATTTTACATAAAATTGTAAATTTTACATAAAATTGTAAATTTTACATAAAATTGTAAATTTTACATAAAATTGTAAATTTTACATAAAATTGTAAATTTTACATAAAATTGTAAATTTTACATAAAATTGTAAATTTTACATAAAATTGTAAATTTACTATAAAATTGTAAATTTTACATAAAATTGTAAATTTTACATAAAATTGTAAATTTACTATAAAATTGTGAATTTTACATAAAATTGTAAATTTACTAAATTTACTAAATTGTAAATTTACTAAATTGTAAATTTGCTATAAAATTGTAAATTTACTAAATTATAAATTTACTAAATTGTAAATTTACTAAATTGTAAATTTACTAAATTGTAAATTTACTAAATTGTAAATTTACTATAAAATTGTAAATTAACTATAAAATTGTAAATTTACTTAATTGTAAATTTTACATAAAATTGTAAATTTACTATAAAATTGTAAATTTTACATAAAATTGTAAATTTACTATAAAATTGTAAATTTTACATACAATTGTAAATTTTACGTAAAATTGTAAATTTTACATAAAATTGTAAATTTTACATAAAATTGTAAATTTTACGTAAAATTGTAAATTTTACATAAAATTGTAAATTTACTATAAAATTGTGAATTTAACATAAAATTGTAAATTTACTATAAAATTGTGAATTTTACATAAAATTGTAAATTTACTAATTTTACTAAATTGTAAATTTACTATAAAATTGTAAATTTACTATAAAATTGTAAATTTACTATAAAATTGTAAATTTACTAAATTGTAAATTTTACATAAAATTTTAAATTTACTAAATTGTAAATTTTACAAAAAAAATTTAATTTTACATAAAATTGTAAATTTTACATAAAATTGTAAATAATATCACATAAAATTGTAAATATCACATAAAATTGTAAATTTTACATAAAATTTTAAATTTTACATAAAATTGTAAATTTTACATAAAATTGTAAATTTTACATAAAATTGTAAATTTTACATAAAATTGTAAATTTTACATAAAATTGTAAATTTTACATAAAACTGTAAATTTTACATAAATTTGTAAATTTTACATAAAATTGTAAATTTTACATAAAATTGTAAATTTTACATAAAATTGTAAATTTTACATAAAATTGTAAATTTTACATAAAATTGTAAATTTTACATAAAATTGTAAATTTTACATAAAATTGTAAATTTTACATAAAATTGTAAATTTTACATAAAATTGTAAATTTTACATAAAATTTTAAATTTTACATAAAATAGTAAACTTTACATAAAATTTTAAATTTTACATAAAATTTTTAATTTTACATAAAATTTTAAATTTTACATAAAATTTTAAATTTTACATAAAGTTTTAAATTTTAAATAAAATTTTAAATTTTACATAAAATTTAACATTTTACGTAAAATTGCAAATTTAATTGTTATTTTAACATAATATTGTAAATTTTAAAATAAAATTGTAAATTTTACATAAAATTGTAAATTTTACATAAAATTGTAAATTTTACATAAAATTGTAAATTTTATATAAAATTACAAATTTAAATTAAAAATTTTACGAAAATATTCTGTAAATGGAGAATTTGGAAAAATCTATAAAATAAGATTTTATCGAAAATTAATAATTATAGAAATTTTGCAGAAACTTCATCAAATTTATGAGAAAATTAAATGTATTATAAATTTAATTTTTTTTTTATAAATTTAAAATTTAACAAATTTTGTTTGATATTGAGGATTTATCGATAATTTTTCTTTAAATTAAGAATTCAACGAAATTTTTCTAAAAATTAAAAATTTAACGAAAATATATCAAGAATGTTTCGTTAATTAAGAAATTATCGACAATTTTATTAAATAAATAAAAAATAAAAATTCTGAAAAGATTTTAAATTTCTTATGACAATTTAATAATTTTCAAAACCCAAAAAGTTATCTAAATATTTTAAGTCATTAAAACAATAAAACCAAATCTCTCATGTCCATCATTAGCAGTACAAAAAAAAAAAGAAAAGAATCGTCTGAATCGAATAACAACAACTATTTTTAATATCTGCAATTACATAAGTAAATAAATTACATTATCTAAAGTCATTTTAAGCATTTCAAACATTTTATTCACTTGTTCAACGTTTCCTCCAAATGATGAACAAAAAGTAACAAAATAATAAAACAACAACAAAAACAAATCAAATTAACCATAAGAAATAAGAAAGAAAAACTTCATTATCATGAAGATCTTGATTAACATTTAAAATAAGAAAAAATGTTAAATAAAAAACATTTAACACTGTTAACTGAAACTAACATAATGTTAACTAACAGAGAGAGTAAAAGAAATTTTATGATGATAAACTCTTGAGAAAAGAAATGAGAAGAAATTGAAAAAGAAATTTTATTTTTATGAGTAAAAAGAAATTATGTTTTTTTTGAAGTAAAAATAACGTTAATTTGAGAAATAAAGATTCAGTGATGTTTTTAACATCAAACTAAGCGGACGTGGTTTTAAATTTTAACGGGCTTTTTCTGGAGTTAAAGAAAATATTATTTTAGTTATTAAAAATAATATGAAAAAGAATGAAAAAGCAGCTGTAAATTAAAACGTTAACTGTTTAAAGCAAGAAAAAAAGAAAATTGTAAAATAAAAATTAAAATAAGAAAAATGTAAATTTATAATTTAGAAATAAATTTTAAGAAAAAAGTGTTTTTTTAACATTTTTATTATTTTTGAAAATAAAACTATAATTATTATTTGTTGATCTTGACAAATTGAGCACATTTGGGGTAGAGAGTTTATTTTTGTGTCTTGGCCAAATTTTCTAAACAAAAAAACCCGGTTTAGTTTTTTGTCATTTTGACAAATTTGTTTGCTCAATAATTATTTACTCTCTTTTCAAAAAAAAAAAAAACAAATTTGTGGTCTTTAGCTCTTTTGGCTAAATGCTTTTAAATGAGTACTATTCGCTTTCAGAGCTGTGTCGTGTTACCTTGGTCTTGGTCTTGTGTACTCTATGCTAAAGTGAAAGTTTGTATTTAAGCATAAATTCGTAGTCCGTTATCTTTTTGAAGACAAGAATTTTTTTCACAAACTTGGTCAACACTTGAAACATTTCGTTTGAAAACGTCTTAGCGTTAAGACGTTGTTCACTCTCCACTTAACCAGCAACAGAAAAGAAAAATTAAAAGAAAATAAAGAAAAAAACCAACAAACGGTGGTTGTGTCTCATTTACAAAACTAGAAATAGTTAAATGTTTTTAACGCTTTTTTCACCTATCACACAATCGTGGCCACATAAATAAAATTAATAACAAATAAAAAAGAGATACAAATGGACAGGTGTATGTAAATTAAATTAACACGACATTTTCTTATTTAAAACAGAGTTTTGCAGGCATAATTAACATTCATTTAAATATAAGCAAACATTCATAACTTTATAACTCTTTAACCTAGAGAAAAAAGAGCCAAAAAAAACAAAACCACAAAATACAAATATTAAAATTTAATTGAAATTAAGAAAAAGATATTCAAACAAGCAGATAATTTTCTGAATTAAGGCTGGGACGTAATAAAGTAATTGTATTTTAATTAAAAAGAAAAAATTATTTAATTAACAAAATCAACAAATAAATAAATTATAGTGTTTATTTCTTTTAACGCGAGTAACCAAAAAAATAACGAACATTATATAAAAGAATAAAATATTTAACAAATCGCAAAAAAAAAAACAAATAGAAAAATAAAAATAAAAGAAAATTTATAAAAAAATAGAAAACTAATTATTATTTTTTTATATAAAGAATTTCTCTCTTGCATTAAATTTGCAATGTAACTAAAGCAATAACAACAACACCAATAACACCATAATAGCGCGTAAAGAATAATAGCAAAATATAAAATAACAAAAAATAATAATATAAAATAGAAAAATAGAAAAAAAGAAAAATAAGCAAAAATAAAAAATATAAAATAAAGAAAACAAGTTTGTTTCTTAACTCTTTCGATTTGTTTCCTTTACTTAAGTTTAAACATAGAACACACACGCACACAAACGAAAAAAAAAACGGTTAATTTGCACAATTTTAACAAATTGATATTCATGTCCAAAAACAAATCTCCATTTAAAAACTATTAATAACAAAATAAAGCAATAAATTATAATACAACAAACATCTTTACATAATCGTTCAAAGAAAAAGCTATAAAAATGACTTTGTGTTTAACAAATAGATCGCTTAAAAAGCGATCGTTATCATCATTTTCATCGACGACGAAATCAAGATCATTTTCGAATATCAGATGGTCAAATTGTATTGTTACTATTTTAGTTGTAATTGTTGCTTTAATAAATCTATCACATGGATTTAAATCAATTAATGGTGGTAAGTTTTGAAATTCAAATTATTAAATATTAATTTAAGAATTAAATTGTAATTCTCAAGAATAAAGATCTATTTTTGGTATAGGGATTATAGATTAACTCCTCGTTTTATAAATCTTTCGTTTTTTTTTTTTTTTTTTTTTTAATTTTATGAAAACAGAAACAAGCGAAGGGAAATGTTCTAAAAAAATCAGCTCCTTAATTTACTATTATAAAACTTATTTCGCCATATATAATTGTATAATTATAGTCTAATCGGAAGCAGCTTTTCACTTAATTAACAATTTCATGAAAAATTGCACCAAACTCGAATCTGCAATCTTAATTAAAGATTAAAAGTTTCACTGCAAATAAACCAAATTAAAGTCCAGTTTAAAATATCTAAAGTTTAGTCTATAGAATAAATGCCAAACTATTACACAGACTACACTCCAATCTGATATCTAGACTAAAGTCGAGTACATAATTTTAGACTAAAGACCAGTTTATAAAGATACTAAAATTTAGTCTATTCAAAGAGATTAAAGTGTAATCTATAACATAGACCAAAATTTAGTTTTTAATATGGACTGGACTATAATGTGGACTAAAGTCTAAGCCATATTTGGGACTAACGTCTTTTCAATATTGTAGACTAAAGTCTAATTTATAGTTTAAACCAAAATGTAGTCTATAATATAAAACAAGGTATAGTTTAAGTTACTAATTTATGTCTAATGTCTAGTCAATAATATAAACTAATGTTTTTACCATAAAAAAAGACTAGAAACTAGTAAAGATTAATACAGATTTAAATATATATCATAGACTAAAGTTAACTCTATGTCTATAGATTAATTCTAGTCTATAATATAGACTTATATATAGACAAAATAAAAACAAATATCTAGTCTATAACATTGGCTGCATCTAGTCTATAATATAGGGTTATATCTGGTCTAAAATATAGACTAAAATCTCGTCTGTGATTTATATCAAATTCTAAGAGTATAAAATAAAATATTGTCTAGTTTAAGCCTTGATTTAAATTTTATTATTTAAGTCTGGCCTATAATTAAATTAAAGTCTAATCTATAAAATCTAAATCTAAAATCTAATCTGAAATAAAAAGTGAAGTCAAGTATAAAATACTTATTAAAGTGAAATTTATATAATATTAAAATCTTGTCTATAATATAGACCATAGTAGTCAGTCATAGTCATAGTCAGTTTAGTCTGTAATATAGATAAAAGTCTAAGCTATAAAACAGACTTAAGTCTTAACTTAAGTATATAACATATACTTAAATCAGGTCGATAAACTAAACATAATTCTAGTATATAACTAAAGCTAAAGTCTCGTTTAAATACTTACTAAAGTCTACTTTATATTACTAAAGTCTAGTTTAAGACAGATCAAAGTAAAGTCTAGAAGACTAAAGACTAGACTAAAAGCATAGGCTATAATTCAGAGTAAATTCGATTCTATAATATAGAATAAAGTCTGGCCTATAATATAGACTAATCTATAATACAGATCTAGTTTAAGTTTATAATATAGAGTAAAGCCTAATCCATAATATAGAATAAAATGTAGTCTACAAATTAATATATAATAAATATATATCTATAATATATAAAAAAGTCTAGTTTATAATATAGACTTAAGTGTAAACAATAATGTAGACTAATGTCTAATCTCTTTTATAGACTAACATCTGGTTTAAAATATCCTGACATCTGCTCTATAATATAGACTAATAAATAATTTATAAAACAGTCTATAAAATAGACAAATGTCTACTTTATAATATTGACTAAATTCTAGTCTAAAATATATACTAAAGTTTTATTTATTAATTAGACCAAAATCTGTTCTATAAAAAAAGACTAAAATTTAATTTACTGGTTAAATTATCAAAGTCTTCTGCATTAAAACTAAAGTCTAGTCTGTAATATAATAGAAAATATAGACTGAAACCCATACTAAAATTTAGGACTATTTCTGGTCTATAATATAGACTAAAACCTGATCTATAATAATTCCAATTTTCTGTAAACTCTTTTTTTGCTATCAAAACTAAAATAAAAGAAAGAAAAACTCACTTTCTAAGGTTCATTTGAGAGGAGAAAAAAACTGAAATACTTGAATAAAAGTGAGTATTTATAAAAAGATTTAGTAAGTTTATTTAGTTTTGTTATTGTTGTTTATTTTTTCTTCTATTATTCCATTTTCCAACAAAAGGAATTCCACATACGAGTCTTGTTTTTAAGAAGTAGAAGCAGTAAAGTGTATCATGGCATATTTTTAAAATTATAAACTTTATAAAAAAAAATAATAATAAAAATAATAAAAAAAATGTAATAGAAATAGAAAATATAGATGGACCTACTTGTTACCAATTACTAACAAATGTGTTCGTATGTCTGTTTGAGTGTTCTTCCATTAGTAGACAAGTAAGTAGAAACGAAAAAAAAGATACTTTTTGTATTTATAAGTTTGCTTTTCAAAAATATCTTCTAGTTTTTGTCTTCTTCTTTTTTTTCTGAAAATTATCATTGTAAAATTGTGTACAATTGTGCAAATTGTTTGTTGTTTTTATATTGGCACTAGTGTTGTTGTCGTTGTATTAGTTGTCATTGTTGTCCTCATTGATGATTGTTATAATGTTTTATTGTTGCTGTTGTTGGTAGCAGCAGCCAACTACCAACACAACAAACAGTAGTAGTGAAAGCTTTTTTTTACACTTAAATGTAGTTTTTATTATTTTAATCGTATAAATATGTTTGTATGTAATTTTAAACAATAATTTTTACAGAAATTTTATGAAACAAAAATGAAAATTTATGGACATTTTTAATATTTATTTAAAGTTCTTTTAAAATTTATTTATTTTTTAAAGTTTTTTTTTTTTAAATTAATTGGCTTTAATTTGCAAACTGTCGATTTTTTCATATTTCAAACTTTAATTAGTTAACGAAAATAAGTTTTTAATCCGCATCAAATGGTTTCGTTTCTTTTGGACTTGTATTAATCAATTTTTAATTTAAAAATATTGTATGAATCAAAACCAAAAAAATGGCACAATATATTCTTATGTGGTGTTTTTTGTTGTTGTTTTTGTTATTATCAGGAAAGTTTTATAAACAACTTTTACTGAAATTTTATTAACTAAGATGGTCAAGATTAATTTAAGTTTTATGGTAAAAGTTTGGTCTTTTGTAGCACAACGTTTAAAAACAGGAAATATAAGACCATTTATGATTTCTGGTTATTTTTGAATTTTTATCCTGTTAAATGCTTTTATAAAATATAACTTAAACTTGAAAATTCTTCCAAAATTAGTCTAATTAATAAACTTAACTTTAGACCAGTTAATAAACTAAACTTTAGGCCAGTTAGTTAACTAGACTAGTTAATAAACTCGACTTTAGTTCTGTTAATTAATTAAACTTAAGTCTATGTAATGAACCAGACTTTTTTCCAGTTAATAAACTAGACTTTAGTCTAGTTAATATACTACACTTTAGTCTAGTAAATAAAATAGACTTTAGGCCAGTTAGTTAACTAGACTTTAGTATTGTTAATAAACTAGACTTTAGGTCAGTTCGTAAACTAGACTAATTAACATTTAATGTAGTTAAACAAGACGCTAGTCTAGTAAATAAACTAGACAAGTTAATGAACTTTAATCTAGTTAAAACACTAGACTTTAGTCTAGTAATTTAATTAGACTTGAATCTAAATAAACTAGACTTTCGGCTAGAAAAAACTAGACTTTTAATAAACTAGAGTTCAGTGCAGTTTATAAGCTAAACATAAGTCTATTTAATTAACTAGACTTTAGTAAAGTTAATTAACTAGACTTTAGTGAAGTTAATAATCTAGACTTTAGTTTAGTCTAGATTTAAGTGAAAAACAGGACTTTTGCCTAGTTAACGTAATAGTCTTGAGCCTATTTAGTCTGTAATATACGTTAGACTTTGTCTGTGATATAGACTAGATGTTAGTGCATATTATATACTACAAATTAGTCCAGTTAATAAGCTTAAATTTAGCCTATTTTGTTTATAATTTAAGTCTATATCATATCTCAGACTGAATAATCCCCCTTTAACTTATAACCAAACCACGTCAATGCCTGTAAAAACAGCAAATCATTGTGGTTCGAAAGTGACAAGTGTAAATCAAAAGCAATTATCCATAAAATTAATGAAAAAAAAAACATAGAAAACTAATAATCACACATAAAACAATAATTTAAGAAAAAAACAGACACCGGATCCGGATATGTTGCATGCATTGAGATAGAAACTCATTCTTTATGAGTGAGAAGTAATAAAAATAAGTCACACAAACATAACTTGTTCTAAGTATGTGAACGAAAACAAAAAAAAAAAAAATAATAAAATAAAATAGAATAAAATATAAAAATAATAAAACAATTTGTTGACATTTTGGCACCTTTTTGTTCTGCTTTGTTTTTCACAATTTAGACCAGTTAATTCTAGATTAACTTCTTTTTTCTTCTTAATGCTTTCAATTTACAACTAAATTATTTACAAAAATTCACAAGCACACACACACACATAAATTGTGATCTTACACACATATAAAAAAGTCTCGTTTAAGTGATTTAAAGTGAGATACTGTTATAATTGAAAGAAGAACAAGTGAATGAGTAAATTAGTACTTGTTGTCTTATTGAAAGAAAAGTTGTTTTAATTTTACGCACTCTCACCGAAACACTAAAATAACTTGGACTCCCTCGTTTTCTAAGAGCTAAAGAAAGCTTTATATGTTCTTCCACTTATAAATGTTTGAATGAATGAATGAAGTAGTGACACATTAAATAAAGTTTAATATTTATGTTATAAGTTACAATGCACAGTGTGTCAAAATAAATGTTCAAACTTTAATAAAATTCAAACGAATATAAATTTGTCCTTGAATCAGGGAATCGAAAAGATTCCATTCCAAAATCTCAATCCCTATAAAAGATGTTTTCATTTAAATGATCACCCTGTTTAGAAGTGCCGTCTGACAGAAAATACTTTTTGGGTGTTTAGCCCACATATGAAGCTCTAGATTAAAGATAATTTATTGACTCCAGATTCCAGTTTGGTGATTTGAGAATTTGAAAAAAATTTACTTTTATTTTTTGACCAACTTTGTGTAGGGCTTATGGGCAGGTCTTTAGCCTATATTCATCTGGATTTAATTTAATTGCATTCTTGTTAAAATTTCTTTATAAGAACAGAAATTATAGAGTTTTGAACTTCTTCTATCAGTAAATAAATGACGTCATCTTTTTGAAAAAGATCCTAAAAAATAGATTTTTTTCAAGCCCCAACTTTAGATTATTATAACTTTTTAACGGATTCATATATTTAAATGGTTATTTCGGCAATATGGAAAAATCGATTGCAGAGGTAACCACTTTTAGAGGGTCTTCGTATGCGTCTCTGACCCCACAGCTACCTGTATTCCCCCACAACAACGCAAAAATATCTTAACTCTAATCATTTAAAATAAAGTAAAGTTAACTCTAATAATTCAAAAATTACAGAATTATTTCCAAAACAAATCGATTAAGACACACTGTGCAATGTTTTAGGCTCATCAGTGACTAAGTGCATAAAAGAATGTGTGTGTTTTTTATGTGTCTTCTTTACTTTTTCACATGCCACATCAAAAACGAAACAAAACACATTTGAAGATCATAATAAAAGTAATAATAACCATAATTTGTAAATTATTTGTGTGTGTGTGTGTGTGAGAATGTTTTAATGATAACAACAAATTTAATTTCCTTTAAAAGAAACTGATCTTTTTTTAATAACTTTAATAAGAGTTTTATATGTTACATTTTTGGTTGTTTGTATGTATGTAAGAGTGTGTGTGTATGTGTGTTTATTTTTGTAATTATTAATGTTGTTACAATTAAACAATTTAACCACAAAAACCACAAAAAGCCATTAAGTTCTAATTTCTATTTGCAAATTATTGTTAAAGTGAAAATTGTGTGTGTGTGTATTTTTTTATTTTATTAAAAATGTTAATAATTTGTAATAAAATCTCTTTTTATATTCAGCATATATTTTTTCTAATTTTGAAAAAATTCCAAAACGTTTTGTGATTATTTGTTTGTTCGTTTGTTTGTTTGTTAAAAACATTAAAAATTTACTAACTAAAAAATCAATTGTTTAACAAATATTTTTTCTATTTATAAAATGAAAGTATTTTATTTTATTTATGTTTAATGCAGAGAAATTTTATTGAAACTTATTAAAAGTTGCCAATTTTTTTGGCAAAAAAAAATAGTTTTTTAAAATTATATTTTTCGAAAGAAAGTTGAATAGTTCAAGGCGAAACTACATATTTATCAGGAGAAAGAAAGAGAAAAAATTTCGATAGCAGGATAAAAAATTTGATCCAGTAAAACTATTTATAGTCTTTTATCGGAGCTATAAAAATAAGGAACAGATCCTTTTAAAATGTCTCCTATATTACTTGCAAATTAATAATATTTATTAATAATAATTCTTAATGAAAAACTAAATTTACGTAAAAACGTTAATGAAACAAAAAAGAAGAGAATGCTAATTTAAATAAAAACAGGGAAAAAAGTCCTATGAAAAAAGTACACACGAAAAATTTGGTTTTCTGATTTCTGCTTAGAATTGAAATACACTGTTAATAACATTTATGTGTGATTTGAGCATTTTAATTTTTTTTCTGGAGGACAAAGGCTTTTTAATGTTATAAAATTCTTACGTTCCGAATTCTGTTAAAATATTTTTATTACCTCCACCATCCCTCAGACCCCATTATTTATATATATTCTTCTATAAAATCAAAATCTGACTCGATTCAGTATTCATTATAGTCCTGAGAAGTTTTCTATTTAAAAACCAGCAAACTTAGTCCATATTATAAACGATACAGACCGATATCTGATGCAACCTTTAAATTCGACCGATGAACTTCGTAAAATTGTCTATTATAAGTCGCTAAATTGAAATGAAAATTCGCCATAATATTTAGTTATGTGAACTTCATTATAATACCAAAAATTATAAAAATCGGTTCAGTAGCAAAATGTTGTAGCCAGTAGCCATTTTTGGCTTCAATATTTTTTGATTCATTAAGTGTTATATTTCAAAAAATCGTTAAATATTGTATAAGTTTGTGATTGCATGTGTGTATATGTATATATACGGAACTTAACGTATTAACTTCACACGAATTTGTGGAGACGAATATAGAATTCTTAACTGTTGTATTTAAGATTTTCATAACCTTAAAACCCATTCTGGACACACATTTGCATGAGGCCTTATAGCAACTCTCATCCAGATATCTTTCAAGCTGTGACCAGTACTTAGATCACAATTTTTATATGGCCCGCCAACCGATGGACAGACTTAAAAGTGGTAGCAGCACACTTCACAAACACATAATACCTTAAAAACCTACGATTCTGTAGGGAATAACATTTTTTATAAAATGATTTTTTATTATTTTTTTTTAATTTAAAAAAAATTGTAGTAAAAGTTTAATTTAAAAAAATATAAATTTAGAAAAATGTAATTAATAGAACGGGTTCTCATTTAAAATTTAATTTTTTTCCTTAAATTTATTCATGACAAAAACGGATGGCGAAAATAATATTTCTTTTTAAGATTAAAAAAAAATATTTTGCTTAAAATTTTAAATAAAAAAATTAATTAAATTTTTAATTGAATTTTTGTTAAAATAATTTTTTTTCTCAATTTTCCTTTTTAATTTTAGATTTTAAACAAACGAATTTAATTCCAAAAAAAAATTTAATAATTAAATTAAAACTTTTCAAAAAATTAAACGTTTATTTAAATTTAATTTTTAAAATAAATTTTATTTATTTATTTAAATTTTTATTAAAATTTTTACTAAAGTAAAAATAATTTAATTAAAAATTAAATTAAAATTCAGAATTAAAAAAAATATTCAATCATAATTATTTAGATTTTTTTTATTCGGTAAATTTTAATTTTTTATATAAATTTTAAATTTTTTAGTAAAATCTAATTTAGAAAAAATAATATTTTGATCCTTTTTTCATTTAATTAAATATTTGCAATTTTGAATTTAAATTTTCATTGAAATTTTTTATGTTTCATTTTAATTATCACAGTATCGAATAGATTAACGGTACCCCGTGGATCTTTTTTATAAATATTCTCCATAATTTTAAGAATTTCTAACCGTGATATGACAACTCGTGACTGTCACCAACATAACCTTGCTCTACAAATTTCATTTGACAATTTAAATTGAGGTTATAAAAAGTGACATGATTGTTGCAAAAAAGAGATTAATGGACAATTAATCTCTTTTGGACCGTTATCGTTAATAAGAAATCAAATTAATTTTCTTTTATTTAATCAATTAAATGTTATTTAGATTGAAATCTTTAGAAATGTGATAATTTAGTTATTTCTAATAATTAATACAAAAACAACAACTACAATAGCAACAAGTTGGTAAACAAAACTTGTTGTATATTTAGTTGTAAAATAAAGTAGCAAAGTAAAGTGTAACATAACCTGAAATAATAATAATAATAATTATTAAGATTTTATATCAGGTTTTTCTTAACTTGTTTAATTTAAGCTTTTTTCTTCTTTTTGTGAGTTTTTTTTTTTGTTTTTGACTGAAATTCAGGCAACCATGCAAATGGGTTTTTTTATGATTAAAGGTAGTTTCACAAATCAGGCATTATAATTTTTTTTCTTTACAACACAACATTTTCATATTTGTGTCATACAAACTGACAAACATACAAGTTGAAATAGCAAAAGCAGCAGAAGTCGAAACCGACGTAGCGGCAGAGAAAGAAAGAATTTCTACCACAATAAACTTGAATTTCTGGCAACAGTAGAGGAGTTTATTTATCATATTGAAAATTAAAAAAAAAATTGAAATAATTTACATATACACATGTTACACACACTCACACACATAGATTTTTTATATATACATTTACACTTAGAAAGAAGTATTTCAATCTTGTGTGAATATTTATTAAGTTTTTTTTCTACTTCTTTGATTTGATACCATTTTTCTGGCATTTAGTCAACTATTTCAAGTTTAGACCGACAACAATTCCAACAACAAAAATGGCAAAAAGCAATAACAACAACCGAACGGAAAAATCTTAAATTTACATAAATAATTTCTTTGAACGGGAAAAAACTCAAACTATAAAATATTTGAAAATTAATCATTAACATTGATTTAGTCAACCTTATAATACAAAGCACAATGGGGCAGAATTACAAATAATTTTTTAAATAAACAGACTATCGCTTTTTACCGATTTATAAAAAAATCTTCACACAAATATTTTTGTTCATATTAGAGGTACCCATTTTTGAACGTACGTAGCTCTCTTCCATTGTATTTAATAAGGCCAAAATTCAAAACTTTTGATAATACACTTCCCGTCTGTATAAATATTAAGATTTATCTGAATAGAATCAAGGGATTAGAAATTACAGACAGATTTCCATATTTCTTAAAGCTGCTCTAGATTTTTTCACATCAGTGCTACCCTATTTTGACCCTCTATAGCTCTGTTGCCAGAAAATAAATAAAATCCAAATTTTAATCCGACAGTAAAGTGCTTCTCTTCTACACATATGTAAAGTTTTGTCGTAATCTAACTGGCGGATTAGAATTTAAAGATGAATTTCGAAATGTCTTAAATCTGCTTTAAATTTCTTCACATTAGAGGTATCCAATTTTGAACTTAATTTTGAGCCTTCTGAGATGATTGATAAGATCCAAATTCCAAATTTTAAATAATACATCATCCGTCTATATAAATATAAAATTTAGTCTAAATAGAATCAGGGGTTTTGAAATTATAGAGATATTTCCAATTTTTCTTTAATCGTAAATATTTTTTCACATCAGAAGTACCCTATTTTGAATTCCTATAGCTTTGTTCTGAGACAGTTAATAAGGTTCAGCTTCAAATCATATAGTAAAGCTCTACTCTTCAGTCCATATGTCAAGTTTCATCCAAATCCGACCAGCAGATTAGAAATATATTTCAACATTTCTTAAATATTTTCTAAATTTCTTCCATATCAGAGGTACCGTATTTTGATACCACATAGCTCTCTTGCGAAATAGTTTATAAAGTCTTAATTTGAAACCTAAAATATTACACAGCTTTCCTATACACATACCAAATTTTATCTAAATCTCTCCAGGGAATTAAAAATCAGAGACACTTTTCCAATTTGTTTAAAACTTCACTACTGTACAGTGTGTCATAAAAGCAAATCAACCAATACAATTACAAATTTGTTTTTTTTTTTATTAGTATTAGTCAGTAATAAAATTATGTTTCTCTTTTATTTTTCTTTAAATAATTTGTGCAAATATTGATTTTATATTTTGAATAAATTATTCAACACTTTCTTTTTTTTTGCGTTGACGCATATTTTATTTTTGTTGTAGTTTTTGTTAAAAATTTTATTTTTTCAACTTTTTATTTATTTATAATTATAAACTCATAAACTTGGTTAATAATTACATAATTTGATATCAATTTTAGACAATTTTAAATTCATTTTAAATGAGATAATTTTTTAACAAATGTCGTCCACAAATCAAATATTTTTAAGTATTTTGTAGAGAAAAAGAGTGGCAAAAGGGCAGGAAGGCTGGGAGGGAGGTATTAGTATTTCTTTAAATAGACAAAAAGTAAAAGTTTAATTTCGTTTTTAATAAACAAAATTCTATTTATGGTCAATACACGCATTTTGTAGGAAAAAAAAACAACAAAAAAACAACAAAAAACAACAAAAATTGTAATGAGGTCAAATCGTGCATAACCTTTTAATATACTCCAATTATAATGTAATAATTGAAAAAAGAAGAAAACACAAAAACAGGGGTGGGGGAAAATGAGAAAAATAAAAATAAATTGAATAATAAGAAGAAATTTAAAATGAGCGAAAATTTTTATAATCAAATGTTTTTTAATCATTTCGATTCATTAATTCGAATCTTCCGAATAAATTCTTCCAATGATTCCGGTTCTAGAAAATTAAAGTGTCCACTTTAATTTTTTACCAATAAAATCGTTTCACAGAAATGTTATCGATGTTTACAATTGTTATCGCCATTATTAGCATTTTGTGCCTCTTCACCTAAAATTTTTCATCTCAATGTTTTTAAACAGTTTCACAGGACTGTGAATGGGTCTAAATTTTAAAATTATCGCAGAAATACGTCCTTACTAATAGAGCTACTCCCCTGACATATTTTACTACTAGAACCAAACCCAGTAAAATAAATAATTTCGGAGGGGAATCAGAATAAAATGTTTTCAAGTAAAAGAGATTTAATTAGTGATTTTACTTTCGCCAAAACGGTTTTTTAAATATCTCCGATATTACTTGCTGTAATGTAAAAGGTACATCTTCACTCCCCCTTAGTGCTATTCGTTGTATGTATTTTCCAATTAAACAGGTTTATAGAAAAGAGGTTTAAAGGAAAATTATTTGTAAAAGTTTTTTATTTAGTTACAAGTGGCTAAATAAAGAAACTCCTAAGCTTTTCACCTCAGGACCTGTTAATAGATTTAAACTGAAAAATAGCATGAAATCTAGTCAGATATACTCGGTTCGAGATCGAAAATCAATTATTTGAGACCAACTTAAATGTGCTATGCGTATTGCAAACTCTGGATTTTTAAGCTTAGAGCTTTTAAGATGCCTCGTAGGTTTTGAAAGCATTATCAGTTAATCTATATAAATCCCTCATTATTTTGTATTTATATTTAGTTTTGATGAGATTATTATAAACTGGAACCAATATTCGAAATTTAATGAAGGTTGGTCCACAATTCTCTTGATATCCCCCTCAAAAGATCGTTTTAAAACTTATAAATCTTACACAAATGTTATTAAAATAATAATGTACTGAACTCTAAACCAGATGATTCCAGAGTAGTTCCATAATATTTTGTAAGTACTTTTTATAATCAATAATATAGATTAGAGCCGGATTTGTTACTCCTAAAATAATTAATATATATTAAAGAAGAAACGGATCAGTTTTTTTGTATCGGACCAGACTTTCTTTTAAATAATTGTAGGAACATATTAAAAACTCTACTTATAAGGGAGTACTACTCCCCCATGATCTATCCCAAAATTACGCTAATTACTTCAGCTATGCGCACTTCCCCGTGTTCTATCTGCAAAATTTTGTATTCTACAACAAATTGTTGTTAAAGCACTATTCTGGTAAAAAAAAAGAAATCGTGAGATTTCCTATATTAAAGAAATTATCAACTGGTTAAGTGTTGCGTTTGTAGGAGCGTTACTACTCCTCTGTGACCAATCCGAAGTACGCAACATATTTCACTGAAGACAATATTAGCGTATTTTAATAAACATTTGGAGGTTATCTTAGATATCGGTCTATAACATTTTTACTAAACTGATTTTCCCGGTTTTAAATAGGAAAATTCTTAGGACAATAAAAAAAACGTATGCCAAATTTAATTGAGCCAACAACTGACAGACGGACGGACGGAAGCACGGACATAGTTAAATCGAGTCAGATTTTGATTTCATGCAAGATTATATACTTTAAGGAGTCTTTGATGATTTCTGCTTGGCATTATAAACGGAATGACAAAACTTAATATACCATAGTGGTGGAGGGGGATAAAACTATAAATAATTATTACAATTTTAGAATCAAATATTATTTCAAAATCTCTGGAATAAAGAAAAATGATTTATTTGAACCATTCAGGATAAGAACAAGAAAAATGGACTTAGAAAAAATTTTTGGTTTCTTAATATCTTAGAAATGTTTTTAAAGAAATTAAAATTTTGAAAATATTTCCATTTATATCCTGAAGGATTAGAAAAATATTTCTTAGACCCATAGAATTTTTGTACCCATATAAAGAAAAAAGAAATCTGATCCGATGTGAACAAAAATTGAAAATGTAGTTTTTAACTGAAAAGTGTTGTGACCACGTCTGTTTAATATTGTGTATATGGTTCTTCCTGCGAAATTAATTGCCAATATTTTACAAACACCCAAAGATCAGATATTTTTATTAAAAACAAAATAATTTTAAAAATGACTCCACATGAAAAAAATGTAAATTTCTTTCAAATTATTCAAAACATTTAAGATAATCATTATTTGGTCTTCAACCTACAAACGCCACCAGATTCACGCTGAAAACACTTTTTTATTTATTCAAAAGATTTTTTTATTATTTTTTTTTACAAAAAAAAAAAAAACTTTAAAAAATTGTACTTTCTGCTATTTTAACTACTTGTGATCTTACTGTTTGATGTTGTTGTTGCTGCTGCTTTAAGTTGTTAATGTCAAGCACGTTTTTCTGAAATTAATGTATGTAAATTTGTGTGTGGTGTTGTAAGTATCTGGTCGTAAGAGAGACAAAACAAACTTACAGTAAGTAAGAGTTTATCTATAGAATAAATACACCCAAAAGTACTTGTTGGGTGTTTGTTGTTTTTTTCTGTTTTCTTTTATTATTTTGTATTCTTTTCGAAAAAAATTTTACTTTCACTGTTTTTTTAACAAAACAAAACAAAAAATTTAAAATTTTTATTCGAAAAACGTTTGAGAATTTATAAACATTTTGTGAAGAGATCGTTAAACGTTTATTTTTATTATTTTTTGGTGACACTTTTTATTCATAAATAATCACAGAATAATGTTAATAAAAGAATTATAATAAAAATAGTTGTAGATAAATTATCGTGTCATACATTTCAAAAAAGTTTATAAAAGTTCTGTTTTTTTTTATTTAAAAATATTTTTTTGTAACTTTATACCCTCCACCATCACAAGTGGTGAAGAGGGTATATTAACTTTGTCATTCCGTGTGTTACGCTAAGAAGGGATCATCTCAGACCTCATAATATATGTATATTCTTGCATCAAATCAAAATCTGATACGATTTAGCTATGTCCGTCCGTCTGTCTCGCCTGTCTCTTGTCCGCAATACTTAAGAGAGCCCAATAAAATTTGATCTGAATATTTGTCATTGTCTTCAGAAGATTCCAGTTTATTTTAAGAGATATAGAATGATATCTGAGACAACCTCCCAATTCATACAAAGAACTTTCGTAAAATTGTGAATTATCAATCCATAAATTAGAATAAACTTTCAACATGTACTTCACTACCATTCCAAAAATTATCAAAATCGATGCAGTAGAAAAAAAGTTATAGCCAAAAATAAGATTTCATTTTTATGTGGTGGAGGGTATTGAAAATTCGGCATAGCCGAATACAGCATTCACATTTGTTAATCATCATTTTCAATTTTAAATCAATTTGCTGTAAAGTTGTTTAACAAAGAAAAAAAGAAAGAAAATAATTATCTTAGACATGGTCATCATATACGATCCATCGATCGATCGATATAAATATCATATGTTGCAGTGTAACGAGTGTGTTTATAGAATGTTAAAGTGTTTGTTGTTTTTGTTTTTCTGTTCGCTCTCTTAATATTTATTGTTGTACACACAGTTGCATTTCCGTTTCAATTTCTTTCCCACTAATCGATCATGTGTGAAAGTTTGATACATGATCGTTCAAAAAAAATATATATATAAAACATAATAAGATGCTCTTTCGAGAAAATCATTTTTTCTTAAGTTTTATTTATTCATATACAGTGTGTAACAAGTGTAGGCAAACATAGTAAATATTGAAATAAAAAATTTATATTGAAAACATGTCCATTGTACAACTATCATTATCAGCTTTCTTTTTTCATATCGGTTCAGATCATGATATGGGTATTAAGTAAAAAAGAATGTCCAGAAGCCTGATCTGCTTTCATTCAATATTTGCAGTCTAACAAATTAGAAAAATAATTACTCGCTCTCAAAGTGGAATTTATATCTCTTACGAGATAGTCGATCGACCCTATGAACCCGCAAATGATTCTAGATTTAACAAAATGATAGAGCGAAGATTTTTTAAAATAAATAGTCTATTCATTGTGGTGACAAGTTTAATTTCTTTTGAAAATTTCGATTTCAGGCAAAATTTTGATTGTGGTGAAAAACTGAAAATAATAATTTTAGATGAAAATTTTGATTTTTACAAAAATTAAAATTTGTATAAAAATTAAATTAAAAAAAATCTATTTGAGGTGAAAATTCATTTCTTTTGAAAAGCAAGACGTTAAAAAAATCAATTTTTATTAAAAAATTAAGATGCAAAAACTTAATTTATTACAGACAAACACTATATTATGCGATGAACTCAATTTATGGTGAAAACTTCTACTTGAGATAAAAATTTCGAAAAACAGAATTTGTTATAAAAATATATGTTGTGGTGAATAAATGGAATTTTGTGAAAAATTCGTATTATAGCGAATACTTAAATTTTTTATCTAAAAATAAAATTCTCTATTAAAAATTAAAATTTCTATTTTTTTCAAATCGCACTTTAAATTTAGAAAAATATAAACCTTTAAAGTGAAAAATTTTTTTTTACTAATTTTCAATAAAAAACTAAAATTTACACTAAAACATTTTTCTAAAATTTGATATTTATACTAAAATTTGATTGTTCATATTTTTTTGTAAATTTTACTAAAAATTTAAATTTTTTATTTTCACAAAATTTAAATCCTCGATTTTCACTTTTTTCAATTTTAAGATAAAAATAAAAATTTTCGAAAAAAAAATTATATTTTACTAAAAATTCAAATTATCGATTTTTATTTAAACTGAAACTTTAGGTAAATAATACAAAATTTCAAAAAAAAAATCGATTTTCAATAAAATAGAAATTTTAGATAAAAGATAAAAATTCCGGATTTTCAATAAAAAATTTAAATTTTTGATTTTCAGTAAAAATTGTAATTTTTGATTTTCAATTAAATTGAAATTTTAAATAAAATACAAATTTTCAAATAATATTCTATTTTCACTCAAAAATAAAATTTTCGATTTTAACAAAAGAATAAAATTTCCATTTTTAGTTTTTTGATTTTCACAAAAAAAAACGAATTTTACTAAATATTTGAATTTTCACAAAAAATCGAATTAAAAAAATTCAGAATTTAACCAAAATCTAAAATTTACACTAAAAGATTCAAAATTTCAAGTAAATTTAAATAAAATTCAATTTAAAATAAAATAAAGATTAAAATTTTCTAAAAAAGTTCAAAGCTTTCGGTTTTATTTTTTTTATGAATTAATTTTAAATTAAATTAAAATTCTAAAATTCACTAAAAGTTAACATTTTCAGAAAAATTTTTATTTTTTAAAAAAAATTTAAATTGAAATTTTCACAAATTAAACATTTCTACATTTTAAAATTTTTTCGAAAATTTAAAATTTTTAATCAAAAAAAATTATATTTTTTTTTAAATTTCAATTTTTACTTAAATTTAAATTTTTTAAAATATTTTCATATCTTTAAATTTCACCAAAATTCAAAATTTCACTAAAATTCAAAATTTCACTAAAATTTCAAAGTTTCACTAAAAATTTCAAATTTTGTCTAAAAAATTAACAAATACAAATTCTCACTAAAAATTTCATATTTCAGTATAAAAAAGCGAAAATGGCACATTCTGCATGTCTATTTTTTCAGATCGATATCAAAATTATTAACAATTTTGTTAGTTTCGTTCAGCGAAAACTAAAAAATTTCTCTTAAAACAAAAATGTATATAATTTGTTATCGATTTCTGTAGAAAAAAGTTAATCTCATAATTTCCTTTACAACAACAACAACGAATGCCAAATGTAAAATAGCGCTAAATCAAGTGTAATTATTTAAAATTTGAAATCGAGATACAAAATAATGTGACTTTCCATAAAATAATAAACAAATTTCATATTTTTGTTTTGTTTTGTTTTGTTTTATCTCAGATTATTTATAATAAAATAATTATTTTCACTTTAAAACCAAACAAGAAGTTAGAAATGTAATGATGAGTACTGTAAATGAATTTACAACAACAAAGAGAAACAACATCAATAGCAACAACAACACTTGACCAGCTCAACAGCAGCAACAACTTTTTTAAATGCGGATGTTTTAGAGCAAAAAGACGCGTGTTTTTTGTTATTGAAACTTAATGGAAGAAAGAACAACAAACGAACATCTTCTGTTTTATGTGTTTTGTGAGTGATTTAAAATTGGCTTCTTTTCAATTTTTTATACCCTCCACCATCACAAATGGTGAAGAGTGTATATTATTAACTTTGTCATTTCGTGTGTAACGCTAAGAAGAAATCATCTCAGACACCATAATGTATATATATTATTGCATGAATTCAAAATCTAAGACTTCGATTTAGCTATACCGTCTGACTATTCGACTTTCTCTTCGTCTGCTGTCTGTCTGTCTGTCTGTCTGTCTGTCTAACTGTTGTCCTGAGAAGTTTCCTATGTAAAACCATCAAAATCGGTTTAGTATATTAAGAGATATAGATCAATACCTGACCTAATTCAACATCTTAGTTCAAGAGAAGAACTTTCGTAAAGTTGTCAATATTTATGTCTACAAATAAGAATGAAAATTTACCATAACATTAGGTTATGTGAACTTTATTAACATTCCAAAATGACCAAAATTGGTTCTGTAGGAAAAAAGTTTTATCCTAAAATATAACTAATTTTATGACTCATTAAGTGTTTCTGTGTTATATTTCAGAAAAAGGTTTATACATTGTATACGTGTAAATGCATGTGTGATTGTTAGAGTTTCTCTTTTCCCGGGGTTCTTTTGTTCCCGAGAATTCAAGGATTGTAATTCTCTTTCCCCGTAATTTCCGGGAATAAATTAGAATATCATATGTTCTATAAAACTAATGTGTTAATAACTTTCTAATATCAAATGCCCAAAATAAATAGAAATTCTATAACCTCCAGCAAATATGATTCGATATTCTTGAAATTCAAAGTCGAAGATATTATTTCTGGATTTTAGTAAAGTAAATCAATTTTGAGTAATTTTATTCTTCTATTTCGGAATTGTTCCGAATTTATATAGAACTGTTCCATATTATGAAGTTTTATATGCTTAAAAGCTTATTCCGTACAAGGTCCTTTTATTGGGGTTTTATTCTTGTACGATAACAAATGAATGTCTGAGAATTCAGAAATTGATCTTTCACTGAAATTCAGTTCTATTCGATTATATGAATTCTGGTATTATGATATAGATTGAATTCTGCCTCAGATATCAGTCTTTAATACAACAAAAACAAATCATCTGACCAAATTTCATTGAATTCTTAGATGATTCCTAATTTACATCCCGAAAATTCCAAATTTCCAAAAATATATAAACATGAATTTAACGGGAAAATCCTAGGAACGTTTTTCCATGGAAAAATCCTAGAGAGTGTGTTTATAGAAAACGTAACGCATTTGCGATGAAGGGTATTTAAGATTCAGCATAGACGATTATAGCATTCTTACTTGTTTTTGTCTTTCTTTCATTTCTTTCTTTCCTCGTCTTGTCTTAATGTGAAAAATAAGAAGAAAAAACTTGAGTTGAATTATCTCTTAATAATCGTTTGTTAGTTAGTCAGTTTGTATGTTTAGTTAGTCATACTAAGTATTAGCAAAAGTAGAAGTGTCGGCCAAAAGAAATTTAAATTCATATTGTGAGTGAAAGTTTTTTTCTTAAGTCTTTTGTACAAAAAAATAATAATATTTAATTTAATATTTTTGTTGTGTTTATTTTCTTTCTTAAAAATTTTTTTGTTTTGTTTTTTTTTTGCCAAAATATCATAATGACGTCATGAAATCCCCGTACAATGAAAGTTTTTTTTTTAAGTCATAAAACATTTATGTTTGTCTGTCTGCCAGACGGTTTGTTTGTGTCTTTGTGTACTTATATTATTAAAATAGTAATTGTTATTATTATTTTTAATTTAAATTTTTATGAACGTGTGTGTTGGTTTTTAATAAATAAAGTTATATTCTTTTCCATAAAATCATGTTTAAAAATTTTGTTCAAAAACTAAATTAATCAAAAAATTTTTTCTAAATTTTTATGAGTTTGTGTGTGTATGTATTTCAGACAATAATACATTAAAGTACCTCAAATACACGTACTATTTTTTTAATCATAAAAAATGGAAATTTTTTAAAATTATTTTTGTATTTTTTTTTTTGGTTTTAAATATTTAAATGGTAAATGAACTTTATTCAGTTATTGTTGGCTTTCCAATAACAGTCATTATCGTGTGATCATAAACCATCGTTAAAATAAATCAATTTCTTTAAATCATAAAATATTTTGTAGTAAGAAAAATGTTTCGGTTCAAAAGGGTTAAAGAAAGTAAAAATTTATTTAATTGAAAATTTCTTTTTCAAAAATAATTAAATAATTAAATTTAATTAGACATCATAATGATTTTTATACCCTACACCAATATATACTCTACAATTTATAACATAAAGAAAACATCGACACACAATCACTTTTTCAGTCGATTTAACGATGTCAGTCTGTCCAGCTGACTGTCCAAATAAACATAGTAGTCCTGAATGAAATTTCACATGATTGACCAGGCGCTCAGCCATCTCGGACGAGCAACTCGGTCTCACAAAAAATTCGCCTTCAAACTATTTACAATATTAATAAACAGTACCGGGAGAACTTGTTCTGCTTCACGTAGAAGGTTTGGTCCACATGATGTTTTTGAGGATAAAAATAGAAAGCATTTTTCAAAGAGCAGCCAATACACCCTGTACAAAAGCAGTCTGGTTAGGTCACTGATCAGGCTATTTGATACAAAAATTTAAAGGTTTGAAATTATACAAGGCTCAAGAAGATTCTTGAAGGAACGCTACTAAAAATTTAGAGACACGGAAATTTATGTCAAGTTTCTCAAAAAAATATTGTTGCTGCATCATGGAAGGTAAAACCTATGTTCTGGCAGAATTTTCACAACTTCCTGGCCAACAATATTATGTTGCTGATGCTCAAGAAATGTGGAAGAAAAGTTTCCAAAAAATTTTAATACCGAAAGCGATATGAATCATTTCTTACCACGGGTTTCATAAATACTGATATTTACATCAAGGAATGTTTCCAAAATTTTATAAGACTTGATAATTTGTCCACTTATTTTTGGCCTGACTTGGCATTCTGTCACTTTGGCAAACAAGCTCTTGAGTGGTATTTGTACCAAGTTAGGCAAATCCTCCAAACTGCCGGGAGTTTGTACCAATGGAGAGATAATGGACTCTGCTTAAAAGAAATTTGAAGAGCACAAAATGGAGTTTAAAAGTGTGGTAAATTTTAAACGGAGATGGAGTACCTGTTCGAGCAAATTGACAGAAAAATCGATAATGGAAGAGTTTCCAAATAAGGTCCAAACGACATCACTAATTATTTAAACTATTTTAGTGGTTTCGATTTTATTAAGATATATGTATGTTAATCATTTTTTGATCTCACTCCTAAGTCAGAATCACTTAAAGTTTGATTTTTTGACAAAGTTAAACATTTTTAGATAAAATGTTAATTTTAGTAAAAACCATAAAAGTTTTACGAAAGTTTAGTTGAAAAATTATAAAATTATTTTAATAAATTTTAATTTTTGCTAAAATTTTAATATTAAAGTCGTTTAGAAAAAAAGTCTAATTAAATTAACATTTTTCAATTAGACTGATCTTGTAATATATGAACCCCAGGAAGCATTATAAACTGCTACTAAAACTTTTTATTAATTTATTATTGTTTTCTCATTTAAAAGTTTAAACAAAAACTTTTGATAAAAATTTTAAATTAAATTTAAAAGTTTCTTAATTTGTTTTTTACATTTTTTTATTATTTTTATTGATTTTTTTTACTTTTGTGTGTTAACTGCAGTCAAGTATTATTTTTAACACGCATATTAATGTACAACAATCAAACTATCTTAATGTGTGTGTGTATGTGTGAGCGTGTGTGTGTGTGTGCAATATGTTGAGGTAGTTAAAAATGTAACAGTAACCCAAATAAAGTGAATTTCTTCTTGGTCGATTGTTGTTGGTTTTTTTTTTCTTCAAAAACTAAAGATGATGAAGAAGACGAAAAAACAAGAGACCGGTATAACAACAACAGCAAACAGTTAACTGAATATTATTACACATTAATATCACAACAGATAAATTTATGTTGTTGTTGTTGGTTTTTGTTGCTTTGATGTTGATGTTGCTAATGGTGCTGCTGTTTTGTTGTTTTGTTGTTGATGAATTTGATGGTGATTAAACTTAAAATTAATGTTTTAACTAACAACTAACTAACATGTGTGCGGACAGACTGACACATAATGCCTGATTTTGTTTATACGTTGTTGCCAACAATATGATCATGACCATCAATCATAATTCATTGAATATTTATTAGAGTTTTTCTAGCATAAAAAATAATTTATGAATTAAATCTCTTGATAACCGTGCAATTTTTTAAATATAATTTCCTTCTTTTTCTTGTTATACTCTGGTGAAGAGGATATATTAAATATGTCATTCCGTGTGTAACATTAAGCAGAAATTATTTTAGACATCATAATGTATATATTCTTGCATCAACAACAGACAGAAAGACATGTCCATCTTTCTGTCTGTTGTTCACACTCTCACATCTACAAGTCCTAATGTCTAAGTATATGTTCAAGTACTGGAATACTTCCTATTTAAATTCAGCAATTGCTGCAAAATAAAGATATTTGTTTCTCATGACCATTTCAAAAATTATCAAAATCGGTCCAGTAGAAAAACAGTTATAGCTAAAATTATGTGTTTCAATTTTATACGTTTGTGGGTGTATGTATTGGTAACATAATGTATTAACATCTATTTGTGGTGCAGGGTACTAAAGATTACTTTCTTACTTCTTGTTTTTTTCTTGTTTTTCTTTATTATTATTCTCCTCTGTTAGTTTATGTAATAATCGCAGATAAAAGTCATATTTAGTTCAAACCACCAACCAACTTGTTTGAAACAAATTGGGCCAACAATTCTTTGAATTCGTTTTATTTAATTTGATTTTATTATGATTTTTATCGAGTTGAGCAAAATAAAATATAAAGAATTATTAAATAAGAATTTTTGATTTATTAATTGAGGTTATGAAATTTTAGAATTTCTTGTTTTTTTTTTTCAATTGGGGTTAACAAAATGGATGAGAATAAAGGAATTATGATCGCTGATATAATCTTGTTACAAAAATGAGCTAAATTATTAAAAGAGATTTTGTTTATGTTAAGATGTTATTTGTTATGAGAAGTAATTACAGTTTTACAGATGATTTTTTGTTAATCTTGATGGTCAATTCTTTTTTTGCTCAGATGTACTTGATATTTGAGATATAAGATTTCAGATAAAATATCTTTAATTAATTTTGAATTCTAAAACTGATTTTAGAATTTTTAGTAAAAATTGAAAATTTGTATACATTTTATATTTTGTAGTCGAAATTTGTATTTTTTGTAAAAATTTAAATTTATTTAAAAGAGTGAAAATTTTAATTTGATTTTTTTCAATTTTTATTCAAAAATTATTATATCTAATTATAATAATTTATGTACAGTTTTACATAAATTTTTGTAAAAAATTAAAGTTTTAATTAAAAATTAAAATTTTAAGTTCATATTTTTATTTTTTTTTTAATTTTATTATGAACAATGAAAATAGAATTTTAAAAATTCGAATAAAAAAAAAAACTAAATATAAATTTTAAATGAAAATTTTGTATTTTTACAAATTGAGTTTTTACGAAAAAATTTTTAATAAAAATATCAATTTGTTATAAAAATTTTAGTTTCAGAGTAAAAAAATTCAATTGTTGAAAAAAAATATTTTTATTAGAAATTTAGATTTTCTAATTAAAAAATTAACATTTTGGAAAATTTTCGAAAATTTAGTGAAAATTGTTTATGATAATCAAAAAAAACTTTAAAAAATTGACTTTTTATACAAAAAAAACTAAAAATTTTAGATTTTCTAATAAAAAATGGAATTTTTGTGAAAATTTGATTTTTTTATTTTAAATAAAAATTATATATTTTTTTAATTCTAAAAAAAATAAATTTAAGTTAAAAATAGATTTTTAAATAAAAAGATCAATATTAATCTAAAAATTTTAATTTTAAAGTAAAAATTTCAATTGTTAAAAACATATTTCTATAAAAAAATTTAAAAAATATTTTATTGTTATTTTTTTATTACAAAAAATTAAATTTAAGTAAAAAAATTGATTTTATTTTTAATTTTAATTTTAAAGTAAAAATTTCAATTGTAAAAAATATTTTTATAAAATATAATTTTAAATTCCAAATTTAAGTTGAAAAATAAATTTTTAAATAAAAAAATTTAATTTTAATGTCAAAATTTTTAGTTTTAAGTAAAAATTTCAATTGTTAAAAATATTTTTATAAAAAATTATTTTTTTAATTGAAAAAAAAAATATTTTTTTTTTATTTTTTATTTTATTTTATTTTTTTCTTTATTTTTTTCTTTCTTTATTATTATTTTTTTAATTTTAATCTGATTTCAATTTTCAAAAATTTTAGGTTTAAATAAAAATTTTAATTAAAAATTTAAATTATTTAAATAAAAAAATATTTTTTATTATAATAAAAATTTCAAAACTTTCCAATTTTAATAAAAAAAATAAAATTTAATTTTTAATGAAATAAAATACTTAAAAATTAAAAATTATTTTGAATTTTTAGTTAAAATTTGATTTTTTAGAGAAAATTTCAATTATAAATAAATAAAATTTTAATTAAATGAATTATTTATTAAATATTTGGTATAAAACGAAAAATTAAATTTTTGGCAATAAAAATATTGATTTGAAAATTGTCAATTATTTGTTGAAAGAAAAATAAAAAGTCACATTTAAAATATTAAATAAGTATTAAACAAATAAAATATGAGTGTAATTATGAATTTTTTCTTAAAACTCTTAATTTTATTTTTTTTTTTTTTAAATCGCTCTAATGCCGAATTTTATAAAGAGAACTGAAATGACTCCGTGGAGTCATAATATTTTCAACTACATATTGTGTCGATTTTATTGATTTCGATTAAAAAATTAATAATGAATTCAAATAATTTTCCAACTGTTCCACTGTTAAGAGTTCAACTTAAATTTCACTTCAATTTCTTGATCAAATATTTGGTTAATTAAACGCAAAAATGAAGGTATTTTATTATAAACATTTCAAACAAAACAATTTATTTATATATTTTGTGCCAAATGTGCTTTTTTCAACTTTATAAATAATTTTATCATCATTATTTGATTTTTTTTCTTTTCCGACTTTAATTTAACCCAATTGGCATTGGGCTCAGATTATTGGCATAAAAAAAACTTCTTATAACAGAAATAAGAGAAGAATAAGAAAATTGTAATAAATAATAAAAAGTATTTATTAACTAACTAATTTAATAAATAATAACAATAACAAATACAATAATAATAATAATAATATTGATGCATACAACAAAATATATTTATACCTCATGCATCATGCAACATTGTGTACACTGTACACGTTGAAAATCTAATGTAAAAATATTTTTACGTTTAAATGAACTGGAAAATGTAAAAAAACGAAAATAAAATTTATTTCTTTTATTTTTTTATATAAAAAAATATGAGTTACTTTTTAAATCGTAAAGTTAGTTACTCAGTTGATCACGGATTATAGTAAATTCTAATATATGCAAAAGTAATAGAAGCGAAACAGCAAAAAATCAACTTTCCAAATACAAAAAAAAATAAATAAAATAAAAGAAAAAGAATAATTTGAAAAAAAAATGGAGGGAAAAATAAAAAATAATAATTAATGTATAGAAACAAGAATATTCCAATTATTATTGTGAAATCATTGCATTTTTGCACCGTAATATTTGTTCTAAATACGATGTTTGTTGAAAATGAAAGTTATTATTTTTCTAAAAAAAACATCTGAATTTTTTGAAATATTTTGAAGTGAAGTGGACTTAAAGAACTTGAATGTTCATTGTTGCATTTTTGCAATACCTTGCATTAATGCATTTTGAATATATTTTAATTTTAAACAAAAATTGCAAAAAATCTAAATTTTTCTTTATAGAAAAGAAAATCATTTCTTAGGAGACTTTTTTCAATGTTGGCGTTGCAAAAATGTAACAGTGATTATTCGATTTTTTTTTTCAAGCGAATACTAAATAATAAATATTCAAATATTCTACAACTTATAACGCTTGACAGAACCGATTCTTAAAAACTCTCCACCACATAAATATGTGAAATAAAATTATGTCGCACAGATACACCTTCACAGTTAGACGATAATTAACTCTGAGAAGACAATAAAATTCCATTGGAATACTGGGAGATAATGCGTTTAACAACTACGTTGTGTTCTGGTGTATCGTACAGTGAGAGTTAATCACTTATGTATGCTACAATGCGTTCAACTACTTCATTGTCATAATATGCATCTTAAGGCGACAATGGGGGAGACATTATCCCTGCAATTTTAGAAGGAACAACACTATTTAATTTTACTAAGCTCCAGACATATCATTTTTACATAAGCTTGTCCTGGGAGGTATCTTGATTTTGTGAAAATTGTGAAATTATCAATCGGTTCAAAATCGATATCGATCTGTGACTTTTTAAAAAGAAAAAGAATTCGAGAATTCTCGTTCAAATAAAAAAAATTTACAGATCAGAGATTTAGGAAAAATAAATGATTCAAAAATATCAGAAATGTCAGTTAAAAATACTATAAAAACCTTAACAGAGTTCGAAGCACGGATAGAGGTCTCACAATTTTTCTATCCACTAAAACTTCCTGCAAATTGACGAAACATTAAATCGGTTTTCATGAATCTGCGAGTCAATATTGGTTTGTAATTTTTTGAATGGTAAAAGAGATCAAGATAAATTCAAACACGAAGAAATTGTACAGATCTGAAATTTGGATAAAATATGGCTAAGAATCGCTTAAAATGGTTGAAGCTAATTTTTGGCTTAAACAGAACTGCTACAGTAGGGAAATTATGAAGTTAATCAAAAAATGTCAACTGCTGTTGGAAAATAATGGTAAAAATTCACAAAAACATTTTATGATGATTCACAGTAATAAAAATTCGATTTACGATCGTAATAACTAGAAATTAAGCGTTTTTTATGAAAATGAAACATGTTTTTTCTTGTCTAGTAAAAGTTTTAAAATTTATGCAAAAAAAAAACCAAATATACGATTTATTACAGTGAATTTATTTTTATTTCTTTGAAAGTAAAACTCTCTTTTTTTCTAACATTTAAATTCTATATAAAAATTCCAATTTCAAATCTCCAATAGAATATTAAATTTTTAATTAAAAATCTCTCTCCCTTGAAAACATTTCAATGTTTTATCAATAAAAAAAAACTATTGTTTTTTGCCAGCAAATTAATCTAGATTCTGGTAAAAAGGCCCCAGGGTGCAATGAACACTTTTGGGTTTTGAAATTCATTTAAAGTTGAGTTTTTAACATAAAAATGAAATAAACTTTATACTTTCGATTTTTAATAACGAACATTTTTTATGGTGAGAAAAAAGTGAAATAAACTAAATTAAAAATCAAAACATGTAATTTGGGGAACTCGTGCACTTTATGTCAAACGATCTGAAATTGACAAGCAAACGCTCATAATTTATATGCTTTCGTTCACACATATGAAATTAAGTAAAGAAATGTGAAGAGAAAAAGGGAATAAATAATAATAAGAATTCTTGTTCGAAAGAAAAATATCTTAACCACAAAATTGTTGAGCATTTAAAAAAATGGCATCATCATCATCGTAGTCAAACAACATGATCACCAGTTAAGACACCACAACTTAAGCAGTCATTCAGTCATTAACTTGACATCAACGTAAACCTCTTCTTCCTCATCTACTTGGCGTTTTGTTTATCCCAAGTGTCACCAATGAAAAACCGCAAGATATTTAAATAAGTAAAAAACTTATAGTCGGAGAAGCCCGACTTTGTATTACCTTACACCACACATTGTTCGCTGTAAATCAATTCAATGAAAAATTTATGAACGGACCTCGTATAATTTGTTTTTCTTATATATGTTTATGTATGCAATAGATTATTACGTTATTAATATTTTTGTGAAATTTATGGGTTGAAAAAATTTATGGACCGGTTTTTTAACATTTTTGTAAAATTTATGGGTTAAAAATATTTATGGACCGATTTTGGCTTGCAATACCTACGTATATGTGCGATTTATGAGTTTCAAAGTGATAATTGCAAGAACCTCGTATAATTTTGCTCACCATGTTAAAAATCGTTTTATATTTTATCTGGAGGACATTTGTATGGGGCCTATATGAAACAATGGACCGATCATAATCAATTTCAATAGACATCGTCCTTGGGCCAATATAATAAATAGTACGTAGCAAATTTCATTAAGTTATCTTTAAAACTGCGTCCTGCACTTTGCAAAAAAGCTTTACATAAACAGCCAGCCGAACGCACAACAACCTACGGTGGTGTAGGGTATACAAATACAAGTACAACAATAAATAAATAATTTTTTTTCTTTGAAAGAAAGTGAAACCATTCGGAAAACAAATGAGAAATTATGTAAATGAGAACTTTCATTTTTTGTTGTTACTCTCTCATGGGTTTGTGATTGAAAAAGAAATACAACAACAAAACAACATAAATTCCATTTAATACAACAACTCAACAACATTTGACATTTTTGGAATTTTAAATGTGACATTTTGAATAATTTTTTTTTTGTTCAAATATTATTAAAATTTTTATTATCTTTATCATCAAACAACAAACACAAACAACAATTGTAAATAAAAAACAATATTTAATTATTATATTTTTTTAAAATATTTTAGTTTGTTTGTTGGTTTGTTTGTTTGTCCATTTACATAATCTTTAAGGTTTTGCAAAAAATTATTTAAATCAATAAAAAAATTATTCAATATTGCACAAAATGTGATTAAATGAATGTACAAGTAGGCAAACAACAATTAATTAATTATGTCGATCGTTTTTTTTTTTCAAAAGAAATTTAAAAAGTTTTAAAAGTTATACAATCTAACAGACTGATCGACAATCGGTTCGGACAGACCGGCCGTTATAGATAATAGATATTAAATCATTCATTAATTCATCAAAAGTGTTACAAAATCATTAAAATGTAAAATTTTATGAACGATTAAATGTTTCATTGATTACAAAAATGAACTCTTTGATTACATAACATTAAGCGAAAGAAGAGAGTTAAAAAATAAAATCACTTTGTTTTGAAAGCATCAGCAATTTCTCCAAATTTAATCCCACAAAATTGCATTGGAATTTCTTTAAAGCCTTCGATCATTTTGCTTGTCATTGACAAAATTGTTAGATCGATCTAAAATAATATACGATCACTTTATAAGTGATCCTATATTATTTCTTAAAAGAAGATTATTATAAATTTGTTTGATCTGATCTAAAGATTATTTATAATATATTATGAAATAAATGATCCCAACTCTGGAAAAATGAAGTAGGTTCTTCTACTTCATTTGTCTAGACAAAGAGAACTCTCAAGTGATCGTTACTTCCATGATTATACAGTTGTTCCTATACAAATAAAGAATAAACAAGACTCAAAATTTATGAATTAATAATATTTTCTACATTTTAAAGTCTTAAAGAGGAATTCACCAAGGTACAGTTTTCTACTCTTTTTAAGCTTTTCAATAGAGCGGATCTTTTAAAGAGTTTAACTTTAATTAAAAAAGAGAGTTTTATTTTTTATCGCTCTTCGAAAAGAATTTAATTTTAAAAAATGATAAAAATCAAAAAAGATAAAAATTAAGAAAGAGCGAAATCTAAAAAGAGTAAAAAAATTGAATAAATCGCCCAAATTGTTTTGAAGTCGTGTGTAGCAGTTTAAAATGTTTTTTATTAAGCTGAAAAAGAGATGTTTGTATGTTAACAACCTTTGTATGTATATACAAACTTACTCACACATAAAGATGTGTAAAGTTTAATTTTAATTTAATCAGCTTTATTTTCAGAATATTCGGATATATTTTTAGACCCCTCAAATTTCTACTCAGTAAAGTCAGAAGTGATCTCTGCTCATGAAGATGGTAAAAAGGTCAATTACAAAATTAATAGCGATGAGTCTCTCACATTTACGTTTGTGATATTTGAAAACCATTTTGGTCAGTTGAAAACATAACGCCTTTTGGTAGAACTTATTCCAAACAATTCCATAACATAAATAAAGTAGAAATTATAACAAACGACTTCTTTACTGATTGACCTATTTCAGTAAGGAGTAATAATAAGACCACTATTTCGTCCATTATCTCGCTTTGAAAGTACTTAAAACAAAACGGGAATGATGCATGTGATAATGAAAATCAAATCAAAGTGTTTCCAATTTCTGAGAATCTACTGTATAAGGATCAAGAAATATTTCTTTTTCCAAAAATTAGAACCACCCAAAAAACAAAGATCTTACATGAGGAAAAAATATGCCATCACAAACATATGGTTGTACCACAAACATATTATAGTAATAGCATGAACATATCAAGTTGATAACCATAATTTGATTGTAATAAAAGTATGTTGTTTTATTCTGCGAGATCGTGGTTCTTAAGAAATTTTATATGAGAGCTAAAAGAAATTTTGGACCGACTCTCGTAAAATTTCTTACATCGATTTTTGCTTATTTTTTTCTTAGTACTAATGTATGTGTAAGATGGGATCTAAAGGAAATAATGGACCGATCCTAGTATAATTTGGCACATTGTTATCATACGACTTTTTGGTGAAAAATTTCGTCAAAATCATTTTAAATTTAGGATTTTTCGATACGAACATTTGTATGAGGTATGTAAAATAATGGACCCATCACCAACAAATTAAATAGGCGTCGTCCAAATTTGAAACAAAATATCAGTTTTTAGATTTTAATTAAAAATTATATTTTTTACTGAAAGTAAAATTTTTTACTTTATTCAAATTTTCACTAAAATTCAAATTTTCACTAAAAATTCAAATTTTCACTAAAAATTCAAATTTTCATCAAAAATTTAAATTTTCACTAAAAATTCAAATTTTCACAAAAAAATTTAAATTTTCACTAAAAATTCAAATTTTCATCAAAAAATAAAATTTTCACCAAAAATTTAAATTTTTACTAAAAATTAAAATTTTTAATTAAAAATTCAAATTTTCATCAAAAATTTAAATTTTTACTAAAAATTCAAATTTTCATCAAAAATTCAAATTTTCACTAAAAATTCAAATTTTCACAAAAAAATTTAAATTTTTACCAAAAATTCAAATTTTCACTAAAAATTAAAATTTTCACCAAAAATTTAAATTTCAATTTTCATTAAAATTAAAATTTTCACAAAAAATTCAAATTTCAATTTTCATTAAAATTAAAATTTTTACTAAAAATAAAAATTTTCACCAGAAATTAAAATTTTTACAAAAAATTAAAAATTTCTCTAAAAATTAAAATTTTCACCAAAAATTAAAATTTTCACTAAAAATTCAAAATTTTACTAAAAATTCAAATTATCACTAAAAAATAAAATTTTCACTAAAAATTCAATTTTAAATATTTCTCCAGAGTTATAAAACCTTCAAAAAAAAACTTCTTATAACATAGACGATAATATGGATATAATTGTGAATTCGTTGAAATAACTCCTTTAAGATTCATTGATCTTCAAAAGTATCTTGATATCTTTTGGCAAAATGTACAAAACTTTCTCACTTGCAGGTTTTAAAAAATAAACTTTAAGTTTTAATCACCGCTTTCAGAAATATATCCCACATAATGCAGACTAGTTTAAATACTAAAAATCATTTATCAAAAAAAATAAAACGAGAGTATTATGTTTAAGAAAATTTGACCTATTTTTTGTTAAAATATTTAGCCTAAAATCATTAACACATTACTGCTGTCATTACGCAGACAGAGGCAAAATGGAACTGAGTAGTTTTTTTTCACTTTGTCTGTGTCTTGTTTCTGATTGCCAAACATCGAGTAAATAAATGGGTGCATAAACAAGTATCTTTCAGACTTTTTTACAGAACTTTTAATGTTTTAAGACTTGAAAAATAAAATGTTGCACAAAATAAAAATAAAAATACAAAAATGGGACATATTTGAAAAAGTATTAAACTGGATTTACATAATAATATCAGAAGAATTCATGTTTTCGATTTTAATGGAGAAATTTTTTAGTTTGTTCTAAATTTATTTTGAACGGGTTCAATTACTTTAGTCAATAGCATAAAAAGCGACACACTTGCTACACAAAAGGTGTTAATTAAAGGGGCCAACATTAGAGATTTAGAATCAATAAATTAAACTTTCGAAAATAGAAATCAAAACTTGTTCTTTGTTAAATTTTAATTCTCTGTTTAATAGAAAACTAAAAATTCATTTTTTTTAACGATTTTTATTGCAGAAAGTCGCAAATTATTTGGGGGTTATCGTATAACACCGAAACATTGTCGAGCTACCAAAACTCTGCCCAGTTCAGATCCTAGAGCTAAAGGTCCCACGATATGCATGTTTAATCATGAGTGTGCTCAACGTAATGGTGAAGTAGTGGGAGCTTGTATGGATGGTTTTCTTTTTGGAGCCTGTTGTCAAATCCCCAACAACCAACAACCTGAAAACACGCTCATCAATGATGCCCAAAATTCCTATTATCATCAATATCAAAACCAGAAACTCCAGCAACAAGAAACCGAAACCAACAAAATTGTTTCTCAGGCTTATGAAACATTTGCTGAAAACTCTGCCCAACAACAGTCTTTGGAAAGCAGTCAAACACAAGATTCAGGCTATGGTGGACCCTCTTTAAGTGCCCTCTACAATGTTAATTTGGATAGTCATCAACAAGATACCTCAGATCAATCAAGTGCTAGTGCTGCGGCCTCAACCGAACATGTTGCTTCAAGTGTGAGTATTGAAACAGATTCGATTACCCAAGCCAATTTGGAAACTCAAACAAATGTTCCCCGCGAACCACCAAAGATTAAAGTGAATAAGGATTCGGTAAAAATCACATCACCCTCTCAGTCTCCTCAAAATGATGATTTTGTTTTGCAAGTATTGAATACTATGCCACCAGGTGAAGGTAATCATCATGTTAAATTTACCACAGAAATACCAAATAAAATAGTCAGCAGTTTGACCGAACAAACCAGTTCGGAATCGAACTCATTTGAAGAAGAAAATTCAACAGCAACAAACAAACCTTTGATCAAAAAACCTAACACTCAAAACAAAGAAACTGTACAACAGCAACAACATCAACATCATCACTCTGAAATTGTTCAAAATCATCAACATCATACTACAAATGTTGTCGATGTTCAGGAACCCTCTGAGTCACAGCAACATAATGAAATTGTACAACAAGATTCGGATCAATTGTTTGGTGGTGTTACTTTTACTCACAGTGACATCACTCATCCCGGAGCAGACGCTGATCTTATAGAAGATGATTTACAATTCTCCACAGGTTATGGTCCACAACCAGTATTTGTACCAGCTCCAGTAAAAAATATTGAAACTTATGGTGGACAAGAGGCCAATAAACATACCACAAATGTATATGATGCCACAACATCTCCCTCTTCCATAACAACACATGTTGATTCGATAGAAACTATTATACAACAATTGAATAATAACAACAGTAATCCTGGTCCAGCATATAATGTTATCAATCATCATGATCAGCAACAACATCAGACGTCTACTTATGAGAGTGATTTGGTTACAGCTACCAAGAAGCCCTCTGTGGCGTATGATGAGCAAGATAATACCAAGCATACTTCATTAGCTTCGTTATCCTATAATGAAGTCGAGCATAGTGATAAGCAAAATGCTGTTGGTGGTTATGGCCAGATATCTTCTTCCACTTCCTCTTTGCCTTCTACTTCGGCTGCCTATGAAGCCACCACTGTTAATTCTGTTTATTCAGACGAGTTTGTTTTGGAAGATCATACTATGCCCGAACTTAATTACAATGATTATCAGGCTTCGGCTTCCAAACATCCCACATCTGATTTTAATAAAATGCCTGTTATTGGTATTGCTTATCCTGTGGATTTGTCTTATATGGAAGAAGGAGCCAATTTAGAAACGGAAGATAGTGCTCAAGCTTCATACACCAATATTATTACTCAACAACATACTAAACCTCAACAGCAGCAACAAAATGTTCAATCATCTTATTCGGGTAATCAACATCAGCAGCAGCAGCAACAGCAACAAAATACTCAAGTGAGCCACAAACATCAACAGCAACAACAACAAACTACTAAAGTGACTCATAAACATCAACAACAACAACAAACTGCTCAAGTAAATCATAAACATCAACAACAGCAACAACAATCTACTCAAGTGAATCACAAACATCAACAAAATACTCAAAACATCTACCAGAATAACGAACAACATCATAGCAACAAGCACCAGCAACAGCAACAACAAACTTCATCATCTATTATTGATAAACAACAAACTGTCCAGCAGCAGCAGCATCATCATCAACAACAACAGCAGCAAACAGTTCAAGCTTCCTATTCTTCTCAAACTAACAAACAACAGCAACAACATCCTGAAAGTGTTCAAAGTTCATATGTGAATACAGAACAACATCAACTGCCCCAACCAATTATTCAGGATTCCTATGCCTCCCAAAGTGAAGAAGAAAACATTTCTGAAGCCTTACCAACTGCACAAAATTATGTGGCTGAAAGTCATCAAAGACCTATTGTATCCCATATAGGAGTAGTTACGGCTCAAAGCTACGATACAAAACCATTGCCCAATGAAGTTGTGGTATCTTCTTATACCACCAAAGTCGAGGAAAATGCTGAAGTCTCCACAGAATATAAACCTATTATAACCACAAATAGAATCACCACAATATCCCATAGAACTACGACAAAACCTGTAAAACAAACTTCCATCACAACATCACAAACCAATCGTCCAACTTTGGTTACCAAGAGACCAGTAACTAAAAAACCCATCCAACAGTCAAGCAGTCAACATCCTACCACCAACTCATATGCAACCACGAACAGTTTTACAACTCAACAATATTTATCCACCACACCCATTGAGACCAAGACTCCTTCACCGGCTGAATCTTTGTATGCCAGACCAACTGTGTCATATGATCAAGGAGTTCAACAAGATTATATCATAAGCTCTGGTTCAACTCCCAAACCACTTGTTACTCGTAAACCTACGAAAAAACAAACTTTAAAACCATCTTCAACTAGTTATATAACTGGTCCCACAACACCACGCCCGCCTGTAACACCTCAATTCCAATATGATCAAGAAGTTCCCCTTATACAAACCGATGATAAATTGGATTCATTTGTTCATAGTACTGCTGAAAGTTTGGCTGCAGCTACACCCACTCAAGAGACTTTGTCGTATGATCCTCCTGTATTTATTAGTGGTGGTGGTTCTCAAGTTAACAGCCAACAGAGACCTCAGTACAATACACACAAGAAACCTGGGTTCGTCAAAGTTCAAGCTACTCAAAGACCACCTTCCCCTACTGTACTCATTACACCCAAACCTACCAGTTTACAAACCACAGCCAGCAGTTTTACCTCTCCACAATACACCACTCCCATTGCTGGTTATGGTAGTACTTCTTTTGTATACAACAATTTGATAACGAGACGTCCAGATTTGGGAGATAATTCAGCTGGTGATTATATGGGCATCAGTACAGTAAATTCCAATGACTTTGATGATCCTGGTTATTATGGTTCTGGTGTTAATAAACCTGCTAGACCAGCTTATGTGTCAGCATCAACTGAACCAGTTTATCCTATACCCACAGATGACAAGCCCGCCTTCCCTGGTTACTATGGACCCACACCTATTTATCCCGCCTTCCAAGTACCCGGTGAAAAATTAGACTCACCCATTGATGAAGCTATTTATACTTCACCAAACGATTTTATAAATTTCCCTCCAGTTCGAAATCCCAATCTTAATATGTCAGCCACCTCTAGTGCTGTAACTAGTGACTTGGAATTGTCGACACCTGCCTTTGTGGAAGATAGTGTTTTGAAAAACAAAATGAATACTTTGGTGCATAAGATTGTAGAATCGTTGCAAGGCAACTTTGAAGCTTTGGCCGATATGATCGATGAAAATAATAATACTGCACCAGTCCAAACCTATCAAGCTTCATCTGCAGGATCTAGCGTAACAAAGAAACCTCCTACACGCAAACCACAAATAACAAGAGTAACCACTATTAAACCTAAAGTTACCACCAAGAAACCCATTACTCGAGTATCCACGAAAACACCAACGAAAAAACCCCAAACCACCAGGAAACCAGAGACAACCACTAAAAGAACTGTAGTAAGACGTACCACCACAACTACACGCAGACCGGCTACCAAGAAACCAACACGCAAAGCTACGACCACCACCCAGGCTCCTGCAGAAGATGAACTAATCGATGAAGAGGATGAGGAAGACGTTAATCCCAGTGACAATGAAATTACCGAAGACGAAGAAACTTATGGCGCTAGTGCAAGTGGACGTAAAATACGTAAGTTGTAATGTGAAATTTTTTTAAAAATAAAGTGAACAAGATGGTTAGATTGGCAAATTGGAAATTTCTTTTCTTCCTAAATCATTCAAATCAAAACTAACACTAAAACAACACTTTTATTGCACTCTCCCACCTACACTTTAAACTATCACTATCACTTCATCCTTACCTTCTCCTTTTACCTTCACTATCACTATTGCTAATATTCCCACTACTAACAGTACAACTACTTAGTCATCTAGTAGCCATTCTGTAGTTTTGATATTTTTCCTCCCCCGCCATTCCAAAATTCTAATTTCAAACCTTAATATCCTGAGAGTCCAATCCTTTACCTTTACCTCTACCACTTCCTTGGCACATTTAAAATCACATCTTTGTTCTTACTGTACTACTTTCCCTTTCTCCTAACCTAAACATTTCACTCCACATCAACAGAGTGCGGTATGAGACCTCATGTTAAGTCGGGACGTATTGTGGGTGGCAAAGGTGCCACATTTGGTGCATATCCCTGGCAAGTATTAGTACGTGAATCCACCTGGTTGGGTCTATTTACAAAGAATAAATGTGGTGGCGTTTTAATAACAAATCGTTATGTCATCACAGCCGCTCATTGTCAGCCGGGGTAAATTTTTCTTTTTCATTAATTGATTCTTGCGATTTTTCACGGTATTAATTTTTTGTTGGTATTTCCTTTGTAAAGCTTTTTGGCTTCTTTGGTGGCTGTAATGGGAGAATTTGATATCTCTGGAGATCTAGAGAGTAAACGTGCCGTTACCAAAAATGTTAAACGTGTAATTGTTCACCGTCAATATGATCCAGCTACCTTTGAAAATGATATTGCTTTGTTGGAACTGGAAAGTCCAGTGCAATTTGATACACATATTGGTGAGTGTACTCGAGGATTAAATCGAATTTAAATTGGTGAAGTAATTAAAACATTTTTCTTTATTTTTTAGTGCCAATTTGTATGCCGTCGGACTTTGCTGACTTTACGGGTCGCATGGCCACTGTTACTGGTTGGGGTCGTTTGAAGTATGGCGGCGGTGTACCATCGGTATTACAAGAAGTTCAGGTAAATTAACAATTTAATAAATTCGTTTAAGCGATGGGTCATAGAATGAATATCTGCGCTTTTTGGACTAAGAATTTCTTTACTGAAAATCCATTTTAATATGTTTGTAATTTTTACGAACTTCAACTCCCCAATATATCCTCCCTACACCCACTGTAGGGAAATTATATTGTTGAGCTGTGTTATTCGAGTAAAGTGTCCAATTTAATCTTATCAGTGGTGTTACTGATATATAGACATTAAGATCTAGTGACTACATGCCACAGAACGATCATGAGCCATTAGTCCTTATTTCCTATTAAAACGCTTTCAAAATTGACTTTAAAATAAAAAATATGAAGCATTAACATTTCATTTCAATTGCCTTTCCAGGTTCCCGTTATTGAAAATAGTGTGTGCCAAGAAATGTTCCATACAGCTGGTCACAATAAGAAAATATTGAATTCCTTTTTATGTGCTGGTTATGCCAATGGTCAAAAGGATTCATGCGAAGTAAGTTCAAAAAAAAACAAAAACAAAAACTGTACTGAATTGAAAATTAAAACTAAAATTTTAAAATATTTTCAAAAATGTTCACAGGGTGACAGTGGTGGTCCTTTGGTATTACAACGTCCAGATGGACGTTATGAATTAGCTGGTACAGTATCGCATGGTATTAAATGTGCAGCACCCTATTTACCTGGTGTCTATATGCGTACAACATATTATAAACCTTGGTTAAGAAGTATAACAGGAGTGAAATAATTAATTAATTTAATGTATAAGACTTTCAATATCCTCCCTATCTAACCTCACACCCCCCCCATTATTTAAGCTTTCCATGACCTTTTCTCTATTACATAAACACTCACATGCAACGAACATTTTGGAAATAACTCAGTTTTCAAAACGATTAATAATTTTATAAAAAACGAAATAATTTATAAAAAACAAATTTAAAGGTGTTTGGTTTAGGAAAATATTTAAACAAAAATATCTTTTTTTAAGAGAAAAAATGGGGCATCATAGAAATATTTTCTTAAGAATTAAACAAATATATAGTTTTTTTTAATTAATTAATTAGTTTAATAAGTAGTTTAAATATTTTTTTCGAAATTTTTTGCTTTATTTGGCAAAAAAAAAATATTTTTATTTTTATTTTTATTTTTATTTATATTTATTGAATTTAATTTATTAAATTATTTATGCTAATATTTATTTATTTTAGTTAATTTTTATTATTTTGTTTATATTTAGTTAATTTATTTTAGCATTTAGTGAAATTATTTATTGAACAAAAAAATTGAATGCCTCTTTTAAGAGTAAATAGAAGAGAAGAGAAACAAACTTACCTGTTTAATTGTCTCTCTTACTCCAAATTTATTAACGAATTGATTGTTGTAATTTTATAATAAAATTTGTTGCTGAAAATACAAACAAAAAAATAAAAATAAATAAATAAAAAAAACAAATAAAATCGAATTGTAAATTAATAATAAAAATAGTTGTTTTTATTAAAGAAAAAGTGAGTTTGAACATCTTTGACTACAAACGGCCAATGATTTCCCATAAGTCTAAAATAAGGCCCCTTAAGAATTTCCGTTGAACTTTCATGAAAATCTTAAAAATATAATCTTTTGTGAAATTTAAAAATTTTTAATGAAAAAAAAAACAGAACCATAAAATCCAAAAAAGCACAAAGTACACCTTTGTTAATTTCGGTCGATAAATTATATATATGTTTTTAGGTTAATTAAAAAATCAAAAAGTACCATTAAAATTCAAACAAAGTTTAAAAAGTACCACAAAATATTCTCCTGTTTATTATATCCAGTTGGTTATCCGAATTATTAACTCATTTTATGCCAGAAAAATTAACACAATCGTTGATTAAGAGTGAAACCAAAATATGCTTAACATACATATATGTTAAACATTTTTTTAATTGATTGATTTTTTTTTTTTCACTGGCCTAAGCTCTGGGAATTTTGGAGGATTTGTCTCTCTTGGTAAAAATACCAAGAGAGACAAATCCAGGGACTTGTTTACCATAGTGAAGAGATGCCAAGTCAGCCCAAAAATAATTTGACACATTCTATAGCATTATGAATGAAAATAGCATTTTTGAAAACATCTCTTGTTCACAACTGCATATAGCTTTCCATGCCAGGACTTTTTTTGGAAAATTTGTAATGCTTCATAGTCCTAAAATTTTATTCAACATTTCCCCGAGCACCACCAACATAAAATATTTGACCAGGAAGTTGCGAAGAATCGGCCCGAACATACGTTTGTTTTTTTTTTTAACTCGATTTTTATTTCCGTACTCTGCCTCTTAATTTTTAGCCGCGTTCCCTGCATACCTTTTCATTCCAAATTGTCCTACTAGTGAGCTAGCCGAGCTGCTTCTCCATCGGATGTGTTGAGATCTTCGAAAATGCTTTCTTGTTTTTGGCTTTAGAAACATCGCATGGACCATTCCTTTTAACTAAACCAAGTTTTTTTGTTTGTCATTAAACATAATAACTGACATGTTTTTCGAAGTTAACGTGATCGAAAAAAAATCAAATTGTTCTCGGGTTAAAAATTAAAAAAGGTATGTTAATAACTTTTTGATCACACTCCTTATATATACTTTATGGTGCCTTAGATGATTCCTTATTGGTGTACACACAGAATGACAAAGTTAATATACCGCCATCATTAATTGTTGTGCCGGAGGGTATAAAAATCAAAAAGTAACTTTTAAATTAAAAAAGGACCCTTTAAATTAATACTTATGTGATATTGATGGTAATGCAGAGTGTAGATGAGCAAAAACAAAAAAAAAAAAGTTGCCAAAAATTGTCAACCCAGATTCAATCGGAAAAACGTTCCCTCAACAATAAAAATCAACAAAATCGCATTGAATTTTCTCCACTTTTTCGACATTGACAGTTACACTCTACTCTGAAGCGTTCTAATTTCTAGACAATTCGAATTTATGAAATTTGACTGTATCTCCAATTTAAATAAAAATTAAATAAAATTCCATTATGTTTAATATACAAATTAAAAATTTATTTCTTTATTTTTTAAAAAAGAACAATACAATTGTTTTGTTTTGCTTTTTTTCTGCTTGTTTTACAAATTTATTAACATAAAAACATTAAATTAAAAAATATTAAAGGCAATTTAATGCAAAAAAAGAGTTATATTAAATATATATGTTTTTATATAGATTTTAGGGGATTTTTCATTTTTATTGTTTCTTTTTTCCTTTTTTTATTATTTCATTATATTGTTGATGTATACTTTTGGGTTAAAAATTTCAAAACTGAAAAAATAAAATCTAAATGAAAACTTAGTTTATGGCAGTCTTGTGTGTTTCCAAACTATAAATGGGATAAAATTAATAAAAATTAATAAAAAAACGGAACAAAATAAAAAGAAAATAAAAATTCTGTAATTTAAGAAAAAAAAATATGTAATAAAACTATAAATGTTTTATGAATATAAATTTAATAAAAATAAAATTGTTGTTGTTATTAGGAAGGTGTATATAATATACAGATCTTTTTTAATTAATTTTCTAAACAAAATTAGAAATAAAAACAAATAATAAATTTTCCAAACAAAAAAAATAAAATATACTTAAATTTTTAACTTAGACTAAATATAATAATAGTAAAGTATAATTTATAATATATAGTAAATCTTAATATTCTGTTTTTTTTTCATTCTTTTCTTTTTTATTATAAATATTATAAAATGTATTTCGTTTTATATACAACAGGGAGGGGGAGGATGATTTTACACAATCGGGTGTTGTTTTTTTAATTTTATTTTCAGTTTTTTTTCTCTTTTTTATACCCTCTACCACCACAAATGATGAAGCTAAGAAGGCATCACCTCAGATCCCATTATGTATATATATATTTTTACATTAAATCAAAATTTTAGTCGATATCTGTCTATCTGTTGTTGTCACTCTCACTTACACCATAATTGACAGAACTCAAAGAAATATAGGCTAAGTGCAATGGTATAGACCAATGATTGTTCTGATGTTCTGCTTCATAACCATTCCAAAAACTATCAAAATCGCTTCAATAGAAATGTTAGAAGTATTAGTTAAATATATAAAAAATTCTATGACACATTTTTTCTGTGAGCGTTTGTTTAAATGTATGTAAACTCACAAAAGTATACGTTATATAAACGTTTTTCATAAATATACCGCAGGAACACTTAACGAGTCAAAAAATTATTTATATTTTAAGTTATAACTTCTTTCAACTGAACCGATTTTGGTCATTTTAGAATGATAATGAAGTGAACATAACTTAATATTATGGAATTTCATTCTTATTAATTTTACATAAGTTATTTGCCTTAGATATCTGTCTATATCGTCTAATATACGAAAGCAATTTTGCTGGTTTTAAATAGGAAACTTCTCTGGAGTATAAGAAATACTCAGGCCCTAGCAAGGTTTTGAAAAGAAAACTTCTCAGGATTATAAGAAATACTTAAAGCAAATTTCATTGAACTTCGTCAATTATTGTGGATGTAAGTGTGCCAACAACAGACATACAGATTTTGATTTAATACAATAATATAGAAACATTATTGGATCTAAAATTACTCTTTCTTAGTGTTACACCGAATGAGAAACCATTTTAGACGCTTGTGATGGGGGAGAATATAAAAATGAAATTAATTATGGATAAGAATCAAAATAAGAAAAATTTTTGGTTCACAGATTTAAAAGTTGTTGTTGAAAAGTTTTTTCTTTTTTTAATTTTGTTAATAATAAATCCAAAAATTATTCTGATATGAAACTTTCCTTCTAAAAATTTTATTTTTATTTCTTATCAAATTTTATATACAAATTTTAAACTTAATTTTCTTTTTTATTTATAATAAAAATAATTAAATTATTATTTTTTATTTAAATACACGTACAAATAATTTAAAACTTATTTAAATAATTTCTTCAAATAGGATGTATCTCTTCTTTTATCTTAATGCCATTTTTCTTGTTTTTTTATTTATTTAAATCTTATAGTTTTTTTTTTCATTCAACTTTTTTAAATATATAAAATTTTTTACACATAAATTTCTAAATTTAGCTGCCTTAAAAATTACTATAGTACACACATTTATATATAATTTATAAATAAAAAATAAAAACATTTAAAACAAATAAAAATTTATTATTTAATTTAATAATTTTTTTTTTATGAAAAAGAGTTTATTTCTTTTCACACATATGAATTCATATACAATAAACATACATATGTTTCAACTAACATACATACATTAAAGCTCAACAAAAAAAAACTTTAAAATAAAACAAGTAAAAATGGTATAGTCGATCAATACCGACTATGTAGTGATACCCTACAACACATTGTTGATTGTAAATGACAGATAGGAAAATTTTATAAACGACCCTCGTACGTATATCGGGGCTAGAAGAAATGATTTAAAATTTTACTCATCTTAAATTGACCAGTTGATATTACAACACCAACGTATATGTGAAATTAATGCCCTTCAAAGTAATATTTGGAATGGGACTTGTATGAGACCTATGAGAAGTAATGTACCTATCCTCGTATAATTTGGTACAACGTTTTAGAATACTATAGAATCTATTCTTGTTGAATTTTATTAAAAACCCCTTATATTTTGGACTATTATGATGATATCATATGACCAATTGCAATAGACTTAGTCCACGACAAAAAAATACATGACCAAATTTTATATTTCAAAACATTTACATAGACAGTCAATCAGACAGTCAAACGGATGTCGTTAAATCGCCTCAGAAGTCGAACGGTATACTGTGGTATATTTTCTTCTGTATGTTACAAACACACACAACCCCAACCACAAACGGTGTTGTAGGGTATAAACAAACATTTCTTTTTATATATATAAATTTATATAAAAAACTATTCAATATTAATTTAATAATGAATTATAGTGCATTTTATGTAATATAATGAAAAGAAATGAATCAATAATTGAATAAATGCGTGAATGAATGTGTAAATGTATGGAGGAATTAACAAAAGAAAAAAAGAGAGGATTTTTGGAATGATTATGCTGCTGTTAATGAGATGATATCTATTGTTTTTAATTAATATAATAAGCTAATAGGATGTTGTTATGGATGTTGTTGTAGGTGAATTGTTTTTGTGTTTAGATAATTTTTGTATTTTTAATCAGTTTTTAACTTTATCTTCTACACTTATATTAGACAATGTCTTTTTTATTCTAAGAGCAGTCAAACGAGCCACTGGATTTGGATACCAGCATTCTTTCATAACTTTGGCCATACTGTGCAGAACTTCGGAGGCATGCCAACGATTTGGAATGTTAGGACGCATTTTATCAATGCAAACAACCTGGAATAAAGTTATTGAATAACAAAATATTAACATTAATAATTTTAATCAGCGATCTATATGAGAAGATCCTTGGAAGATATTGGTGTTTTCTATTGAATTTACTCTTTTTTATTTCGATTCGTATTACTTAAGTACTCAATGTCTTCATTCTTATTATTTACTTCATCTAATATTTCATTTGATTTATTCACATTTGATTGGAAATAATATAAAATAATATTAATTTAAGATTCGCCATTCGAAATTTAATCAACTTTAAACATTTCTTATGACATCTTCTGTATTTAACGAACTTTGTGTAATTTTTGGGCATAAGGAGTGAGATCGAAAAATTCTTGACATACATATATGTTAAGAAAAACGAACCGTTTAACTCACAGTTTGATTTTTTTCTTTAATGGAAATTATTATTACAATTTACTAAAAAATTCTAAAATTCAAAGTTTAGATAAACTCGAAACAAAATCTTTATTTTCAAATTATATTTTTTTACTCTGCTTTGAGGAGATTAAAAAATAAAACTCTTTTTCTCGATTAAAATTTTATTCTTAAATTTTTTCGATTTTGCTCTGTTGTAAATATACAAACATTCCTTCTTCAGCAAAGTTTCTTACAGGAAAATTAAGAGACCAAAAACGGAGAATGGCAATAAAAGTCAAGTTTTCTTAAAAATATTATTGCTTCATAATTGATAACGAAACGTATATTCTGGCGAATTTTTCGCAACTTCCTGGTCAAGAAATTTATATTTCTGATGGAAAGGTGAAGAAAATTTTGGGATGCAAAAGCAGTCAAAATTAACCAAAAATTCAAGCAAGCATTACGCAGTTACGTCAAAAGAAGCCAACCATTTCTTACAACGGACTCTATAAATAACGAAATTTACATCAAAGAATGTTTACAAAAAAGGCTGCATCCATTCATAAGACTTCAAAAAACAATACAATGGTATTTGTAACTGCCGGAGCTAAACCCGGTAGGGAGATATTGGGTTCTAGATTTTAAACGGAAATGAATCAGTTTGAGCAAAGTAAAAGAAAGCACTATAAAAACGTAAATAGAAGGGTTTACGAAAAAGATTCAAAATTTTATTACTGATTAATAAAATTATTATTATTAATATTATTATTATTATTATTATTATTATTATTATTATTATTATTATTATTATTATTATTGTTATTATTATTTGTAAATGTAAATAACAATTTCAATCAGATAAAAAATAAAAACAGTTAGTGCCTTCCTTTCTTTTATACATATGTTTGTTAAGAATTTTTTAATCTCACACTTTATTATCGTTGAAAAAAATTTAAAAAACCTTAAATAAAGACTTTTTACTCTATAAATTTAAAGTCTAGATGTAAAAGTACTCTAAATTGAACTTGAAATTTGTATAAATCTGATTATAGATTTATATTTTGTAATCTAAAAACTTTGGAATTCTAAAACTGAAACGTTCTGTTCAAAATTTTTAATTAAAAAAAGAAAACAATATTTTTTATCAACATACCTTTTTCATTTCCTCTATACTTGGATCTGGTTGTACTACATCATAATAGGGCAATTGATATTCATCATAAATCATGCCCATATTACAGCGTCTTGCTATTTCCCACAATATCAAACCGAATGCATAAACATCGGCTCGTTTGTAGGCATCAAAATGTTGGGCATTCATTGTCTCATCCAACACTTCGGGAGCCATATAACGTTTTGTACCCACTCGATGTGTAGATGGTATATCTACAGAATCATTTTTCTCTACATGCCTCACGGCTAAACCTAAATCACCAATGGCACAGGTGAGATTGGTTTTAACCAAAATATTTTTCGATTTTAAATCACGATGGGCTATAGCAGGTTTTCCCCGAGTGCCCACAATATCCATATGAAGATGAGCCAAACCAGTGGCTATCGATAAAGCCATGCTAAGCATTGTTTTAGTATCAACCGTATGGGAGGTTAGATAATCAAATAAAGATCCATTTTCATGATAATCAGTGACCAACCAAAGTTGAGTCCAAGTGCCATTATCTGTTAGGAAAGGAGACGATTAAAAATGATTGTTATCTACTTTTATTAGAAATATATACCCTTATTATCGGCTGCTATGAAACCTAAGATATTTTCATGTCTTAACATGACAGTCTGATAAATTTCAGCTTCTCGAAACCAAGAACACTCTTCACGACTGGAAAATATTTTCACAGCCACATTTTCACCGCGCCAACGACCACGCCACACTTCACCAAAACGACCTTTGCCTATCACATGACACAATTGTATTTGTCGGGCAATAGAACGTTGTACGAGTAATGGCAGACCCGCTAATTCGATTCAAAAAACGTAAACAATTTTGTGTGAATATGTTAATGTTCATAATTTATAAATCTATAGCAAACCTGATCCAGAACCCGATGTTGTCATTTCTATAATATCCTGTAAAGTGTTGCCATTTAATATGGGATCGTAGACTGAATCTTCGGGAGCAAATGGTCTTGCTCGATTGCCTTGTTTATGTTTTTGCCACAAGCACCAGGTTAGAAACACCGCCAGACAGGCAAATAATGTCGAACCAAATATAATCGCCACCAGCTCCCAAGTCTTTAGTTTATCCTCCGGTATATAATCTATATATATTTTAATTTGATTTTTTATTTTAATTCTTTTTTCAGTTTTGATTTAATTTTTTTATGATTTTTTTTTTGTATTTCATTTGTTTTAATTCTTTCTTCTTTAAGCCACCACAATATTTTTTTTAAATAATTAATTAATTGAAGCCACTAACATATAAACTCATGCAATAATTAGATATGTATATCTTTTTTTAAACAAAACACTTAATTTATGAATGTGTTAAGTAGGAATTGCATAAAATAAAACAAACTTTAAAGCCAAAATAGAAACTTAACGTTCGAATGCATTTAAAGTGATTAGTAAAAGTGGATTGTGTTAATTTTAGGGAAACATGAATAATTAAAGTGACAAAAAAGAAATAAAAATAATATAAAGCCAATAAAAAGATTCACCAATGAAAACTTAATTATAATAAATGATGTATGTGTGTATGTATGTAAACATGTGATAATTTTTAAATAGAAAAAAGCAACATATAATTGTAAATAGATACGGATTTATATACAAAATATATACATTTTCACATACTCTCACGCAATTTTAAATCATCCATCCATTTATTCATTCATTTATCAACTCCTAAATCACAGTACGTTTTAAATTTCATCAAAATTTTCTCACAAATACATATAAGATTTGTTGTAATAAAATTGACTAGTTAACATGTGGCAGAAACACAAACGGAGTCGCATACCCTTATTTATCTATCATTACATTTTCTTTGCAGCAAAGCTGTTTTCAAATACTGTTATTCCTTCAAAGATTATCGAACATTCTCTCTCTGAGATATTTCTGCAAATATTTGACTAAAATCGTAAAAATAGTTTATTTTACCAATAAATATTTTTACGATTCTAATAGAATTTATCTTCAAGATGATTTTTTGACAAGAAAACAAAGATCGAATCATTGTCCTAGAAGAAATTCAGATTATTATTGACAAAAAGGTATAACTTCTTCTTTCTGTTCTTGGTGAAAGCATTTTTTAATAAGGAGTGAAATTGAAAAATTCTTAACACACGTTTCTCATTAAACTCTTTTAACCCAAATATTTTTTAATTTTTTTCTGATCAAGTTACTTTTGTAAAATATGTCAGTCATTAAGTCTAATATTAAAAAATTTGTACTAAAACAATTAAATATTTTCAACAAAATCCAACTTGGTCCTACAACAAGTTGGCCTGCTGTCAAACTGTAACCAATTAATTAAATAGTACTAAGAGCACTTTTCCGTTAAAAGAAATCCTAAAGCCAAAAAGCATTTTCAAAAGAGCTCCCAACACACCCGTTAGGAAAGCAGCCCGGTTGGTTTAATGCACCATAAGCTCCAGACATGAACGCTGCTTATAATATAGAGACCAAAAACAGAACACGAAAATTGAAGACAAGTTGGTTTGGCAGATTTTTCGCAACTACCTGATCAAAATTTTACGTTACTGACGCTCGATAAAATGTTGAAGAAAAGTTTGGGATCTATATATACTGAAATATACATCAAGGAATGTTTACAAAAATGCCGTCTTCACTCCTAAAACTTCACTTATTTTTAGCCTGACTTGCATTTTTAAACAAGCCATTTAATGATGCAAGAAAGGCAAATCCTCAAAACATTGCCCGGTGTGTAGATATTTGTGAGCAACAAAAAGTCTGCTCGAGAAACTTGGACAAATTTACTTTATTTTTCGAGTTTTATATTATAAAATTACTATTTTCGTTAATATTTATTTTATAATTTATTTAAAAATTATTCCTTCTTAGATTTCATCGGAGGCATCATCCTAATTTCAATTCAACACAATTGGGGAAATATTCAAAGTTGTCAAAATGCAGCCTTAAAAACCATAAATAATAAAATGTAGAAAAATGTCATCAATGCTCAGTAAACAGTTTCTTCTTGGATGTCATCGGAGGGATCATCCTAACTGCAATATAACATCTCAAAAGGCTGCTAATATCCCAAGACAGACATTTCAAAGAATCTACTGAAGTCTAGAGGTGTAGTTCTAGCACAACTAAGACATATTGACCGTGTATTTTCTAACAAGAACCACATGGTACATTCCATTTGTCAAATAGCAAGCCATTCCTACCATTCTTAATCCACATGGCCTTTGGACGCATTCTATAGAGGGAATTCTAAAAATCCCTGCGGGAAATAAGACTCGTGGTTTAATCTCACACCCCATGTAAAAGAGACAGAGCCTTTCACTTTACAGGTTTTTCAGATATTCGTCAGTCATTTAGACCAAATTCAATTTTATTGCATATCGAAATTATACTGTTCTCATTCAAATTCTAATTCATGTCAAATAGGTCCTTTTTATAAAAGTACTATTAACATAATATAATGTAATTTATAAGCACCTTTTAAAACGTACTGTTATCTTTTCACCATAATTCTTAATATTTACATTTAAAATCATAATTAATCCCAAATTGTGTTCGTTCGTTCATTCAATACAAAACAATACATTAATAATATTTATTATGAAATCCCAGCTTTCAATGCAAAACAGCAAAAAATAAATTTGTATAATCCCAATTGTGTGGTAGATCGAAAGAAAAATACAAATTTTAAATATTTCATAATACTTGCGCTTAATAAAATTTTCGATATATATTAAAATTACAATTAACTTGCTTGGCCGATATCTCAAGTCATAAATCCAGAAAAACAAATAATGATAATAACAATTCCATTCAATTAAAGAAACATAACAAAAACACTCCGCATAACATATAGAAAAAACACTATTTTAAAGCCAATTTTCAGATAAAACCTTTTTTTCATATATAAACATTTAAAACAAATAATAAACGATGTTGCACAATTGGAAGAGATTTCAAAGTCCCATTCCTTTAAAAAAGAACAATAAAAATATATAAATTATAAAAACAACAGAAGACATCATTTAAAACAAAACAATTAAATTAAAATAAATTAATTAAAATAAATAATTAAAAAAATACATCCTGCCAACATTTTAAATACACTTGAGTCACGACTTGTGCCGTTAATGTGGGGCCGGAGAAACGCGATGCAAATCAAATCAACATTTTCTATATAAATACACTGAAATTAAATTTATTGGGGAAAATATTCAAAATAAGACAAAGAAAATTTTGTATTTTTGATCAAAAGGAAAGTTAACCCAACTTTTGCTGACTTTGAAATCATTAAAATTTTCGTTACTACTGGATGCAGCTTTTTTCTTAAGGACGAAGTATATAGAAGGAGTTTTACATTTTATTACGTCCTTGCTCAAAGGAATTCTTCGCTTAATCTTAATCTTAACCATCTAATCAATAAGCGTTAATATTGGAGTGATATGACTATGATTTCAGCTAGTTAATTTATTTTATCACTGTCTCTATTGCAAATTGTTCTTACTGTTGTAGGTGCTATTTTAATTCTAAACTTTGACTCATTTTTTACGTTCTCAATTTACTTTCGCGAATAACACACTTCATTCTTAGTATACTCTACACTTATTCTTAGCATCATTTATATAACATAGATAAGGGAATTCAACTTATTTCACGCAATTTGAAAACTTAACGATCAAAATGTTAATCCATAATGCTGTTTCTAGCGACGCAAATCGAAATCAAAACAAGCAAATCGAAATTAAAAGATACAATTGGGACCGATGCAACTTGAAATTGCAATGACGCAAATCGAAACAACGTAAATCGGGACGCTCAAGTCGAGACTCTAGTGTACAAAGAAATTTTATTTTAAAAATATAAACTACAAAATAATTTTGAAAAAAAATAAAATGAATAATATTCAAGCGTTTCCATTAACTTTTTCCCCGTTTGTTTGTATTTGCCAATGAGATTTAAATAGTTGTGATAAAATATATAATTTTTTTTATATGTAAATGAGGAAGAATTCTATCATAAGATTCTTTTTCAAAACGATAATAATGGACAATTAGATATTTATATTTATATATATAAGATGTGATTCTGAGGATGAGTGCTAACAGCTGTAGTTTCAATTCCTTAAATCATTGATGTAAATTTTTTAATTCAATTTTGATTAATTTAAGTTGATTTTGATTTCATTTTTGTAGTAGCAAATTTTTTTTTTTTTTGGTTTTCAATTAAAATTAAGGAAATTTATTTTTGGATTTAGGTTGATTATTTTTGTTGTTGTTGTTGTATTAGTCTCACCTGGCAGGGAACCCGTAAAATTATCTCTTGTATTACAAAAATCTTCTTCGCAACATTGTGTAGTGGTTAATGAGTCACTTTCGTGACACCAGGCAGGATCATCTGGTGGTATGTGGTTTTCTTTAGACATGCATCTAATTAAAGTTGCAAATTACACAAATTACACACATAAATAACGTGATACATAGTTTTTATTTTTTGGGATAAAGAGTTTTTTTTAATAAATAAAGAAATTAATGACAATAATTAAAGAGAGAAAAATACACCCATTTAATATTAAATATAAGAAAAATCATAGTAAAATAGTTAATTAACAATTAAAAAAATTATCTTAATAAGAGAACAAACGAGATCTAGCGAAATAGTTAAAATAGACCAAAAACCAATTAAAAGCTTAATTTATTAAAAAGTCAAAAGTTAAGAAAAACAAATTTAAATTTATGAAATTTTATCTTAGAAAAATTACAGATTTATTTTTATTTTAATTTAGCTAAACGAAATTATATAAATTAGCAAACAAAAATACTAAATAGTTATTCCCAAGAATTACAACTTATAGCAGTAAAATCGGAAAGAAATTAATAATATAAAAATTAAAAAAAAGTTCTGAACAATTTTAGACAATTTATTTCATAAATTTATTTCAAGTGGAAATTGTTTCGTTTTAAAAACATTTCAAAAATTATTTTAAACTTTTCTAAAACTCAGTTTAAAAAATAGTATATTACGAAGTTGAATTGATTATCTTTATAATTTCATAGAATGTATTCAAACTACTTAATCTAAAACTACTTTCATTTTAATATAAAATATATTTAAAATTAAAAGATTTGTTACTTTTTAAATTTAGCAATAATGCAACAATTTGGCAAGAAACATTTCAATATAATTAATACATTTATTGTAATCAAATAGCAATTTTTTGTTTCGAGTTCAAAATTCTTTCCTCCATTAATCCTTCCTCCATAAAACCATTTTTTGTTAATAAAAAAATATGTTTATTTCTTTTTATACAATACGTCCCCACAAGTGGTGAAGAGTTATAATAACTTTGTCATTCCGTTTGTGACGCCCCAAGAACCCTTTCAAAATCTGAGTTATGATTCCATTTTTAATAAAGTTGCCTTTGTAAAAAAATGTGAGTTTTTATATTCAATGTGAAACTAATAAATAAATTGTTAATCCGATTAAAATGAGTGACCAGAAAAAATTGTGTACTAAACATTATTAAATATTTTCAGTAAAACCCAACTTGGTCCTACAAAAAGTTGGCCAAAGTCGTCCATCAATCTGTTTTCAATTTTATTAAACAGTGCCAGGAGAACTTGTCCCTTGGTAGAAAAAATGGTTCTAAAGATAACAAATATAAAGTATTTTCCAAGAGAGCTTCGAAAATATCCGGTAGGAAAGCAGACTGAGAAGCAAGTCATCTAAACTAAGACCAGTGAAAATATATTGGGGTCTTGTTAAAAGAGAAGAGTAGTAAAAGGTGTCCAAAAATGAGGTAGATTTTAAATAGGGAGAAATTACAATAAAAACGATATTGGAAAGATTTCCGAAAAAGATTAAAAACATTTCGTCACTAGTGTTTTTTTATTGTAAATTGCAATCATAATTTCGTTCAAACAAAAACGTTAAAACTAAAAGTTTAGTGGTTTCGTTTTTTAACATATAAGTATGTTAAGAATTTTTCGATCACACTGCAGAGAGGGTAAATCAATTGTGTTTAAACTTAAGGTTTGAGGATACCGTAAGTCGACCCTGGACACGACCTAGCTATCCTAGCCGACGACAAATTTACGTTATACTTATTGTAATTAATTTATAAAACTTGATTGAGTTTTCTACTGCAACAGTTCTACTGCCGCCATCAAGTTACCAAAATATCTTTCATATATTCATTTCAATATTTTCCAAATATATATGAAAAACGTATTTTCAATATTTGTCTTAATAAAAAATCATACTAATTTCTCAACATTGTAAAAAAATAATCAATTTATAATGAAACTTAAAAGTAACTTTAAGCTAAAATAAACACAGAATGTCTAAAGTATACATACGAAGATATATTTATTGTTTAAAAACAGATTGTTTTCAATATTATAATATGAATTATTTCACATTCTAATAACAAGGATAAAAAAATCGATCGTATGTAGAATTTAGTAACTGTGTGTGGTATTCGAAAAATAGTTTTTTCAAGATATATTAAAATTAGAAGTAGAAATGGCAGCAGTTTCAAAATCGATAGTTATATATCTCAATTGAAAAGCTCATCCTTGATTAAATCCATTTAAATGAAAATTTTAATTAATTTCAAATACGAAATACAAATCATTGACTTAAACATCCCAAATAGCAGATTTTTTTATAATTGTGTAATACAAAAAATAAAAGCATTTTTAAGCTAGATTTCTTCCTTTTATAAATAGATTCAAATTTTTAACTAAAAAGGCCTATTACAACACAATTTAACAAAATACATCTGTAAAAAACACGACATTCACACGTTTATATGGCAGATTCTTTTTTAATTGTTTGTAATTTAATTGTTCGCATGCATCAATTCTAAATTAAGAAAAGTAGTTTTATGAAAAAATATACTAAAATTAACAAAAAAAACTAAATGTTTATTAAAAGTATTACACGATTTAAATTTTATACTAAGAGCAGTGCATATGTTTTAAAAAAGCAAAAGAAAATGTATATAAAAAATTATATATAAATATATGTATATATAAAGTAGATAGTAGTCAAACTGAAGTAATATTATAATGACAGTTTGGTTTATTATAATTAAAATTGAGTTTATTGGTTTTGAGGGGGAAGGCAGGGGGCAATAAGATACTATAACAAACATTTCCAAACAAATTAGTCAAATTGAGTTAGAAATTAGCAAAAAGGCTTTTGTATATTGTCAGAAACCAAAGTGCAAGTTTACAAGAGTGTGTTTTAAAAAATGTGTAGTAAGTGTAATAATTATCATTAAAGAGACAGAAAATTTGGTAAACAAAATTTGTTTGATATTTAGAAAAAATAAAACCGAAATAAACAAAAATTATTGTTTTAAAAAAAAAAAAAAAAAATAAACAAATTAGAAGGCATTAAGAAAATAATGCTACGAATTATTGTTTACACAACATAAGGAAAATAACTTTTATAACAGGATTAATAAGCAAAATTTGTTAAGAATTTCATTATAGTTAATAAATACCCTTTTTTTAAGCGCCTAAAAGTATGTTAGAAATTAAAATTTCGCTCCAATATTTGTAAAATTATTTTCAGTTTTTTTAAATTTCAATTATGTCTTAATTGGGGAAAAGGGTTTTAGAAGTTAAGAAATTTAATAAAAAAATGTTGGGTATTTCCTGATAACTAATTCGCTTTTTAAACCTGTTATAAACATTTTTTTTTTAATTTTCAAAAAATTTTAATGCAAAGATAAATTAAGAGAAACAATTTGTAAAAAATAAAAAAAAAACTAAACTAATTAATGCTTTTTGTAGTTTGTTGTCTAAATAGCAGTAGTAGTTTTGATTATTTGATATAAAATAATATTGTGATATTTTGTTAATTTTTTTGAATTGATTTTTTTTTTTTTGTAAATTTTCTTATTATTTTTTGGTCTTATCGCAACAAACCTTCAACAAAACTGAGTTTAATAAGTTCATCTTTATTGCAGAAATCCTTATGACAACATTTAACTTTATAAATATTCTGTTTTTGTTTGCTCGTCAAACATTCAAGCGGCTCTCGTTGGAGATCGTACTTTTTATCAAGGCACCTAACAAAACAAAATATGGAGCATTCAAGAAAATTAAGTGGATATTTCGGGTGATTGTAGTTTGATTAATTAGATAATTAACAAACATGTTAGAATAAACAGAAAAAATATAATAATAATTATATTATAAATGACCCTTCTGGCAGAGAAGAGGTCAGGAGTGAAACATAATTAATTAGGCTGGTTAGTAATTATATTATTTTTTTAGGTAAAAATTAAAATTATAAATTAAAATTGAAAAAATTAAACTGAAAACTATATACAAATTTTATGTTTAGGATTCTTGGTTTTATATTCTTCATTCCGTTTTTTGATCATACAAAACGCAAAAAGCTATTGTTAGTCGTTTGAAATTTTATTCATTTTTTTTGTTGAAACAATCATATTTAGAGTTAATTTGGTTGGTTTGGTTTGGCTTTATTTTAGTTGAATTTTTACTTTAATTTTATTTATCATCTTCATGTTGTTATTCTTATTTTGTTATTATTAAATAAATAGTAACGAACGCTTTTAATATGAGAAAAAATAAATCCAGGACATACTTGCATTTTGTCCTCAAAGGAAAAATAACAAGAGGGAGAGTAGTGAACAATAAAAAAAAATAACGAAAATAAAAATAAACTTTTTTTAAAAAAGTAAAGCGGTGGCTTTTTGAATTGGCAGCCCACCTTTTGTTGTTTCATTTAGTTGTCGACCACTAAGATTATCGTAATAACGTATGATGGGTTTTAAATATAAATTGCATAAATCATAATCTTTGCAACAGGCATGACCGCCATGTTTAGCAGCTGGTCTGGCTGTTGGACCACCATTTCTACCGTCGTTGCACCATATAAAACGACCCGGTGGAAAACTTTGCGACATATTAAGACATCTTAGTTATGGGTTTGAAATAATTCATTTTCATTATTATTGATATTAATCTCAATCACACACAATAGTGATTTGTTGTTCATTTGTATACGTAGACGAATATTACAGGGGGAAAAACGTCAGATATATTTGTTTGGGTTTCAAATTTATAATTAAATTTCAATAATAAAAAAATATAAAATTAAATGGTATAGAAAAATTAAAAATATACGTATTTTGATAAGATCTAATTAATTGTAGTTGTTGTTGATAATAATGTTATTATAATTTTGAAATAGAGAAAAAAGTAATAAATAATATTGAAACGTTATGTTACCTGTAGCTGAATATTAAATCTCCTGATGTTTCCTTTTGTACTGAGGTGAAACAATAGCCGTCTGTTTCACAAATGAAATTGTTGTCTTTACAAATGTCGCAATGACATTTTAATGGACCTAAAGGGGAAACAAAAGGATAATAAAATTATTATATAAATACAAATATTTTCGAACTTCTTTCTTTTAATTACTTTTTTTTTTTAATAATTTATTCATAATAAAAAATTTGTTCTCATATTTGATCTGATTTTGAAAATAAAATTATATAAAATATTATCAGCAAGGAAGTGTCACTAGACCAAAAAAGGCTGCAACTCTACTAAAAGTATTTCTAAATGTCAAAGACGGATATCGAAATTATAGATAAAAGAAATTTTGTGAAAATTTTGTTATGTATGAAATTTTTTTATATTTTAATTTTTTTTTAATACATTTTAGTCCAATTTATATGATGATTTCTATATATTAACTCAGTTAAAAGAACGCTGTATTGCCCTAGTTAAATATTAAATATCGCAAACGCAATTTTATTTAGTTATTTTTATTTTAATATGAAATATATGAATCAAAATGTGTGACAACAAATCTTGATCCTACAAAAAGTTCGCCAAGTATTTAAAAGTCTGGCGTAAAACTTTTTCGAATGTTATTAAACAATACCGGGAGAACGAGTCCTTTAGTAGAAAACCTGTATCAGGTCTAAAAAAAAAAGCATTTTAAAAAGAGCTCCCAACACATCAGATAGGAAAGCCGATCGGTTAGCTTAGTGCTTGGACTATTGGTGCGAAATGTTAAAGCTATTGCAAGTTTCTTTTAAACATACAAGTCTCAAAAAGTTCCTGATAGGAATACTGGTTAAAATTAAGAGCCCAAAATCAGAGCACGGAAATTGTAATCAAGTTTTCTAAAAAAGTATTCTTACTGCATAATGGATGACGAAACATATGTTATAGTTTAGAACACAAAAGCAATATGCACCTGTTCGCAAAAACAGTTTACCATATAGTAAGTTATAAATAAAAACTATGAAATGACGCTCGTGTTTATTTTACAAAATTAAGATGTTCGGAATACTACCGAGGAAAAATTAACAAAAAGGTAGATTAATCTTATAACACAAGAAGCAACCGGTAATAAATTAAATTCTACAGAAATAAATAAAAAACTAAGAAGAACTGAAAACAAAAAAGGAAAGCTAATGTTATTGTCACGATTTGAGTTTAAACAATGTTCAAATGCCAAGACGTAATTTCGGCGGTGATAGTATTAGTATGAAATGAATATCATAATTTATAAAGAATTGCTCTTCTCTCTTTTATGGATGAAAAAATCTATGAATATTGCATATTTCAGCAAGATAATGCAGATGTAGCAAAGCAGTCTAAACAATCTTTTAGCAAACACAACATACCTCTATTTGAATGGTCTTCTTGTATTTATTTTAATGAAAATCTTATTTACGCACTTAATATTATCTTCTTTATTTGTTATAATTCTTTAAAAATAAATTATGTATGTTTACAGGAATATGCATCTGTATATTCGTGAGATTTAGTAATTTAAAGTTATATGCGAACAAAGATTTTGTATGGGAGCTGAAATAAATGATTTAAGACTTATTGCGGAATTTTTCGTTAAAATCATTTTATAGTTATTTGCTAAAATCCCTATTTCGACATTTATAAAATTGCTATATGAATTAATGGAGCGAGCATGACAAATCTCGCCTTTTGATCAAAAAAAATACAAATGCTAAATTTCATATCTTCAAACCGACACATGCATTCTGTTCACAAAGCTAGCCAGACAAACGCATTATTTTTTCTGCCCATTACAAACATTTTCATTAAAAACACATAATAAGCAAAAAACCTGATGTAGGGTAAAAAACCTTAAAATAACTTGATTGATTTTTTGTAAACAAATTAGAGAAAACTCATTTTTAATATTTAAAAATGTTAATAAAAAAGATAACCGACTTACGCTCACGATATTTAATTTTTGGTTTATTTTGTACGGATACCGGTGTAACCTGTGATACCAGCATCATTGGTAAAGAATCATTTAAAATACCATACGGTTTTGTTGTTGTAGTTGTAGAAATTATTGTAGCTATTGATGATGATAAACTCAAATGATTATCAACACGATCAGCATTACGACCACCACTAATATCCTTAGGAGAGAGATCATATTCTGATGACATATAATTGGAAATTGTAGTATTATCTCCCACAGAAATATTACTGGTTATGGGTACAGCTAAAAATAAAATAATAAAATTAATCGGAAAATATAAAATATGAATAAAAGAAAAACAATATACCCTTTACAGAACTAACTCCTACTCCTATACATGTACACAATAATAGATAAACTAGCACTGAGATTTGATGCAGATTTAACAATGATTTACATAAAGTTCGTACATTATAAAAAATGTGAACATGTTTAACAAACAAAAGCGTCTTTAATAAAGTATACATTTTAATTATTTTTAATTTTTAATTGATTAACGTTTAATTAATGTTGAGGATTTTTGAATACAAATTGTTTAGAACGATTTTGAAATTTTTTACTTTTTGTCCTTGGAATAGGTAGAATAAGGAATTCATCATAATGATATGTCTCTTGGAGACATGTTCATGGTGTTAATATATACAACAACAACATCAAGAAATCAATAAACAATCATAGCACATTTAAAATAATTTAAAATTTTATTGTTGTTGATGTTTTTTATATTATGGTAGTTGTTGTTATTATTTTTGTTAATATTATTTATTAATATAATTAGAGGTAACAAAATATCGTCGTAAATGATTGAGTGATTACGGAGTTATTATTGGTATTGTTGTTGCTATTCTTGTTTGCTCTTGTTATTTGTTGTAGTGTTTTCATTGATGATATCTTTGTTGTTCTTGCTGTTGCTGCTGCTGCTTTTGTTATTTGCTTAATAGTTACTGCTACTGCTGGTATTGTTGTTCTTTTTGTTGGTATAATTGTATTAGTATTTAAGGGTGAAGGGTCGGTTGCATTACACTCGACCATTGTTACTTTATCATTTTCAATTTTTCCATACACAAATCATTTCATTTTAATTTTACAAATCTACAAACTAAGTTACACACAAACACATAATCCACATTCGTTTACACTTTTTTGCAAATAAACAAATTTTTATTAATTTCTTTGTAATTATTTCACTTCTGCAACTTTTTAAAAGTGTGCTCCATGCTCCACCATTTTTGTTCCAATTTTTAATTTTTTTCTCTTGTCTTTTTTCTTTTTGTTAAATTTGTGGTTGGTCCAAAATTTTAGGTCTATCACCGTTTTTTGCACTTTTTTAATCAATTTTATCACGTGATTTTTCGCGTTATTTTCATTGAAATTCTTGTAATTAACATTAATATCTTTACTTCTGTTGTTAAACTAATTGTTTTTATTAAAATATATAATTTTTATGAAGTTATTTTATTAAAAAAATACAAAAAATTTAATACACTATCGCGAAACATTGGAGCAAGAGGTCGTGAAAAAAATCGCCATTTTTGCCATTTGACGTATAATAGTGTTACCAGTCGTATTAGAAAATTACTTATTAGAAATGTCATTTAAACTTACTCTTGGCGAATGAGGAATACAGTTGCCAGACTTACGATTTATATTTATTTTAAATCGTTTTTAATATAAATGCTTTTTGTTTATAAATTTTTTAACTATAAATTATACAAAGATAAGAATATATCTATCTTATTATAAAATTTTATGTTGTCTTTTTTTACAAATTCGATATATGATGTGTAAACTTATTTACTTATTTACTAGCAGACGCGGCAAAACGTTTTGCCGAAAATTTATTAAGTTGTTGCTGGCCCTAAGCAAACATTAATATTGTATTATCATACGATTTAAACAGATTAATAATAATTTACATTTACTTCGTACTGGGAATACCTCCTTTCATAATGAACATTTGCTTTGAATGGTGGTTATCCCTTCCCCTGATCTTACCCATCCAACATTCGCCTATTCTACTTTTATATATATGTATATATATATATATATATATATATATATATATATATATATATATATATATATATATATATATATATATATATATATATATATATATATATATATATATATGAAAAAGTGACAGATTTATAAAACACACAATAAAAACATTAAAAACGTTATATTTGAACGTAGCATTTAAAAATTCTCACATTGTTACTATATGCTTCCTGCGAATAACGAAGAATTTATTCGGATGTACCGAAAACTTTTGGTAGACTTTGAAATAGATATTTAATTCTGTGATTTAGTATCTGCTGAATCTGAAATATTCCAATTCCCGAAATCTTAAAAACGTTTCGATTTCTAAATGTTCTTGAGTCACCCTGTGGGATTTCTTCCTGATATTATTTTTTAACAAAAACTTTGCTAAAATTGTTTATACTCTTCATCTGTTCAGATGTTTTTTTATTTTGGGGAAAATTTTTTATTGTTATGAATAATTTTTCGTGTGTGTTAACCAGCAAAAGCATAGAAAAATAAATTACAAATGCAATAGCTTTGCATTTTTTAATCTAAAGCAAAAATAAACATTTATATTTACATTTCTGATAATTTTACTGTTGATAAATACAAATATATATTTTGTCAATAATGTGTGATAGACCAACAACAAAAGCGATAACAATTTGACCTGTGTAATTTATCATCAATAAGAAACAAAAATACAAAAAAATGAATAACAGCGACCACCAAACAAAAGTAGGCATAAACACAGCAACCAACGCCACCAATAGTGATAATAATGAAGAAGCATTTTTTATATTCTTTAATGGATCACGAGTTTTGATCGTTTGGAATGATGAGACACCACCATTCTCGCCCATATTGCGATTGTGTTCGATAAATCCCTCACTTTTCTTGTTGCTAAATCAAGACAAATTTCTTTATGAAGCAAAATTTGACCATGAGAATTTAGTTATACAAATGAAATGTATACGGGTAAATGTAATCGATGTTCAATACTGTCGTATTACAAAACAAGTATTTTTGGTATTGGGTGAAGGGACGGTGGTGAAACAGTGTTTGATGGATAGTATGAAACCCTTAGAAGATCATTTATGGTTACCTGTGATATTTGATCCCTTAGAATTGTCCGAGGAGGGTGTAAGCATTAAACGTATTTGTTGCTCTGCCGAAGCAACTATATTTCTATCAAATATGGGTGATATTTATGCTCTGGGCAATTGTGGTGTACATTTTTCAGTGGACTGCGAACAGCCAAAATTGATGCGTCTATTTAAAAATGGTTTGGAAGTTCTTGATATGGCGGCTGGAGAAAACTTTTTTGTTTTTCTAACAAGAAGAGAATGGCCTAAGAAGGAAAAACAGCATGCAGTTGTTCAGGATTATGGTAAGTTAACATGTTAATGCAATAAACCTGGAAATTACATTAAGTAAAAATTAAAAACATTTTAGGCGAACTGCCTGATCTTTTGCGCTCAGAACAGCGTAATAAAAATTCTTCACCCTCAATGCATTCCTCTACAATATCGACCTATAATCGATCAAATGAAGCTTTAGATTTGGAATCTCGTATGCAAAATTTGCTACAACAAGGTTATTTTCTTTTACATACCCAAATTTTTAGCATGGGTTCAACAAATAAAGGTTTATTGGGCACTGGAGATCATATTAAACGTGACACCTTATATAATGTACAAAAACTTAAAGAAGTGGGTGTGTGCAGTTTGGCCACCGGCAATAAACACACAGTAGTCCGCACCATTGATGGCCGTCTCTATCATTGGGGTTTCAATGATCAAAAGCAATTAACAAATAATGAACAAATATATGAAATCAGCAGTCCAACAGAATTAAGTTTTGATTCATCTGATTTAGATATACCTCGCATTCATATATTGGAAGCCTGTTGTGGTGATTATCGCACGGTTTTATTAAATACTCAAGGTGACATTTATGAAAAGGATAAACAAACCTATAGCCAAGAGAAAGATTTTATTACAATACAAATGAAGTATTTTGGACAACAATCGTATCCGCTGCTGTTAGCTAGCCATCAACTTACTCTATATAATCGGCGTTATTTTAAACGTCAATATCGTTCTCTGCATCAACATATTCAAAATCAATTGAAACTAATGATGAATTTTCGTAAGAAATTTCTACAACTTAACCAAATGGTGGAAAAAGTGCTAAGAGAATTACAGCAAGTATGCACTCATTGGGAAAATGTTTTATATTTATTAATAACTATATTGCATTCAGTGGAGCAATTTTATCGCGGAGATTATGATCAAAGCACAGCGTTAGTGGTCATTAAGTATTATCGTGAATGTATACAAATATTTGAACTATACACAAGAGCTTACTGTGATATCTATTCCATAGATGGATTTAATGAGGCCTATCAATTATTTAATCACTCATATTCGCCGCCCACAACATCAGCATCATCTGGTTATAAGAATCAAGATTTGTTAAAAATGTTTCAACAACCATTTTTGATATTTCCTTACGTCATACAATTACTGGAACACATCCAGAAACATGAGAATATATGTAGGGAAGAACTTTTGGCTTGGAATGAATTTTCTCGCCGCAATCGTATTGATTTAGAATTGGCAGAAAACACTCGAGACTTTTGGCGCTCAAATGTTAAAAATCATAAAATTTTACATTTTAAAACAAAAGAAAGACGTGTAATACTTAGCTCTCATGCAGTACCTATCAAATTATCCCATTCTATGGGTTTAACTTCGCCCACTTTTATATTGTTCTCAGATTTTCTTTGTCAACATGGTAACCATATAACTGCATTACCTCTCAATGCCATGTGGCTGAAAAAGGAAGAGATGGGAATTCGTATAATAACACCGGAGAAAAATTTCGTATTGATTTCTAAAAATAAACATGACAAAGAATTGTGGTATGATCAATTGGAAAGTACCATTAAAACCGTACTTATGTTAAGTGAAAAAGTAAAAATTCCCGAAGTTCGCATGATTAATTACAATTATGCTTCTAATCATTCCATTTATGCGGGAGTCTATGCTAAGGGTAATTTTTCCAATGGTGTAATGCATGGCAAATGCCGTTTGGAATATCCTAATGGTAAAATGTATTCAGGAGAAGTTATCCATGGTGTTATAGAGGGCTATGGCAGAATGTTTCTACCCAAGGTGGGTCTTTATAAGGGTAATTTTAAAAATGGTAAATTTTGGGGTCACGGCACTCTTATCATTAATGAGAAAGAACTTTACGAGGGTAACTTTCGCAATGGTTTATTTAATGGTCATGGTCATTTGCAACACAGTGATTTTGTTTATATTGGAGAATTTGTTGATAATCAAAAATGTGGTTATGGTGTACTTGATCGCACTGTAGTGGGTGAAAAGTATTTAGGTTTATTTGCCGATAATAAACGTATTGGAAATGGTATTTGTATTACCTCAGTTGGTAATTATTTTGAGGGATATTTTGCCAATGACGAATTGACTGGACGATGTATAGCAATATTTCCAAATGGTTTTTATTATGAAGGCGAATCTAATTTAAATGGTCCCAATGGTTTGGGCAAATATTATATGCCTATTAATGACAATAAACATGATGAAGAGGTAACTTTAAAAAAATTCCAAAGGATAACAAAAAATTGAATAAAAATATCTTTTTCCAGAGTATTGATTTAGCTTTAAACTCTGAAAAGATGGGAAACATACTAAGTGGTCAATTATCTGGTACTTGGGATAATGTGCGTATTAATGCCGGTTCCATGGAAATAGATCGACAATTTCCTAAATATCCCAGGTATGATAAATAAATAATCTTGATGAATTTTTGTTTATAAATAATTAAAAATTATTAATTTTTAGCACGTTTGGTACTCACATTATTGATAATTCACGAAAGTGGTGTTCTCTCTTTGATGATTTCGAAAATGACTTATTTGGCGATTTGGCTAATGCCACACCAAATACTAAACCTTTAACATTTGCTTTATGGAATCGAGTTATTGCTTTTATAAGCAAACAACAAGAAATCGATAATGAAAAGTTAATACCCCGCGAATTGGATATTACAAATATATCAACGGCAAATGTAACCAGTCAAAATAATAATAAAAAGGGATTTTTTCCTTTACAAAATCCTACAATGGATTTTGATAAGTTGAGCTTAAATTCGTCGTTATTAAATTCCGATAAACATGAATTAAGTCGTAATCATTCACATTCCGAAGATACTTTAAATGGTTTTGAATTTTCTAGTTTTGATCTTCTAAATACGTTCACTAAATTAACTAGTTTAACTACAGATGATAGCGTAGGCAGTCATACATACTCCACCCTAATGGATGCTATGGAAAATTGTAATAATATAACTTTAGATTCCTTCAATGATAGTGCTTTAAGTAGTAGTGTTATGAATGATGATTGGTGAGTATCAATTGGAATATATATTTTTTTGTATTAAATTTTCGCAGAAAATTTTTCACAAAAATTTTAATTTTTCGTAAAAAAAAAATCAATTGTTCACTAAAAATTTATCTTTTTACTAAAAATTCAAAATTTTCTCTCAAAATTCAAGATTTTCATTGAAAATTTCAATTTTCACTAAAATACAAAATTTCACAAAAAAAATTCAACATTTTCACTAAAAATTCAAACTAAATTTTTCATAAAGAATCTATTTTTTCTCAAAATAATCAGTTGTTCAATAAAAATTGAATTTTTCATTAAAATTTTACCATCTTCCCGACCCTTTAATTTAAATTCACTTTTATTTAATTTATTTTACAAATCTTTTATAGTGTTTCCATAACTACAGAAATGGATTTAATACCACAATTTGGTATGACAGATTTAAATGAAGAAGAATTAGCGGCCATCAAAGAATACTTGAGAGATGCATTCCGATATCGCTATCATCCTTTTAAACATCTTAATGAGCGTATAACACATTGTTTCTATCGTTCTTATGGCTGTTGGAAAATGAAACCCACAGCACTGCTGGCCCAACAGGCCATGCGTGAATGGGAATCAATTTCGCAAAGAGTTTATAAATTTGTACGACGTTTATTTCCAGCATTACCTGAAGATTATTGTGTAGTAGGAGAAAATCGTGAAGTGGTTTCACACATTACATTACTTTATCCCATTCTACTATCAGAGGGTATTTATTCTACTCTGTTTGTATTGTACGCTAATAAATACAGTCATAAAGATGAAATTTATCGTCAAAATTTATTACAAGCAGAAAAACTAAATGATAATGAATTAATGCAGTACTTAGAAGTTGATAGGTAACTATGATCAATGTTGTAATTTTATTCTCGAAATAATAATATTTAAATAATTTCTCATAACACTAGTAATATTCTATTGGTGGTGAATACTGAGACATTTTTAGAAGCAATCAATATGTTAAAGAACTTAAAGAAAAATATACACCAATGGCTATGCTGACTGTGATAGAAAATTGTATGGAAAAAATAACACGAGCATATCAAACTATATCTATGGGTTAGTAAATTATTTCAAATGAAACTGGAAACTATAATTTATCTTTTCTTTTCTGTATGTCTTTTGTTAAGAATCCAAAATCAGTTTAAATGCTGATATTATAATGCCTCTATCTTTAATATTATTAATGCGTGCAGCAATACCACATTTGGGTGCTGAGTTGGCTTTATTAGATGATTTAACAGATTGTAAAAATTTTCAATTCGAAATGAATGGTATTCGTGGTTATTGTTATACCACCTTAAAAGTAAGTTAAAATTCCTTTTTTTTAATTTAATATAAAATGTTTAAATTAATGTAACTCTTTCTTTCTCCCCCTCTTAAGGCTTCATATGAACACATTGCTAACAAATCTTTATTTGAAAAGAAGTAGAAAAAGAGTTTTGCTCATTTGATTATATTTTGTAGGTATATTTATATATATGTAAGAAGTGTAAAGTTCTGATGAAATGAAAGTATTTCTTAATATATATATTATGTATGTATCTGTATTTATATTTAATATATGTAAGTGAACAAAATAACTAAAATATGTATGTAATAATTATTGTAATTTATAATAAATTGTCTATTAGAGTTCATGTTGTTATCACCGCAAATAAAACAAAACAGTTTAATATTTAAATTTTGTGAAAATAAATTGAAAAAGTTTTTAAAATTCATTCTATATAGATTACATCGCATAGTGGTTCAAAATGATGTTTTAAATAAATTCTGTAGGTTTTGAGATATCTTGATAAAAATGGTTAGATCTGAGGTGTTTCCGAGTTGATTTGGAAGAATACGGGCATATCCGGATTACGGCGTAATCTAGAAATTTTGTTTTTAAATAACAAATATCAAAATTTGGTAAATTTTGAGAAAAAAATAATAAAATTCTTTTTTTTAATTCTCAAATCGCCGGAATTCCTTTTAAACGACAACGTTTAATATGGATTATGATTATCTGATTCGTGGATATTTTCACATTTGTTTCAAATTTATTAAAGATCACATTATTATTTGTAAATGGCATCAAAAAAAATATGAACGACCCTCGTAAATTTGCTTCTTCTATGATACGAACATTAATTTAAAATTTATACATTTTAGAAGGAACTAAAAAAAGAGAGAAAAACTAGTAAAATATCGAACATTCAGTTTTTTATTTATTTTGTTATTACATTACCAAAATATATGTAATATTTGGAATATAATCGTTTAAGAATATCATTAGACTTCTTTGTGACATTCCGGAAAATCATTTAAGTGTACAATTTCACTAAATATCTTAAAATTCAATTTTCACTAAAAAATTCAAAATTTTTCAATAAAAATGCTTTTTCACTAAAAAATAAAATCATTTTTCACTAAAAATGCAATTTTTCACTAAAAATACAATTTTTCACTAAAAATGCAATTTTTCACTAAAAATGCAATTTTTCACTAAAAATGCAATTTTTCACTAAAAATGCAATTTTTCACTAAAAATTCAATTTTTCAATTAAAAATTCAATTTTTCATTAAAAATTCAATTTTTCATTAAAAATTCAATTTTCATTAAAATTCAATTTTTCATTAAAAATTCAAATTTTCACTAAAATACAATTTTTCACTAAAAATACAATTTTTCACTAAAAATGCAATTTTTCACTAAAAATGCAATTTTTCACTAAAAATGCAATTTTTCACTAAAAATACAATTTTTCACTAAAAATGCAATTTTTCACTAAAAATGCAATTTTTCACTAAAAATACAATTTTTCACTAAAAATGCAATTTTTCACTAAAAATGCAATTTTTCACTAAAAATGCAATTTTTCACTAAAAATGCAATTTTTCACTAAAAATGCAATTTTTCACTAAAAATGCAATTTTTCACTAAAAATGCAATTTTTCACTAAAAATGCAATTTTTCACTAAAAATGCAATTTTTCACTAAAAATGCAATTTTTCACTAAAAATGCAATTTTTCACTAAAAATGCAATTTTTCACTAAAAATTGCAAATTTTCACTAAAAATGCAATTTTTTCACTAAAAATGCAATTTTTCACTAAAAATGCCATTTTTCACTAAAATGCAATTTTCACTAAAATGCAATTTTCATAAAATGCAATTTTCATAAAATCAATTTTTCATAAATCATTTTTTAAAAATCATTTTCACTGTCAATTTTCACTAAATAATTTTTCACAAAAATTCAATTTTCCAATCTTCCTTTTTCACTAAAATTCATTTTCATAAAAACTTTCCTTTTTCATTTAATACTAAAATTCAATTTTTCACTAAAAATTCAATTTTTCACTAAAAATTCAATTTTTCACTAAAAATTCAATTTTTCACTAAAAATTCAATTTTTCACTAAAAATTCAATTTTTCACTAAAAATTCAATTTTTCACTAAAAATTCAATTTTTCACTAAAAATTCAATTTTCACTAAAAATTCAATTTTTCACTAAAAATTCAATTTTTCACTAAAATTCAATTTTTCACTAAAAATTCAATTTTTCACTAAAAATTCAATTTTTCACTAAAAATTCAATTTTTCACTAAAAATTCAATTTTTCACTAAAAATTCAATTTTTCACTAAAAATTCAATTTTTCACTAAAAATTCAATTTTTCACTAAAATTCAATTTTCACTAAAAATGAAATTTTCACTAAAATTATAAATTAACTTCAAATTATTCAATTTTACTAAAAATTCAAATATTCACTAAAACTAATTTTTATAAATTATTTATTTTCGTAGTTACATATATTTGCTTCTTCTTCTTTTCTACAAGTTTCATCATCGTTATATTGATGAATTTCAAGGATATTGGTACTTGGGTAAACAAAATTTATTTTGTTTCGCATGGAAACTGATTTTCGGAAAACGACAAAAAAATTATGTTACTTATATTTTTACCCCAAATAGTACTTAGGTTTTAGGTTGTTCTTCTATTTGTTTGTAATTTACTGACAAGCAGCAGGTGTTAATGTCAATGAATTCGCCCTGTTTTAATTTTATTAATATACGTTTGATATTTTCACACTCTCTTTGTTATTGTTTGTTTTGTTTTCATTTGTGACAGTCAAACAGATGACATCAATTTGTTTTTACTTTTTTTATTTCAATAATTCTTCGTAAATCATTTTAATTAAATTAAGAAGGGAAACAATTAACTAAAATGTTAGAATTTTGCCAGAAAAAACATATGTTATTGGGTCTTGGCCTATTGGTCACCACAACAGTTGTGGTGCTAATTCTCGAATCCCGTTTGGCCACTACCGGACCAATGCGTCGTGGTAAATCTCAACAATTTGTTATAGAAAATAATTCAACTTGTTGGAAACGTGAGGAGTACACCGTGATACAGGAATGTCATAAATGCTCAGATTTTGATATTGTTAGTCGAAGTTTAGGCGTTTGTATACACACCAAATACAAGGAAGTGTTGCGTTGCAAAAGTGGTGAAATTGTTACCAAAAGTTGCGATCGAGTGGCCTTGATTGATCAGAAACATTTCATACAATTTGAAGTTTGGTGTTTTGTAATTGGAGTCATAAGCTATTTAATATCATATGCCCGTGATCGTGTACTATCAAAGAGGACACATCAAAAATTGGAAAGACAACTGAATCGTGTAACATAGACGAATCGAAAGAAGATTTATGAACATTTAGATCTAAATAAAGTGTAATTATAAAACGATGATAAATTTTAGGGTCAGAATTTGAACGAAATAAAATGTGAAAAATAGTTTTAAGAAATACTTCCGAAATAAGTTTTTCTTTTTACAAAATGAAAAATTAAAAGTAAAAATTAAAAATCCAACAGAACTATCTAAAAGACTAATCGTAAAGGTTGCTAACGAGCTTTTTTCATTGAACTAACCTCGTAGTACGGACACTCCGCGATTATTTATCCGACAGGTTACAAACCGGAATATAAGGGCATATTAATGTTAATAAAAAACGAAACCACTAAACTTACAGTTTTAATTTTTTATTTGACTGAATTCATTATTACAATTTAGAAAAGAATTAACTTTTCTCCGAAACTCTACTATTACCATTTGCTTTCCTTTTCTCACTTTGCTCAAACAGGTAGTCAGTTTAAAATTGATCACACGTTTGGACAACTTTTTTTATTCTCTTAAATTTTATCTAAATAAGTGCCAAAAAGCTCCATTTACCTTAGCTCTGGGCGGTTTGGAGAATTTGCCTCTCTTTGTAGAAATAACACATTATTGTTTACCAAAGTGACAGGATAAGTGAACACATTATGAAGTCTTATGAATGGAAGCAGTCTTGATGTAAATTTTTTGTAGAGCCAGTTGTAACATATTGTTTACCATACCAAGAACTTAATGGAAAACTTTGACAACTTTTAAACCCTTAACTTTTCTTCAACATTCATTTGAACATTATCAGGAAGTACATACTGTTTTTCGTCTTTAGAAGCAAAAATTATCTCTAAATTTTTAGTAGCGTTCCTTGTATGTTTTTAAACTTGCAAGCTTTGCTTTCCCACCGGCTGTGTTGGGAGCTCTTTAGAAAATTCTAGTTTTCGGCTTTAGAACTACCATGTGACATCTATCAATGGATGTATTCTCCCGATACTGTTAATAACATTGGAATCAGTTTGACGCCAAACCTTTGAATGCTTGACCAACTTTTTGTAGGACCAAGTTAGGTTTTGTTAAAAATATGTATTAATTTTTATACATTTTTTCTGGTCACTCATTCGTTGTACATTAAATAAATAAATGACATGTTATCATAAAAAAACACAAATAATATTTGGGCTAAAATTTTAAATGAAAAACTTGTGTCTGGAATTTTTGACTCACTACTTATGTATACCTATTTTTGTATTAAAATAAAACAAACAAATAATGTTTAAATAAAAATGTTTATTCGATATGGTTTGTGATAATCAAAGGATTCATCGTTTACATTTTTCATTATATTACTACAAAGATAGAACTTGAAAAAGGAAAAATCGAAGTTTGATTTAAGTGCGGTTGGATATTTTTTAATTCAATATTAAATTTTATTTTGTTTTATTAACAAAAATGCATATATTGTATATTAAAGTATATTTATTAAAATAACAAAAAATAATAATAAAATAATAAGTGTAAATCAATGCAATAAATCTCTTAACAATAATTTTTATAATATAAATATGCAAAATTTATAATAATTTTTATAATTGTGTTAAAAACTACAAACTACTTTTTATTTAGGTTGTAATTTAATTTTGGCCAAATTGAATCAAAAAGAACTTGTTTAAAGAACTAAAGGCACTTCTCCATTGTTAGATGTTAATTATTTTCCCCCATGAGAAACCATAGTCTTTGAAGTAAGATATTACGGTTTTCTTAGAAACTCTTTCTATCGCTCTCCAGCGCAAAAGAAAAAAATAATAACTATAATACTATAGAATTGTATATTGCAAAAAATGAACACATAAAAATTGACAATAATCTTTTTGATTCGTAATTTTTAACCTAATTTTTTATTCTTTTGTTTTCTAATTTATTTGTAAAGGATATGGAATGTTTGGTAGTTTTCTGTTTGCTTATTGTATTAAGTACTCCAGCTTAAATAATTCTTTTCTTTCTTTCTTTCTAAGCATATGTACATTCTTTATTGCCTTAGTCGCTGTTTATTTTCGCCAATTGGAAATTAAATCTGGTTCAGCATTATCCATAACATTAGAGGAAGTGGGTAAACTTTTAAAATCTACTGGTTTGGCTGTTGTGGTATTATCTTCCAAATCTAATTCACCTGTTATTTGGCTTGTATTTGCAGAATTAGTTTTCAATGATGTATCTGTCATGGGTAACGGTTTGGCCACACCAATACGTACTACACCTTTGGCAGCGCCCTTTAAGGCCTGTACAGCCTGATCCAAAGTAGCATTTTCCAAATTAATGTTATTAACAAATAATAGGCGATCTCCAGGTATTAAACGTCCATCTAATTGCGCTACACCTCCGGGTACCAAAGAACGTATAACAATTAAACAGTCATTAGAATCCATGGGATCTTGATAGTCTAATATGGAAAATCCCAAACCGCGATCGCCCTTTATTAACTCAATTATCTGAGCTTCTGAGGACCACATAGCCAAACCAGTTAAAGGCTCCAATGATCTAGATTTGAGTTTAAATGAATCCTCATTTGTTGGTGATGATGTAGCCAAATTACCATCTGATTTAGCTTTGACCAAACGATCTGAAGCTGGCACTAGGTTTTCAAAATTGTTACTCAATTTTTGCAAAGTATCATCTGAGAATGACATTAATTCAGTTTTACTGCGTCCACAAACCATGCGTACATCTTGCGGTAATTCCTTTAGTATAGCCACTACCTCCAGATGATTCATGCCAAATAGACGTTGTCCATTAACTTCCAACAATTCATCCCCAGCTCTTAATTTGCCATTAACTCCCACAGGACCATCAGCCAAAATGGAACGTATATAATGATGGGGTCTTACCTCACGACCTCCTTCAACATCCACAGTACCTTCCAAAGATATTCCCAAACCTCCTACAGGAAATTTTTTAATTTGCGCCACAATTACATCAACATCGGGACCAACCGTTTTTTTCCATTTACGTATGATTTCCTGTTCAATATCGGGAGTTAAATCGGGGTCTGTATAATACTTTTGACGTGTGAGGAGAATGTTATTCTTGGCATGTAAAGGTTCCTACCAGAAATATTAAAATATATTTAATTAATAACATAAAGATATAAAACACTTTAGCCACTTACCATTAAATCATGTTGTTCCGATTCTGGTGCCGACAAAATATCCGAAGTTATAATTTTTGGTTGTGATGTTTCATCGTGCAGTGAAAGAATATTCTTGTCTACTCCAAAAGTAGACAAATTTGTTGTTGTAGTAATTGTACTACTGGTATTTGCCGAAGATAACGTAAAGCTTTCGGGTTCTGTGGCAAATATATTTACTTCATTTGACGGCAATGTTTCACGTCCCGATAAATATGATAAATCTGTGGTTACAGTAGACGAACGTAGAGGTGTTATAGAACTGGAGGGTAAGTGAGCAGTGGTGGTACTGCGTGAGGGTGTGGAGGGTACCGAAGGTATTTTATCATTAGCTGCAATGGCCTGTTGTAGCTGTTCATACTTGGGACCACGAAGATAACGCTCTAAACGCAAATTTACAACTTGACCAGATTGCTTAAGTAGTTCTACAGCTTGATGATTGGAAAAACCTTGAAGTGATTGACCATCTACTTCAATTATGCGGTCATTGACTCTAATGCGTCCATTAAGATCTGCAGCTGAACCAGGAGATACACTTTTCACAAATATACCAGAAAGTTCTTCCTTTTCACAAACATAACCAGCAATGGTAATACCTAGACCATTGGCATCTTTAGTCAATTCCACTTGCAATTTTTCGGTCTCAGGCAATTCCAATAAATCGATTATGGGCTGTTTACCTCGATAAACAAAACGTTCATCTTCAGTTGTTGTCTGGGGTGTAGAAGCATTAGAGCTTTCACCAAATATTTCCGGATAACCTGTAGATATTAAGTAACGCTCTAACTCAGCTCTATCTACTAAAACACGTGCAGGGACTACAGCACTTCCGGGTTCTAAATTCAAGCCAATAGGGGAGGGATGCTCTATAGCACGGCCGACCACTAAACGCACATGAGTGCCTGATTGTCTTAAAACGGTAGCCACTTGTTCGGATACCATCTCTTGAAGATTAACATCTCCTATTTGCAAAATGTGATCACCAGAACGTAAGCGGCCATCCCTATCGGCAACCCCACCGGGCAATATGGTTTTAACTATGACACCTGAAGTTCTAGCTCCTATTATACCAAAACCCAAACCTGTGCCATCATTTACCAACTCTATGGCTTGTATTTGCACATAATCCGTAGGGAATAGTTCTACACCCGATAATGAAGGCATTTTTGTATGCTGTACCAAGGAGGGATCCACCACATCACCCCCTGCTTTACTACTACCAGGACTATTAGGTCCTGAAGCACTATTCAATGGCGTCGAAAGTCGTTCATCAAACTCATACATTACATCGCCTCCATTAACACTTAGAACTAAATTACCAGCCATATCAATATCGAAATCATTGGGCAACATTGAGGGGTGCTGTGTTAGCTGAGCATTCAACTCAGAAAGTGAATCCTGTACATGTACAATGGTTCTAAACACAGGATCTTGCAAAATATCCAATATAGTCTTAAGACTATCCCCAGTTTGGGACTGCAATTTTGGATCATCACTTTCATCGATGCCTCGCTTTACAGCTTCAATTTGCTGTAATGCACTTGATATGTCAGCACTTAAATGCATTTTTCTCGCAAAAATTACTCAAGTGTGACACAAAAAATTGTTTTCACTTTTTTATTAATTGGATTATCGAACTGAACAAAAACTATTGTTTTAATAATATCGACACCACCCACTTTTTTCTGCTTGTTTTTTTAATATTTTTCACCAATAACTTTTATTTCCAATAGTCTTTAGATTTCTGTATTAAATTAAGCATTTTTCCTATAACATGCACTTGGATTAAATGTCCCTTTTTTTCAAAAATTTGTTATGGAATGTCTATTGTTTTTCTTTTTCTTTACTAATCGTTAATTAATGACTTTTTGGAATATTTGTGTCAATATTTTTATATACACAGCACGACGTTTGGCCGCTGCTTACTGCAAATTTTCTCAAAGTCGCACTGTGGAATTTTTGTCGGCAGAAGTGTACAGATAATGTATTCAAGCATTTAGTAATGTGTTTCTTATGAGCTTGAAGCGATTTGGGGCTCTGGGTTTTGCATTCAGTAAGCGTCAGCATATTCGTATAGTGTCTCTGCCAACAATAGTCGACGTCAAGCAAAGTCAACTGAACAGAGTTGCATTTCATGTTAATATTTCTTGTTTCGAAAATATCTGAGTCAACATAATAAACGTCGTTGGATGGTTTTTAATAATTACAGTGTTTGTTAAATAACTATCTTGTTAAAAAATGGATGAAATACCAAAAGATCGAATCAAAATTCTTACTTAATAGTTAAAAAACAGCAAGTGGAAAAATATATATACATATAAAATAAAGCATGAAAAATCAAAGGACCTAATAATCTGAATTGACGGTTAGTGCTTCGATAAAACACTTTAAAATATTTTTATGATACTTGTACATATATATGAGACTTTAATAAATGGTGGTTACAAGAGGGCTATCGGTCTATCTAGGAAAATATAAACTGATTCATAAAAATTTCGCTACGGCATGTTATGATTCTACAACATACGGCATATCATAATACCATTTCTTTTGATATACACATTCTCGGAAATGGGTCTAAATGGAAGGCACGATTGTGGAGGGAACATTTTGAAAAAAGAAAATATTCATATAATATATTGTTAATTAAAAACTTCATTTGTATTTATTTCATTTATTATAATGTCCACTTCGTCAATTATTACATTCTTGCTTGTTTTTTTTTAATTTAATAGTTTAACTGCCATTATAATGGTATTTACCTCAAATCGTGTCAATAACATGAGCATCAGTTGAGACCGGCTCAATGATTTTTTTCATCAGAGAAAATTTGCTTTTTCCATTCCATATATTTTTTTATTTACAGCCTTGGTCATCCATCGTTTCTCGGTTGGACAGAAAAGTTCCCTTGGGCATCTTTTCTGCTTACGAGTATTCGCGCCTTATTTTATCTTGTTATACACATTAAGCCAAATCGTATCGGCAGATGAAGGCGTAATAATTTTTTTTATAGATGGAATGATTCATCCATATCACGTTTCCTAACTTAGCGTATGGTAGGGTAATAATTAAAACAAAATGTTTTTATAAAAATTAATTTGAAAATTGATTTTATATTTCCTGAACATGAATATTTCTGAACTTGATTATTATGCAATTTTAAATGTGCCTAGAAATGCTACTAAAGAGGAAATAACTTTAGCTTATAGAAAGTTGGCAGTACGTCTATGTCCTTTTCGAGATGCAAGACATAAACGAGATTTTGTACCATTAGCACAAGATAGTCAATTGACCCACATGTCTCCCTTGAAATATGAACGTCAATGGAATTATATTAATATGGCTTACGATGTATTAGGTAAAGTACACTCATAACTTAATTCACGTTTTAATTGTTTTCCCCTTTTCTAGGAAATGATTTATATCGTGTCATATATGATCGCTTTGGGGAAGCTGGTTTATTAAATGGTATAAATTTACCAAATGGTTATTTTCCACCCTATCAATATCATGGTAATCATATGCAAGTTTATCACAATGTTTTTGGTTCCTATTCACCTTATGCAAATATAATTGATGCTATAACCAATCCACCTCCTCTATGCTCTAGTAAAGAATCGGGTATAGGAGTTAGAACAAAAGATAAAGCTGTGGAAAAAATAGTAGAATTAACTTTGGAGGAAGTTTATAAAGGTTGTATTAAAATTATGCAAGTATGGCGTCAAGAATTTGTGGATAAAGAGGAAACTCGAACAGAGAAAAGAAAAAAACTACTAACCCTTAATATAGAACCAGGTGTAACAGCTGGTACACGTTTTTGTTTTAAAGAAGAAGGTGATCGTTCTCCAACAACTATTCCAGCTGATATAATATTTATAGTGGTTGATAAAGTTCATGATATGTTTAGAAGGGAAAATTTCTCTGATCTAGTCTATACTTATGAAATTGATTTATGTCAAGCTTTGGTAGGTTTTCAATTGGTTGTCAACACTTTGGATAAGCGGCAATTGATATTGCGTGTTAATGATGTGGTTAAACCAGGTTATACAAAACTGATACCAGGAGAAGGTTTACCCAAATGTAAAGTTAAAAATTTGGCTTTGAAATCTCGGGATTTTGAAAGAAAGGAATATGGCGATCTTATAATAGAATTCAAAAGTATTAAAAATATTATATGATTTAAAGTTTTGAACTGATTTTATTTATTTATTTATTAAATTAAGCCACTTTTCCTGACTACTTGGATAACGAAATGAAGAAATGTGTAGTGAAGCTTTTTAAACAATTAAAAGCTTTACAAAACGAATAATGAAGTTGGAAATTTTGACCTTCAAACATTTTCCAGATTTTCATATTTATTGAGCATAAAAATAAATTGTTTTAGTTGTAAACTATAAAATAATTTTTTGTTTGCAAAATTTACGAGTTGTTGAATAAAATAATATTTTTTATTACCTTCATTCGATTTTTTCTTATAATGTACAATAGAAAACATAACGTTTCTTACGTTACACAGTGTAGTAAATTGACAGAAAAGTTTGCCAAAGACAAAATTCAAGAATATTTGAAAAATTAATAAAAAAGTTCGAAAGGTATTAAAGAGTTAATTTTTTAAGTTTGCAAGAAAAAATGTCATCTTGACACAAATTTAGTTATAGTGAATTACGAAGTTTTGATTTTCACCTAATTTGAATGTATGATTTCAAAGTTTGTATCGGGACTAAGCAAATCATGATCAGTCGAGTTTTTCTTTCCACTTAACTAATGCTAACAATAAATACATCATTTTATTGGTCAGATTTTCTGTTAAATTATCACACTATGCGTTATTTAGTAAATTGCACATGTATACATAATTGTATGTAAGTTTTCTATCGAAGAAGTTTTTTGTTTTTGTGTTTCTTTTACATGATGCTTAAAATTACAAGTTACAATAATAATAGGGACCACTCATTCACTCACTCACTACGTTTTGTTTTTATATCAATAACCAAATAAGTATGTATGTATGTATATTAATACGAATGTTAGTCTGTTTTTTTGTGTTTGAATTTGTCTACGGAATAGGGGTTTTATGTGTAAAAATAATAACCATTATTTACTTGCTAATTTCCAATTTCATTGAAAATGCAAATATAATAAACAAACACGTGTTTCCACTAATGCATTGATATACCCGCAAATGAAACTTCTAAACCCACATCATTTGATTCCATGCGACTTTTTATATGTGCCAAAGTATTTTGATAGTGCATTTCGATTTGTTTAGTTTCTTCGCTGGGTTCCAAATTGGGCAACTCTTCATTTATTTTAGCAATTAACTAACATGGAATTGTAATGTTAAAATAAGTTTTAAATGAAACTATTTGTATCAAACTTACCTGATTTAGCATTGCAACAGTTATTAATGAATTTCCACGTTCAAAGTAAAAAAGATAATGATTAAGGAGTTCAACATACAACTGTACTTGTACACCAATATCTAAGCATTGAGAAGCAATACGAGCCCCTTTTTTTAAACAATCCAAAGTCTTTTTTTCATCACGCATTTCTTCACCATTTTTCCTTAAAAAGTGTAAAAAGTTACAACAAATATTGGTATTTGATATTATATTATAAAAACAAGTGTTTAAAACTATAGACAGACCCTCATAGAACTTGATTTAAAGTGACTTTCAGATGTGGTCTGTATTAAAGATACAGTCTCTTATGAACTGATCTTGTTAAAATTTCTTGTTAAATTTAATTAAAATATTTTCATAACTACGTTTTATTAGCCAATTCAATAGGTTTCGTTCTTGGAACAAACCTTGAAGATATTTATAATATTGCAACTTGTAGAGTATTTACAACATTTACATGGATATTCAGCTAGACGAAACAGACATACGGACGGACGTAGTTAAAGTGACTCAAACCCGTATATTTAAGGGGATATAACTTCTGTAGATATAATATCCAAAAAACCTATAGTGGTTAAATGTAAAATTAAAAACTTACTTGCCACTCCAAAATAGCGCAGCACAGGCTACAACACCTCTACATTGATCAGGTTTTTTGAGCAATTTTGAGGCTGCCAAAGCACAATTTGTTCTTAAAGGATCAGCATTTTCTTCACCAAAGCAAGACATTTGTTCGAATGTAGACATTATTAAAGTAATTGCCGCCAATTGCGCTTTAGAATCTGAAATTTCATCTTCGTATAGTGAAAATGCTTGTGTCATAAATTCATAGGCTACGGTCTCATGATTTGTATAACCAATCTCTCCAATAACTAATGCACCTTGCAGATATAATCTTAAAGCTAATTCGGCTAAATCGGCTTTAGCTAAAGCCGATATCGTGCTATGACAATATTGTATTATTTTTTGACATTTTTTGTCCCAATTTTCATCTTCCTCTGCCTTCGATTTGTATTTGTAGGCTAATTGATAGGCTGAGAACACCAAAGGTGGTAAAACATGTTTAATACGTTGTGCCCCACCAGCACCTAAATGTTTGCGTGCCGATTGTAATATTTTATATTGCATATCTGGATCGTCTGATTTTAATAGATGTATAAAACGTGCTACTATTCCCTGTTCCTCGGCGAATTCATCAGGATCTATATTGGGCTCTTGACCATTTTTAATTGGCACAGTTTCATCATCTTTTATAAGGGGCGTAATAATATTCAAAACAGCATCGGCCTGCTCCGAAGTGGGTATTAGAGTTTCATATTCCAAAACATTCATTAGTAAATATAATGCTAAAGTTTTGCGTGAAGTATAATCGAATTTCTCCAATAAGGGACAGAAGTTGTTCAGTTGTATAACTGTTAAAACATTATTGTAGAAGTCAATGCAAATACGCAATAAGCGAGAAAGTTCTTGGTTAACGGATAATAAATGAGAGATACTGAAGAAAAAAAGTAAATAAAATATTGGTCTTTACTAAGAATTATGAATTAAGAAAACATACTTGTTCATATTAAGACATTCCAAAATCTTAGTAGTTGTACCTAATACTTTATCAACATAATCCACACGATCTGGATAGACTTTCTGAGCCAAACTCAGTAAAGCAACTTGCAAAGAGATGGTGTCTTCCAAAGGCATATCCGAGCGAGTCTAAAAAAATCAATAAAGAAAATAATTTTTTACTTGGAATGAATCTAGTTAATTTACTTGATTGCAAATTCTTACCTGTACTATATTGGCTACTTGTACACTAAACACCTCAAAAAGTTCTACTTCAGGAGGTATAATAGATTCAATATCTGTGCCATTGTTCTAAAAAATTTTATATATTTTAAACATTTAATTATTTTAAAGTTAAACCCATATTTACCTTTCCACTTCTTTGATTGTATGTAGCCAAACGGTCTATCAAACAAATTATTATATTCTTGACATTAACACCAGTTTGCAATTGAGCACAAGACTTTAGGAATGGATCTAGAGTTTGTAAATGAAATTCATCGGGGAATACTTGTATAATACATTCCATCAAGTATTCCTGAGCAATAGCATCTCGACAACTAACTACTTGCTCTAAAATTCCGGGCAATATTAAGCGTTGATATATTTCTAGTGAGGCAGATTCCAATTGAGACAAGCGAACCAAATTTGTACCCACTAATATCTTCAATTCTTCACGTTCTTTTTCACGTCTATTTTTTTCACTCGAGTGACCTTGATGTTGCATGCGAACCCATAATTTATTCATTTCAGCAAAATTTGTTAAAACAAAATCTATAGCATCATAAACATTGCCCTCATGCTCATTTTCTGCAACTAAAACATCAGGCAAAATATTGCGCGTGCATTGTAACAAATAATTACGTAAAAATAAACCACGTAAAGGATGTTGAACACCACGACACATTTCCACTAAATCCTTGAGTATACTGCGTTTCAAGGAGCGATCGTTTTTTATATAAACAATACCAACTGTTATAAGTAAATACAAACGGGGCACTATGGTGTGCGAATACTGGACCAGCTCATAAAGATCCGTTTCTTTAGAAGCTTTTTCACTTAAATACAATTCCAAATGACATAATTCATCAGTAATCACCATATCTAAAATATTACAGAAATATATATAATAAGAAATCTCTTTATGAAGTATTTCAAACTTTACTTACACAATTCATAGTAACTTTTTGGTGATAACATAGATGTACGCAATTCACTTAACATGGCACTGGCACATTTCAATGCATCCAGCATACGTTCCTTGTCCAAGAAATGATTCATCTGAAATGCCTGCTTACGAGCAGAACTAATGGCTTCAGCCAAAAGTTTCTCCTGATCGTCAACACTATTCGGCATGGTCTGAAAAAAATTTAAAAAATAATACAAATTTATAAACAATATTGTTTAGTTATTATTCTTCACATCCAAATGATGTCGAATTGCATGATGAAAATGACGTTTGCTGAAGATTATGTTTGTTGATACGTTTGCCCATATAATAATTAAATACTTTACTGATTTCTATTAAATAAAATGTGTTATTATTTATGTGGTTGTGTATTTTTATTGCATATGAAATTCTGTATGTATATGTATGCATGTAGTATTTTAAAACTGAACTACACCATTTACATTGTTCTTAAAGAAATCATGAATTAAAAATTAGTTTTTAGATATTAATTTTAAAATAAAATTGTTAATACCGGGAAATTAAAGTTCTATTCAATGCAATTGAATGGGTAAATTTTTTCAATATAATTGTTTTAAAAGAATCAATTAAGAAATTTATAATCAATCCAAATTGAAGGCTTTGCAACATATTTGTATTTTTTTAATTATGAACCGATAACCCAAATTTTCAAACAATTCAAAATTATAAGACTTGTAATTACCATTTATTACCAACAATGTGGTGTAGGGTATAACATAGTTATTCTTGATGAATCAAAATCTTCCTAGTTAAAATAAAATTTCCATACCAAGAGCATGCAGTAATTAGTATATAGGATATCTTTATTCTTATACCTTTTTAGCTACATTTTAAATTGTTGGCAGGAAGATCTATGTATTCATCCTATAGAGATGGCAAAATTTCTTTTTTAACAACAGCCCATAATCTCTCCACTGGACTCGGACAGTCTCGAGCATCAGCGAAATAAAATTTTGACCAGGGAGTTGTGAAAAATCTGTATCCATTATGCACCATAATTTTTTTTAAATACGACTCAATTTTCGTGCTATAATCTACTTATGTTAATCTGAATAACAATGTATTCATTCGTTTGGCATTAAACTTTATAACTTGCGTTTTACAAACGCAACTTGATCAAAAAATTATCAAATAATACCTGGGTTAAAAAATGTGTATTAAAATTTTTTCGGTCTCACTCCCAAATTTTTAAATTATACAAATAAACTGGAAATGGTGTAGTTAAATGTATGATTGTGCACATAAGAAATGGAACAACAAAACTAAAATATATATATGAATGTCTTTACGTACTACATATACTACATTGTATTAAATGTAAAAAATAAATGTGTTTTTATTTCATTATTTATACTGATGTTGGCCAAAACCGCAGTAGTAGAATGATAAACGTAGAAAAAAAGCTTAAAGAATTAAAGAAGGAGAAAATTAAAGCTTAAAGAGCTGTAGAAAGAAATTACCATAGAACCAATACCACCACCTGCTACCGGTGAATAGGTTGCGGAACTCCAAGGATACATTGTGCCGCTTAGTTAATTGAATAGAAAGGTAATTTTTCTTTGCTTGTGTCACAATTCTTCTGCTTAGTAAAATCTTGTAGAATATTCCGACTAAAGAAGGGGCTTTGTTGCATTAAAATGTGTTCCAAATCTATTTTTTCTTTACTTTTTGATGTTAAAAAACAATGTCGAAATCAAGTTTTTATGCGTTTTTCTTTTTCTCTACTGATTTTTTGTAGTTTTATTTATTTTCTTTTGTTTGTTATTAAACTTACCATAATAGAAATGAGTTAAATTTGAGACTTTTGAAATAATTACTAAAACAATTCCAATTTACTTTTTTTACAAAAATTAAGGCGTTAATTTGGATTTTTTTCCTTATCGGTTTTACAAATTCTTTTCTTTTTGTTACTTCTTCGTTTTCCTAAAATTGTTGTCAAAATGATGACATGTACTATAAAATCTAAGAGATGCCATACTTTTAAAATAATTCTTTAGTTTTAAGCGATTTTTAGTAAAATTTTCTATTTTTTGTAATTATTATTCGACTGTATAAAATTTCAATTAAATAGGTAGGAATGCTACATTCGTCTATGGTGAATCTTCAAAACCCTCCACCTCAAATGCATATTAAGTAGATATGATATGTTTCTAACATACGGTTTAAGTACATACATTTTTTTACATTTTTCTTCTATGCTTCACTACAAGTTTGTAAGTATGTTTTTTTGTAAGTTTATTACGGTATTTAAAGAGAGATTTTTGTAGTAGTATTTTTTTTTGTAATGTTGTATTTGTTGTATTAAAAAAACACTTTACTTAAATCTGCCTTGAATATAACAAAGAAACTTTAACGAGTATAAAATTATTCATATTTTTCGCTATAATTTTTTTTTCATATATTTTTATATACCGGGTAAAGCTTATCTAACGACAAAATTTCATTCCAAATTTGCCAATCTATAATTGATATATCTCAGATCTCATAATGTATACATCATGCACAAATCAAAATCTGAGTAGATTTAGCTATGTTCGTCTGTCTGTTTTTTGGTGCGCTTACATCCACAATTACTGACAGGGCTCAATGAAAATTGGCCTAAGTATTTTTGTAGTCCTGAAAAGTTATTTTTTTAAAATCAGCAAAATCGGTTCAGAATATTGAATGATATAGACCGATTTCTGAGGCAATCTCTAAGTTCAAGCGAAAAACTTTCCTAAAAGTTTAAATTACAAATCGGTAAATAAAGTTATATGTACTTCATTACCACTTAAAAAGTTATCAAAATGGTTCAATAGAAAAAAGTTATAAGTTATAAAATATATATATATTTTTTGATTGTTTTTTTATTACAAATGTAGAAAAATAATATTAAAATATTCGATTGACCCTTTAATGTCAAAACTATAACATATAGATAAAAAATCTCTTAAAGGACATTACTTTTTAAACTAACCAATAATAATATGGCATCCCTCATGTTTATGTTTGTTTACATTTTTGCATAATTCATTTAATACGGCAAACAGTTTAATGGTCTTTGTTTAGTTTACTTATTTTAAATATATTTTTCTAAATGCACTTATAATTACTGAAATATGGATATAAATATTAAAATTATTGAAGGCGTTAAACAATTTCCTTGTTTATACAATAATCAAGTTAATCTAGAAGAAAGAAATCAGGCATGGAAACAATTGGCCGAACAATTAAAAATGCACGGTATATAAATATTTAACAATTTCATAATGAAGTTAAAAATTTATTTTAAATAATTTATTTTAAGTATAGAAATGTATATAAAAGTTCGTTGGCATAGTTTAGTGCAAGGTTTTCAACGCGATGATAATTTTAAATATGCTAAACTTATGACATTTGTACAACGCATTATAGTTAAACAGCCTAAAGTGGAAAACTGGCCAGAATTTGTGATCACCGAAGAAGATTTAAAAGACGATAGAAATTCTACTCATGATCAAGAAGAATTTGAATTTTTAGAAATTGATGAAGAAGACAGTAAAATTATGGAATGTAAAACAGAAGTTTTAAAGGAAAAAATTAAAGATTGCAAAATGTCATCAGGGCAAATGGACGAAAATTCCAAAGAAAGAGACAAAAGTTGTATTAAAGATAATCCTAAGGTGGAAAATATCACTAAATCTGAAGAAGATAAAAATGAAAATGGAAATCTAAGCAAAATGGTTGAAACGTCATCTTCGAATAAAACTACTAAAGTAGAAGAAAAAATGGCTGCCGTTGATGTGAATAAAAATAATGAAGAATTTATTGGGGAAACCAAACAACAGGTTGTTGAAAAACAGCAACCTGTAATAAATGAACGTTGTGAGGATGTTATATTTGGAGAACTGGTATCGGCAACGTTGAAGCGTATGGATGAAAATAAGAAAAAGAATATCAAAAAAGAAATTATGAATCTTTTATTTTCATAAATTTAATAAATTTAAATTAAGATATTTTAGTATTTTTTAAATTACTTAGATTTAGGTCGGGGAGCTTTAGAAATAAACATAACAAATATATGAATTCATTGGAATATTTTAACATGTTTAGAAGTTCAAGATGAAAACTTCTTTCTTTTCTATATCTTATTTTGGTTTAGATGGGAAATTTCATCAGCTTAAAAGATGTCAAAGAAATAAATTTAAAAAATTTTAATTGTTCATTCAATTTCTATGTGAGACTTGAAACCTGGTTCAGGTAGAAGGAATGATCTACATAATGTTTCTAAGGACAAAAGTGCTTCCAACACACACGGTTGCAAAGTTGCCCAAGTAACTCAGTACTCGGACTATTTAATACGCAGAGTTAAAGCTAATAGAGGATCACTATCTACATGAGGAAAAATTCTTCTAGTCAAAGATCATAATGAAATATTATGTCGGAGAAATTAATGTTTCACAATTGGAGTTACCACCACGTCGTGTAAGAAAGGAAATTCGTATATACAAATAAAGCATACTTAGGTATGTGCAAAAACCTCTGGATCAGAATTAGTATATGACAGCTTTAAACGACATTCACAAAGATGGCTCAAATATTCGGTTTCCAATTACCATATTAATGTCGTGCTTGGATGTTTCCCTATGCCCATTGCAGACTACTGCCTACTGCTATATCCTACTTATGGTAAACTACCAGTCCATTCCTACCTCCTGAAGATCTATGGATTCATCCAATTGAGGTTACTCAATTTCTTGACTTGAATTTGAACGACAACATAAAGACAACCAGTCACTATGGTGAACAAGCTCTTAAGTGGTACAAAAATGTGGTATTTGTATCAAGGGAGGCAAATCCTGTAAATTGCCCAAAGTTAAGACTAGTGCACAGTGTACCCAAATCGTTTTTTAATAATACTTGACTTTTAAATTGTTTGAGATATCTTGTGCTGATTATTAAAAAATTCGCAAAAAATCTATCTATTAAAAATATGCTTACATAATTCATAAAATATAAATAAAAGTAAAATTGATGCAAAATAATGAATATAATTTATATTAACTTATCCATGATTCAGTGAATTATCATCAAATATCCGTATCAATAATGTAAAAAAAGTGACTTTTTGTCTTAAATGATTGTCATTACAAGGGCCCTTCAGCAGAAAATACTTTATTTATAAGGAAACTAAAAATAAACAGGGCTAAAAATGGGTTTAAAATTTATTTAATTTCAAATTGAATATCTCCGAAACTATAAGAGATAACGCAAACATTAAGGATATTTTTTATAGATATTTACAAGTCAAAAGCACAACCATGTGGAATTTCATTAAAATATCTTTAACGGTTTAAAAGTTACAGCATTATTTCGAAAATAATCAATTTGAACACACTGTGATATGGAAAACAAGCCCGTGATTGGTTCAAACACAATAATGTGGTATCTATACCAATAGAAGCAAATCCTCCAAGCTGCCCGGAGCTAAGGTCATGTGAACACATGTGAATATTAAATTAACCTTAAAAATATATATTTTTAAGGTTAATTCTAATAATAATTTCAATCAAATAAAAATAATAAAACTGAAAGTTTAGTTTTTTTTTATTAACATACTAGCAGAACCGGCAAACTTCGTTTTGCCAAAAATATGTTGCTTTGCATGGGTGATACCCCTCCCCCTGGTTTTATTCAGTAAAACAGTTTCTTGTGAAAGTTTTTGAGACCAAATTTGAGAACTCTGTTATAGTTCATAAGATATTCTATAATCAGTATTTGCTTTGTATGGGGGTACTTTTCCCCCTGATCCTATCGCATTTTTTTATTTCCTATGTAACTTTCGGGTATTTTGGATTATTCTGTGATAAATTTCAATACATATCTACACATCCTACTTTATATGTATTTTTTAATCTCGCACCTTATTAATTGTCCCTTTTTAATTACTCACCTTTTCCATAAAGTTAACATAATTTAAAACAAAATGTCGTTTTATTTTTATTTTAATTTAAATATATAAATAAATTTTTGTGTATATTTATGACTACAAGTATCCAAAAAAATGTCTTCTTTTTGTTTTAACGATAATTACATTTATAATAATTAATTATTATGAGAATACTGGACTCTAATTAAAGAAAAAACATTTTTATCCTACGAAAAATTATTATTATTTTTTAATTGCATTTCAATTTTTTAATTTTAATTTTTTTAAAAAACATGGAAAAAATTAACATTTTTTTGTTAATGACTGATTCATTAATTTAATTCTTTTAATTAGAATTAATTTTTTTTGGGGGTTTTTAATATTTTTATATACTAAAAGGAATTACAAATATTAGATTTTAAATTTTAATATTTTATATTTTATTAAATTATGGATTTTGTATTGGATATTTAAATATTCTATTTGATTTTGTATTTTTTATTTTAAATTATTTATTGTTTTTATTATTAAATATGAAATTCCATTGTGCAGCATGTTGTATTCAAATTTTGTGTTTGTGTGTGTGGTTGTGTGTAAGTAATTAAATAAATATGAATTTTTAAATGACATTTACACAAAAAGTATTTTTTCTTTTTGATTTATAAAACGAATTTTCTTATATTTTTTAAAAATTTTAATAATTTTTTTGTCAAGAAGAAGAAGAAAAAAAATTACATAAAAAATATGAAATTCATAGTTTTTCAATTCGTTTCGTATTTATTATATCCTCCAGCATCGCAAGTGGTGAAGAGGATATACTAACTTTGGCGTTCTTAAATCCCATAATGTATATATATTCTTGCACCAAATCAAAATCTGAGCTATGTCCGTCTGTCTGTTGTTGTTACGCTCACATCCACAATTTACAACTGAAATTTGGCTTAAGTATTTGTTAAAGTCCTGAGAAGTTACCTATTCAAAATCGATTTAGTATATTGAAAGATATAGACCGATATCTGATGCAATCTCTAAATTCAAGTGAAGAACTTTCATAAAATTGCCAAAAAATCGATAAATTAAAATAAAATTTTTCTATAACATTAAGTTATGTGAACTTCGTTACCGTTTCAAAACTTATCAAAATCGGTTCAGTGGAAGAAAGTTATAGCCAATAATTTAACTAGCTTTATGACTCATGACAAACGTTAATATATTGTATACGTGTGTGAGTGCTTATGTATATTTACGAAACATAACGTATTTGTGGTGGAGGGTATTAAAGATTCGACATAGCCGAATATCGCATTCTTATTTGTTTTTTTAATTATGTTCAATAATGTAAATATGTATGTATATTTCGCTTATTTTAAAAACGAATTAATCTTAATATATTTTGTTTTAAACGATACGTTTATATTTATTTATATAAAAAATAACAAATTAAAAAAAAAACAATAACGGTTTACTAAATATAGACAACCATATATTTATATTATTATTATTATTATTATTATTATTATTATTACTATTATGCAACTTACGAAACTTACGGCACAGGGAACCCCATAAACTGGCCCCCTTAGATTCACATAGTTCTAACTAAATTCCTCTATACTTCTACTACAACTATGTAAAATAGTTGGAAATCGGTCCAGTCATTCGGAAGTTGTCTTTTTATTTTAATTTTTCATTATTGAAACACTACACAGTGTGTTAAAAACGATATATACTTTTGGAATGTTAGAGATATGTTTTCGAGTTCATTTGGTGCAGTACAAAGTCCTATCTGGTCAGGGGTGTTTGGAGTTTCACTGGCCATTGGTTGATTTTTTAAGAATTTATGAATAGAAACGAAAGAGATCGAAAAAGAGATCATCAAAACTTTTTACCCATTATTTTTTTATCAAGTTACCTTTATAAAAGAAGTCTCTTATTATTTTTAATGTCAAAGAAATGAATATGTTGTAATTCGGATTAAAACGAGTGACCAGAAAAATTTATTAAATATTTTCAACAAAACCCAACTTGGTTCTACAAAACTTTGGACTGTAGGACTGTTTTGTACGGACTGTTTAGTACGAAAAGTTAAGTCTTAAAACATACAAACCTCAAAAGTTCCTAACAGCAACTCTTCTCAAAAGCAAGAGACCAACAGAACGCTGAACATACATAATGGATGACAAAATGTATGCTCAAGCAGATTTTTCGCAATTACCTGGTCAAAAAAAATTTAAATTTTAATAATAATTTCATCTTTAGAATTTTTCGACCTCACTCCTTTTAAATATAGACCTTGAAAATCTCTAATCAAAAGTTATAGTACTATTACAAAAAAAAATCCAGTTGGACACTGTGTAGTGGAAACTATCAAACAATAACGAATAACGAACAATTAAATTTTGAATATTCAATATTAAATTTGTTATATAAATATAAAATATAATATGGTTATTTTATTACTATCTAATAACTGGGCCAACAAACTTCTCTATGTAAGTTGGAGTTTTTAATTTTGGTGTTAAACATGTTTAACTTTTGATCATTAGTGTAATTTTTTTATTTTTATTAATTGGTTTTTAATGGTCCCTTCATCTAAGACTTTTTTCCTATGAATTTGTAAAAAAAACTTCAACAATTAATAATTTATTATATAACAAATATATTTTACCGATTCTTATAAAAAAGCTTTATTTCCTATAAGTTTAAATTAAATAAAAATTTAGCTGTTTTTTCATATTTTATAACACACATACAGTGGCAAATAAAACTTTAATAATGTTATTTTGAAACTATATATTTATGTTTAAAGCTGGGACCAAAAACTAAACGCTTAAATAAGCTTAAATCATATAAAAAAATCTAGTTTCATAAATTATTAAAAACACTTGTTTTTTAGTATAAAAAAATAATTGGAAATTGAACACGGATTTCAATCTATGAATAAAAAGAATCTTTCTAGAAATTTTAGAAAGATTTTCAAATACTTTTTAAAAATTAATAAATTTAAATAGCTTTTTTAATTGGATTTTTCTTACGTAAATCGTCCCTTTGATTTACAAATTATATTTATCAAATTTTTATCTCAGTGTATTTGTTTAACGTTTTTTTTTTTATTTAATTTAAATTTCCTTGAAAAGTGTTTAAATATAAAATAATGAAAATATAAAAAAGAATTAATTTTAAATTTCACTGTATGTATGAATTTAGTATATACAGTAAGTCATTTATATATTTTGCCCTTTTAAGTTGAAACAAAATTCACAAACACTCTCTTTTCCCTTTTTCAGAGTTGCAATTAAACATAAACTACTACACTATTTGTAAAGTTTTAATCCTTATTTTCAACATCGACATGGGAATAGATTAAAGGTCACACAGTGGTCCCAAAACGGTTTTCTTTGGAAATAATTCTGTAACTTTGGAACTATTGAATATTTTTAAACGAAATTTTACATGGACATTCTTAAGGTGTTTTCCAATTGGTAAGAAGAAGGACATATTTCCTAAATTTTACTTTGGTCTAGATATTACTTAAACTATAAGAGTTGTCCCCATAAGGGTTATATGTATCTAAAATATTTTTTCAATCAAATCATATATAAAATTTTGATGATTTAAAAAAAATCGTTATACCCGAGGTGACCATATGATCCACTTCCCGTCTAAAATGTTTTGAAAATTCACATAGACATGCTTGAGCTATTATTGAAAGCGATGGTATAGTCGGATAATTCTTAAAATATACTGTAAGAAATGTTCAGCGAGAAAAGAATGTGTGCTTTTAAATGTATTTTTATTTTTCACATACACAACACAAAATGATGAAATTACTCTCCGTTAGATCCTGGTGTAGATCGTCATATTATTATATCATTGTATCGCAAAAATAGAATAGGAAACTACTTATATTGTTTTGAACCCAAAAATCTCCAAAAGAAATTCCCAAAAATTGTTTTTTGGCTATAAATCTACAACCGATATCGAGTTGCAATATATTATAGTACCAAAAATTTTAGAACACATCTCTGCAACGCTTTATTGTAGATTATAAAATGAAGGGATAGGGCATAGGGTATAGATATCCCCCTAACAAACAATACTTTTAATATTGCATATCTCTGAATCATTGCGCTTGGATGGAGCGATAATGACAAAATATTATAAACAACATAATTTTGGGAAAGAAGGGAGAGTGATTGATAACATCTTAGAAGCAGAAATTTCATTATGTTCCTACAATTGTTTCTAAATCAATCATGGTGGAGGTTTTTAAAGATTTTTGGGGATCGGAATACGTATTGAATTGTTTTTTTAATAAACACCAGAAAGAGAAAGATAGATTTTATCTACGAACACTGCAGTCTAAATTCAAAACTCAAACTATCCTACCACTGGGAGAAATTTTATTTCAAATCGGACTAGCTATTTGAAAGTAACAAATGATGAGCAAAATATATAATTGATTAACTGTATATTTTCTGTATAAGATAAATATGTATGTATGTATATTAGGTTCGAGCACATATTATTATACATTATATATATGTAAATATAGAAGGAAAATACTGTAACATTTTTTATATATAAAAATATAAAAAATCAGATTTTACACGATTCTTTTTCTTATAAAAAAACATAAAAAAATAAAACAAAAAAATTGTATTTAAATATTAAATGCTTTTTTAATGTGCGATATAATTTTTGTATAAATATAATAACTAAATTAATTATTTATTAAAAAATATGTATAAATATTAACTAAATATATGTTTTAATAACATTTAGTGTAATTTCCGTTAAATATATTAAATATATATAAATTTAATTGTCATTAACTTATCAATTTTTAACAATAAGTTGTTTTTATTTGATTTTAAAGAACATAATTCTTTTTATTCTATAAAACACAGTGGGTCAAAAAAATTAGTTTTCTTTGGAAATAATTCAGTAACTTTTGAATTGTTAGAGATATATTCATGAAATTTTATCCTGCTTTTGAGTTGATTTGGAGGAACACAAACCCCATCAGCGAAGGGCGTAGTCAGTGACCCTCTGAAGTTGACCATCTCGTCTTTGTTGATTTTTTTTTAATTTACCAAAAATCCATTTATGAATTCAGAAATCAAATCAAAAACACCTCAGCTCTTTGCTATGTGAAATTTCATGAGGATATTTCTAGCGGTTCAAAGGTTACATAATTATTTCCAAAAAAAATCGATTTTAAAACACTGTGCAACAATTAAATTGGAATAAATTTGTTTTTGTTTTTTTTTCAGATTTTTTAAATATTGCTTTTTTGCTATTCTTAAATAGTTTACAAGTTTTAGAACTCGTTACATCTTTCTTAACTTATTTTATAAATTTCTTAACATTTTTTTTTAATTAATAAACAAATATTTTTTAAATATTTGCTTTAATAATGTCTTTTATGTTTAAAATTTAATTCTTAATGGGGGGAAAATGGTAGAGGGAAATTTGAGAAAAAAGTTTGTTTGTTACACATTGACAACATTTAGATATTTTTGAAAATACAATTAATATTTTTAAAAAAATTGGAATTATCTTGTTTATTTTAACAAACATTTTTTGAAAACATCTAGATAATTTTTATAAGTATTTATGTATATAAAAAAATTCAATGTATATATGTATAAGTTTTATATTAAATAATTTTGTTTACATGGTAAATTTACCCTATGCATTTCTAATGTGGACCCATTTTCCAAAAAAGGATGTATTTTTTTAAATTTAGTTTTTTATCTCTCATTTTGCAAATAATATTAATTTGTTTTTTACTATTAAATTAAATTAATAGAATTTTTTCCATTTGAATAAATAAATTCATAAATTTGTTTAAAGTTAATAAATTTAATTTAACTTTTTTTAGTTAGAACTAGAAAAAAAATTAATTTAATTAGAAAAAGAAAAAATAATACTTATTAACATTTTGTATGGACATAAGTTGTTTATGTCCCAAAATGAATAGAATGAAATCTAGTTTAACATCCGTAACTTTGCTTAATTCATGTTTTAGTTTAGTAGTAGTATAGTATAGTATAGTAGATGGAGCTTACAAAACATGTAAGTTTTCACAGCTTTTTGATTTAGAATCTCGAGCCCAAACACGACCCAATAAACCTTTTACCTTTAAACTGGTAGATGTTCTTGAACCACGATATTTGCGGGGACTGAAAAAAGATATGAAAACAGTTAATAATTAATAACAATTAAAAGTATAATAATCGATATATAGGAGTGAGATTGAAAAATTCTTAACACACTTTTTTTCAATAAAACTTTTAACTAATTTCAAAAGGATTTTCGAAAAAGGTTAAAAATGGAGAGAGAGGGTGTTACATGTGGGCTAAAGGAAAGTTATGCATTGATCATTGTAAAATCTGGTATTTGGGAAATGGTTGACAGTTATGATCATATGTGAACCGATCTTTTTGAGATTTTAATCTTATGCATAATTTATGTGCAACAAATGAATTATCTCCATATCTCCAATTCTCAGGAAAATAACAGACATAAAATAATTATCTGTACAAAATTTTAATAATATATATTTTTAATTGTGATCTTTGTAGTGTTCACAACGTTTGGTGGACAGACGAACAGACCAAATTCGTTAAATTGATTTAGTGGACCGATTCTCGCGAAAATTATTATGTTGTTGTAACAGTTTCGTTGAAATTTGAACTAATACACAATTATTTGTACCAAATTTAAATTTAAAATATCTTCATATCTTAATGTTTTACGCGGTTTTGTACCAAATTTCAAATTTTCTGAAACTGAAATCTGCAGAGTGTTCATAACTTCGCACGAACTGACTTTTGGCGAGATAAGGGTTATATATCGAAGTAATAAGTGATATGTTAAGGTAGCGGTAGCATTTTTCCAGCCACTAGTGATGATTTGGGGCGTAAAAAATGGGTGTGTTAATGTTAAGTAATTAAATAACTAACCTGCTATGAGCACTACCAGGTGGTGTATTGATATCGTTTATTATATTACTTGTGGGTCCCATGGGTGTATTGGGATTAGTGCCACCTGTTAAACAAGCACCGCTTAAAGGTGAACAAGCTCTACGCTTAGATTTCCTAATAGAACGTTTTCTAAACATATCCCTATTAAAAGTAAAAACAAAGAAAAAATTATTAATTATTGGAACCATTTTAAAATAGATTTAAGACAAACCTGGATTTTTCGGGATTTTCCAATTTAAGACGTATTTGTGACAATAAACCCACCAATAATTCATCCACATTATGATTTATGCCCACAGAGGTTTCTATAAATTTACAATCATAAGCAGTAGCCATAGCTTTACCCTCTGAAATACCAACAAACAAATTAAGAGTTAAGGTATACCCAGCAAACATTTTTGTTAATAAAACTTACCCTCAGCACTCACTAAACGACTTCTGGCCAAATCAGCTTTGTTGGCAACTAAAATAACAGCTTTTTGGGCAATATTTTGATTAGTCCATAAAACTTGTAAAATATGTTCGGCCACACTAAAACTACTACGATCGGAGGCTGAATATATAACGCAATAACCATGAGGATCATAACTACTTAAACAATCATCAGGCTGTAAATAATTAATTAAAATTAATTAATAAAATTAAAAAAAATTATACATGATTAATTAAATGTTTAACTTACTGTCATTTCGGAATACGGATGATCAATAAATATCAATTCAGATTCTTCGCCACTCAACAACACTGAAACAGATTTCTCTCCAGAATCATCATCTAAACATTAAATCACCCAAAAAGAAAAACAAATAATAATAAAAAAGAGAAAATAATTAAATTAATTTCTATTAAATGAAAATGTTTAGAACATTTTAAGAAAGAAAATCGAATGAGAGAAGAAAAATAAAATAAACTGAGTGAATATGAACGTGCAATTAACAAGTTTTTTTTTTTATTAAATAATTCATAGTTTTATTTTTTCTATTTTTTATTAATAATAAAAAATCGCTAAAGGAATATTTTTTAATTATATAAATAATTTTTTTAAATACTGTTTGCATACAGCTGAGGAAAAGTTTTTTTCACAAAAAAAGCCAAAGATCAAAAAGATCAATTTTTGAACTTAATAATTATTTACACAAAAATAGAGAGTTTATTTTCACAATTTTGAAAATAAAATTTTAAATCATTTTTTAAAGAAAAATTTAATTATTTATTTTACAAAAACCATTCGAATTTTGGAAGAGGCCTTTAATATTTTTCCACTGCTGTATAAAATATTATATGTATGGGAATGTTTTGGGTGATGGGGTGTTTTCAATGTGTGTGTATGTATGTATGCATGTTTGTAAGCATGTATGTTTTTGGGGATTGATTAATAGATTGACTGATATATTTATTATATATTGTTTTAATGCTTTATTTATGTACGTATGTATTTGATTTTTATTATAAACAAAGGATATCATTATTATTGTTGTTGTTGTTGTTTTTCAGAAATAACGAAAGCAGTCATAAATAATTTCTTTCTTCAATTTTATCTTTTTTTTCAGAATGTTACAGTCGGAATAAAACCTATTTTTTTAGCAAAAAAATGCTGATGTTTTTATAAATGTTATTAAGGCTAATGGTATGTATACACAGAGAGAAAAACATATGCAAAATTCGTTTATAAACTTTAGACAAAATTTGAAGAATACAATAATCAAATGACAAATTTATTCAAAACAAGTAAGAATGCTACATTTGACGATGCCGAATTTGTGCGAGGGTTGGTCCCATATAAGCCCCTTCCAAACATCTCTTAGAACTAATTATGGACCGACACTCGTAAAATTTCACATATCAATTTTTGTTATGTTTATTTTACTTATTGCAATATCAACGTATATTTGATATTTAAGTCCTTCAAAGTGATATTTTGAAGGGGAATTGTATTATTATGAGAAATAATTTAGAGCTCCTCTTAAAATTTGGCACATCGACTTAAAATATTATAAAACTAAATAATTTTCGATTTATATTTAGGGCCATTGTGGTTTTAAATTCCTATTCCGGTAGGAACATTTTTATCAAACCAATTTCAATTGGCATCGGCCTTGGTCCAAAAAAATAACTCAAGCCACATTTTATTAAGACATCCTTAAATCGACTCAAAAGATCACTCCAAACACCTATGGTGATATATGTTATAAAAATTTAATCAAACTTTGACAGAAACGTAACAAGTGAGAGAGAGCACAAAATAATCAGGTGAACTTATACTGTCACCGTGTGAGAGTTTTTCCACCATGGTCAAGGCTGTACATGCTCTGCTTATTATTTTTTGCTTTGTTCTCTGTCATGCCAAGAAAATGTCAGAGTTTCAGAGTGATAATTTTGACGTTTTCGTGATTTTTGTTTTGGTTTTTATTTTCTTACATTGTATATGGTGTATATTGTTATTTTTTCTCTCTGTGCATACATTAAATGAGATGAAATTGTTTTTAGAATAAATGTCAAAGTCACTATGTACATAAGTTATAGGTGTCTTAATAAAATTTTGATTTCAAAACTGAAACACTTTACAAATTATTTACATGATTTTTAATTTTTATTAAAAAAATAATAATAAAATAAGAAAACATTAATTTCCTTTTCACAATATTAAGAATTTATATTTTTAAAATATTAAATTTAATTCTTTTAAGATTTTGAAAAAAAGTTTTGAAATATTTAGTTTAGAAACGAGTTAATTTTAAAAATAATAAAGACAATTAAAAGGAAGAAGGTAAACTACTACAAACATTTTCTAATCCCTTTTTGTTTGATTAAGGACTTAAGATACCTGTTTCATTGTATTTCTGCTTACTGGTCTTGGATGGAAGTTTATAGGCGCATATTTCAGTTTTTTGATATTGTTTTGGATTATTAATTTTTAATTTATTAATAAATGATGACTTTTGATATGTTGGGCCTAATCAAATACAATAAAAGAATAAATCATTTTTGTTTTCTTATTTCGAATTTAATTCAATTCTTTGCGTTTTTTTCTCTTTGTTTTTAGAAAATTTAAAGGTTAAAAGGAAAAAGATAATAAAAGATTTTGAACAAAAAAACAAAATCATTTAAATTGCATGCATTGGCTGACATCCTTCTGTAGGGGAGACAAAATAGCTTCATAAAGATATAAACCAAGCCGAGGGATAGACTAGGAAACAAAAAAAAATAAAGTCTTCTGTGGCAAAAAAGGAAAAAAAAAAAACAGAAGAGAGTGAAGGAGTATTGACGTGAATCAAACCAATTAAAAATGTGTCAAGTTCATCGTTGCGTTTTCCTATTTTTTTCCAGAAATAATGGATGGTTATATATTTTCCTTTTTTATTATTGTTTTTGTTATTTTTCTCTTGTTTGAATGAATCATTGTTAATGGTGGTGGCAACAATGTATTTTGTGGTCAATTCAGTTGTATGATATTGGTTCAGTCTATTATAAAATGTTTCTTTTCTTGTTTTTTTTCCAGATGTTAAAAGAGTGAGAGTGAATAAATTTTAATATTGGAAATTTGGAATAGTTTGCTGATCGCTTAAATTTGTTGATTTTTTTATTCTGAACTTAATTTGATAAGAAATCTATTTTCTGTAGTTAAATAATACCAAATCGGACTAAAAATTATTGGGTGTACATGTAAGGTCATAATGGCCTTTGAAACATATGGCATGACTAGCACATTTTGCTTGTGCCTATAACAACAGATATGATATTTGGAGGTTAAGCACGTATCATTATTATTCACTGTTCGATACATTCAGAAGCAAGAAAATTGGGAATCATATAAATGCTACAATAAGAAGACTTTTTTGCATCGTATTGTTACTGGTGATGAAAAATTCAGTAACAATACGATAAATCTAATCGCAAAAAAATCAACGAAAATTACAACGAAGCGGAATACCCAGATGACAAGTCAAGATCAGCAGTGTGTTTGTATAATGAACTGTTAAAATCAGATCAAACGGACGACAGATGTCTTATACCGCTTTATTTAAAGAAAAAAACTCCAGAAAAGAGATCTAAACATCCACCATAAAAAAAGTCAAGGACTATTTGAGAGTTTTGGATCTATCTGACTTCCATTTGTATCGAACTCTGCAAAACGCACTTAATAGAATACCCTGCAGTGTATTAAAAGATTTAAGTTTTTCGCTTTATAGCCCGGAAATTGTCTCTTGTAGCTGCCAATTGTTTCTTTGCAAAACGCATTATAGAATACGATTCAGCTAGAAATAACTTCTAGTAAGAATTTAAAGAAATTTCCCGGCCATTTGTTACAAGATCGGTCAAGAACTATCATCGGAGGGTTTTGGTTCATCCACTTTATAGCCCGGTCTTTGCCTATTGTGACAATCACTTGATAATATTTCTGCCAAAAGCTCTTAAGGGAATACGCTTAACTTCAGAACATACTTCTAGTAAGAAGTTGACCGGTAATTTGTTGTAAAACCGGGTAGGAACTATTTGTTAAGCAATTAATGGAAAGTTTTGGATGTTAGCTTGATTCATTATTTACTTAAAGACCGGAGCAGTTTTTTCTAGAGCGGTATCTATAAGCTTATACAAAAATGGGCATTATTTTGAATTAATACATTTCTTTTTAATAATAAAAATCATATTAAGATTACAGAATGGACTTTGCATGTCCCAAGCTTGAATTGGTTACGACTTCTTACAATTAAAGTCGAAGCATAAGATTATCTTTTTGATTGTTTAGAACTATTTTCAATATGCTTTATTTCGGATTCAATATCATGTGGATGTTTTTTCATTACCGGTCAAAGATTCCTAAAAAAGGTATTTTTGAATTTTTTCGTACCTCATTTTGATCAAATTCATATGAATTCAAAATTTGGTCCTTTCATTCAAAAATTAAACTTCCATACTTTTCTAAGATCACGCTAAACGTAACTGTTAAAATATTAATTTCATAAAAGTTTAGATTCAAATACTGTGTTAATATTTTTTCATTCCCACTCCTTATACTAAGTTTTTTTCCATGTAACAGGTTTTCAAAAATATGTGTGAGTGTGTGGTTTTGATAAATGAACCAAATATCGAATTATATTTAAAATTAAAAAGGATTTGATTTTGCCAGTAATTTTTAAGGTGTGAGTGGGTGTGTTTTTGCAATGATGTGTGTAAATTGGCATTTCTCAAATAACCTTACAAATGTGAATTTTCTATTGCAAAAAAAACTTAACTTAATAATCTTCCAGTCAGTAGTCCTTGGACATTAAGCAAAACCTAAAGGTATTATCGGGTGTATGAATTCCTATTTAATGAGTGTAATTAAATAATGTTTAATTGATTATGTGGCAAATGGAATGTGGGTGCAATTTTGAATTGATTTCTATTTTTTTTTGCTATTTGTTGTTTTTTAATATTTAAATTAATAAGTGTATAAATAACTTTTATTAATTATAAATTTAATTCAGAATAAAATGTAACAAAGCTATTTTTGTAAGAATGCTATATTCGGCTATGCCGAATCTTCAGTACCCCTCACCACATAAACGTGTGAAATGAATACGTTATGTAATGTACATACACACTCGCACATACTCTCAAAAACATATACAATATAAAAGATTTTTTCTTCAAAATAACACAGGAACATTTAAAGAGTCTTCAATTTAGTTATATTTTTGACTATAATTTTTTTTGCAACAGAACCGATTTTGATGTTTTTGGAATGGTAACGAAGTACGTAGAATATCATATTATGGCAAAATTTTATTCAAATTTTTTTTAAGGAAAGTCCTTCGATTGAATTTAGAGGTTGCCTCAGATATCGATCTACATATTTTTATATATTCAACCGATTTTGCTGGCTTTAGAAAGAACACTTCTTTGGACTCTAACAAATACTCAGGCCAACATTTATTAAGCTCCCTTAAATATGACAGACCGACATAGCTAAATCGACTCAGTTTTTGATATGATGCAAGAATATATATAAATTATGGAGTCTGAGATGATTTCTTCTTAGCGTTACACACGTAATGACAAAGTTAATATACCCTCTTCACCATTTGTGGTGGTGTAGGGTATAAAAAGTAGAGTAAAATATTTTTAAGAAAACAAAAAAACCAAATGAATTTTTTATTTAAAAAATATTATACGATTTTTTTGTTTTGATATTTTTGTATATATTTTTTTATAAAAAAGATTAATTTATTTATAAAATAGTTTTTGTTTTTGTTATTTATTTGTTTACCGTCAATGGGTTTTTCGATATGTATACGAATGTTACAATTATTGCCTGCAAGTCCAACAACGTATATTTTTGTTGTATAAATTGTAGGTTTTAAATTGGATTAAAATAGATTGCAGGATATTAAATGATTTTTTTTAAATTGAATTTTTTAAGTTTTTTAATAAAAAAAATAGGAAAAGAGTTAATAAAAAATGAAATTTAAATAAATATTTTTTAAATAATAAATAAAATAATCGAAAAAAATTAAATAAATGTTGTGCAAAGTAAATAGCAAATAATGTAAGAGTATTAAAATAATTTAATACCCTCCACCATAGAACCACCATAGATTTAGATTTATATTATCCTTCAAATTCCAAAATAATTCTTTAATAATTTTAAGTTAGAACTGTGAAATAGTTGATTTGGAAGATTTTAAGCCCTTTGTTATTCTAAGAGGAGTCAAAAAATGTATTAATAATTATTTAGATGGACCTTAAAAACCTGTAGAAGAATCCTTCTATAGTGTAGGTTATCTTCTATAGTTTCAAAGATATTGGAGTTCAAAATTTCTTTACTACATTTGTAGCATTTTTATTGTTACTCATTCGCCAAAAATTCATTTGTGTAATTCGACAAAATAATCTATTTGTAAGGACTGAGATCAAAAAATTCTTAACACAAATTTTTCATTAAAACTTTTAAACCACGTATTATTGGATTTCAAGTAACCTTCTGATTCTGATTAAAATTAGTGATCAGGAAAAAATGTGCGTACAAAAAATATTAAATATTTTTAACAAAACCCAACTTGGTCCCATAAAATTAAGGGCCAAATACAGAGCATGGAAATTAAAGACAAGATTTTTAAACAAGATACTGCATAATGGATGACGAAACTTATTTTCTGGCTGGATATTCGCAACTTGTTAAAAAAGAATAGAAGAGCAAAAAAATATATCCAAAAGTGTGGTACATTTTAAAAGATGACGTGCTCTAGCATAGTGACAGAAAGTACTACAAAATCATTAATGGAAGGGTTTCCATTAATAATTAATGTAATTAATGTAATAATAAGTTCAATCTAATAAAGAAAATTAAAACTCTAGATTTATATTTTCGTATTGACGTCACTCTTAGTTCTCAAATCTCAAAACTGGTATCAAATTTAAATTATTTAAATATTATTAAGGTATATAAACTATAATGTACATCTGATGAAGGGCCCTAATAATGACTGGTTTGATCATGTTAATAAAAAAGTAAAATTTTTTAACTAATTTTTTAGAGATCGAGATTTTGAGTATTTACATATGAAGAAAACGTTTTCTCAGGTAACCAAAACTTTTATAAAAAGTTTTCATAATTATCTGAAATTCCACCTAAACCTTGACACTTTAAGAAAATTAACTTTTTACCATATTTTTTTATTTGCTGGATAAATACACAAACCCGACAGATTCTATAGAAGTTAATGGTGGAGAGTATTTAAAATTCGTCTTAGACGAATATTTTTCAATACACTAGTTTTAAATCAGTTTTCATATGAATATTTTTTAAAAAACATTTATACATATGACTGACTAATATTTCTTATTTTCTATTATGGCGAATATTTATTTTATGATTATGACACTTAGTTTATTTGTTTGTTTGTTTATCATTGTTTAATGGTTCTGAAACGATATTTTCTTTTCCAGATATTATTTAATGGAATTTTATCGATGCAATACACACAAAAAAAGAAAATGTTATTAAACGAAACAGAATGAAACAAAATGAAGGTAATAAAAAATATAAGAAAATCAAAGAAATTATTGCGTGCAAAAGTTAAAAGAGCACAAGGTTGTAAATATCTGCTAAGAAGATAATAATTAGATCATTTTAGCACGAACAATATTTTCTAGCACTAAAAAATATTTAATTAAAGAAAAGCTAAAGAATTGAAATCTCATTTCCTTGTGTTTAAATGATAATTAACAAGTAATAATTTCCTTATTCGGCTATGCCGAATTTTCAATACCCTTCACCACAAATGCGTGTAAAGTATACATTATATATATGTTTTCCTTAAATACAACACAGGAACACTTAAAGTGGCATAAAATTAGTTATATGTTTTGCTAAAACTTTTTTTGCAACTGAACCGATTTTGATTAGTTTTGGAATGGTAATGGCAAATTTTCATTCCAATATCTATTTATAATTGACAATTTTACGAAAGATTTTAAATAGGAAAATTCCCAGGACTGTAACAAATATATTGAGCTCTATTCATTTTTGTGGATGTGAGCATGCCAACAACAGACAGACAGACAGACAGACAGACAGACGGACGGACATGCATAGCTAAATTGACATAGATTTTGATTTGATTCAACAATAATTATACAATATGTAGTTTGAGATGATTCCTTCTTAGCATTACAGACGGAATGACAAAGTTAAAAAAACCTCTTTAACACTTGTGCTAGTGGAGGGTGTAAAAATAATAAAAACTTAACTAAATGAATTCTATATTAGTTAATTCTACTATTTTTTGAGAAATTTAATTTCTAAACCTTTTTTCGAAAATATTTCTAAACTAAATTTCCAGAATTTTAAATTTTCTAACGTTTTTAAAATTATATATAGAAAATATAAGCATTTTAAGCAAAATTTTATTGATAAACAGAAAAAAACCATAATTGAAATAATAATTTAGAGGTTAATAAAATGGTTTTTATGAAAATAATACAAATAAAATATTAATTATAATATGGAACACTTACCAATACTGGTGTCATAAGCATGTAAATATTCTGAGGTCATAAATTGTGATACTAAAGAGCTTTTACCCACAGCAGTGGCACCCAACATAAGAACTCTAAAATAACAGAAAATAATAAGAATTTTATTGAAAACCAGTTTATTGATTAAGTCTTAAGTCATATAGCAAATTACCTATAAGGACCACTGCCTGGATTTGAAGTACTACTTTCACGGCTTGAGGCCAAACTGCAGGTGGCTGAGTTGCGAGCTGAATGTACTTGGTTGGGCTGCAATTGGGTTGTTAAATGTTCATTGCTATTAAAAGAAAAAAAGAATAATTAAATTTCAAAATTAATAAACATTTTTAAAATTATTTAAAAATAGAATAAAAAATATATATTTAAAAATGAATCTGTGTTTGTTTATATGTTTGACTTATACACAGTTAAAGTACTGGATCGTCTTTGCTGAAATTTTCACAGAAGGATCCCAATATACCAAAAAGTAATATTGGCTTCTCAAGGATTTGTTTTATAGGAAAAAATTTAAGACGGATGGGGCCAGGGGAAGCTGCACCCCCGTACAAAGCAAATATTGATAATGGAATATCCAAAGACAAGAGGAAACAGTTTTACTGGACAAAATGTAGGACGCTTAGGATCAAAGAAAGCAGTTGATCACACGCAATGAAAATATTATACAAAATTTTAAAACGGACAGGGTCAGGGGGATTTGTGTAATTTCTTTCGAGATTTTGGACTAAGGGAGGGAGATTTTTTTGCAACAAAGCACACCGGGAAAAAGCTAGTTGTTTATAGAAAAAACTAACCTTGAATTTGAGCTGGCTACACTGTTATTTGATTTACTGCGTCTACTTTTTAAAGAATCACCACGATTTATTACTCCTTTACCGGTTATGGAAAAATGTCTTAATCTGTAGTATTCCTCCTCCACACCAGTATTTGGCATAGAAGCCACTCTATAAAAAATAAATATAATATTAATATTGAAATAATAATTAAATAAATTATTAATAATAAACATGCAAAGAAAGAAAAAAAAGAAACAAAGAAAATACCTTGATCTTTGTTGTGGCAAGCATAATTGATTTGGGCGACCAGAAGCTCTACTACCAGGTGTTTTACATGATTGTGAACGACTATGATGTGGAGAACCATAACTGTAATTTGAAATATTTATTTTTTTTATTAAACAAAATAATATTAAATAGTGTGAAATTGTGTCTGTGTGAATGTATGTGTGACTACTAACCGCATTTCAAAATCTCTTAATTCCTCAAAAGTTAAAGTGTTGGTTACATCCAATAATTGTCGCATATTTTCATCACGTTTTTGTTGCTGTTGCTGCTGTTGATAATTTTGATGTTGTGCTCCAACTGTGCCCACGGTATTGGGTGCCTGATGGAATTGCTGTGAATGACGTTTACGTGCAGACAATGATATTATATTCTGAGGGTCCTTGTCCTGTTCAACACTTATGAAATCATTTTCATTTTTAATTAATAACGTTTCAATGGTATTATCTAAACTAAGGGACGGCTGAAATGGGGAAATTATGAAAAAAGGACATAAATTAATTTTGTATAAAAAATTAAAAGAGATTTATTTTAAATAAATATTTAAGTCAATTGGATTATTTGAAATATTAATTTGCTTTATTGTGAGCATTCATGAACATTAATTTTTTATAATGTTAAATTCCAATTAAGTTATTTATACAATAAAGTTTCCAAATTATTTAGTTATTTTATTAACTCATTCACAATAGTGATTTAAGGCGATTTTAGGTGATGTACTGTTTAGAATAACAAAACTTTTGATTTTGCTAAGTTGATTTTTCGAAAAGAGATCGCAATCTGATAGATGTTTATAACAAATTTTGATTTGATATTTTTTTATCCTAATTTTTTATACCAACATCATGATCTTATTTGTTTTGAGAAATGTTAATCCAAACTGTGGATTTATAATTGAATACTTTACTAAAATTTATTCGCTTGAATTTAGAAGTTGCTTAACAAATCGGTCTACTTCTTATTACAATAACAATTACACAGACCATACTTTATTGAGCTCTGTTAATTATTGTGGATGGGAGCGTCCCATAAACAGACAGACAGACCGATATTGCTTAAACGTGTCAAATTTGGAGAGTATAAACACTAAGTTTTAAGTTCCTTATAACGACAGAGTGATCTTACTCAGGTGATTTTTTTATATCATATTGGCATGTTTGTAAGTACATTTTTTGACAACTGTATTTTTTAATTTTAGACTATATTTTTTTGGGAGAGAGGATCAATTTAATTCAGAGAGAATTTAAGTTGCGTCCTTTATGACGGTTTAAGTGATCATGTCAAGTTTATCTCCAGGTTAAGATTAGAAAATGTTTAAATATTTTTTTAGTTTTTTCATAATTTTCAAAATGAAAAGCTAAATTAATATTTAAATATCGTTATGACATTTAATATAAATGTTGAGAGAGAGAATACGAATGTTAAGTGAAAATTTTGAGGTTAAAAAATATTGTAATTTTTGTTATTAAATTTTATCTTTACAATTTTTATAATTAATAACTTCAATTAATATTTAAATATTGTTATGACATTTAAACATAAATTTTAATTATTTTACGCATAAACAAATAATACACAAAATTAATTATGGTATTTAAAAAAAAATATGATTTTTTAAAAACTTTCACTGTCAACAGAAATTACGACAAAATATTTATCTCATGATCTTAAAAACAACATGATCTCCTGAACTTGTCAACTGGAATTTCTGTTTTAATAATTTTATGCTTAAAAATTTTTTAAAATTATTTTAATTTTTTAATTTTTAAAATTTTTAAAAATTATTTTAATTTATGAAAAATACAAGAAATCACTCAAATTTTCAATTGCAATTAAAAAACACTTAATAACAATTTAATCCATTAATTTGTTTTTATACCCTACACCAACGTAGATGATTGGGATATAATGAGTTTGTTCTAATATAAAGAAAAATTTGAGTGAAATTTGGTAAATAATATAATTTTGGCCCATGAACAAAATCTATTAAAATTGGCCATGTTTCAAGTATATCCAATATAAATGTCCTCCTGGAATGGGATTTTAAGCTCATATAAGTCCTAAATATGAAATTTTACAGAAATAAGTCTTATGATATTCTAAAACGATGTACCAAATTATGCAAAGATCGGTATATTGTTTCTCATAGGTACCAAAAAAAAGCCCCTTCCAAATATCAATTTGTAGGGCATAAATCTCACATATATGTTTGCATTGTAATAATAATTGGTAAAAATATATATAAACAGAAATCGATTTACGAAATTAAAAGGGATCGGTCCTTAATATCTTGTGGCTGCCATTTAACCTCTTACAAAAATTCATTTTAAAACGCATAAATTTCATGAAACTGAGATGTACTTCAAACTTAGGAATTAATCAGAAAATAAAATGATACGAGGGTTGTTCATAACGCCGACTATAACATATTTAATTATTTAAATTAAAGTTGTAAAACTTACTTTTTGTTTTTTAATAGAAAACCTTCTACACAGCCTTTTATATAAAGGATCCATATTCATATTTTTTTTTTGAATTAACCCAAATTGAAATTATTTTATATACAAATTGTTTTTCAATACACCACTAAATATTATTTTAAAAATTATATTGTTTATTTATTTATTACACTTTAAATCGTTTAATTTTTAAGCGTTTTTGCCACTTAAATAATTAATAGTTGTTGTTGTTTTCTTTAAATTTGTTTATGTTATAAATTTTTATAAATAAATTTTTTTGTTTAATTTCACTTAGAATTTTTGTTTTGTTTTATTGTTTATGTTGTTGAAAAACCATTAATTAAGGAAAAAAAGTTTTTTTATTTATAAAATTAACTTTTTCTTTTCTTTTTTATTTACTTTCAATATTTTTTTGTTTTTCTTTTTTAATAAATTTTTAATTTAATATTTTGTTTTGCTTTAAATGAAAATTTAATTTTTAATTTTCAATTTTCAATTCTTCTGTTTTCTGTGTTGTGCATTGAAAAGCGGATCGTAAACAAATATTAAGTGATCTTCAAGATACAACGGTTTTTATAAACTAAAAACAATTGAGAATATTTTGTATTTCAGAAATTGAAAAAAAAAAAAAGAAAATAAAAAAGAAAATATTGAAAATGTGTGAAAACTCACACGTAAATTTTTATATTATTTTCTTTTCTATCTAAATGACAAGACATGATTTTAAGTGAGAGACAAGAGGCAGCAGTTTGCTAGCCATCGTGAGACAGTCAGACGGACTTCTGGAGAGCAAGAAGAAAACAATAATTCTGAAAACAAAAACAAAAACAACAAATTAACATAATATTTTTTCGTGGAAAACATGAGATGAGATGTTCACCAAAAATAATTTTTGTTATCTTTTTTTTTTTTCTTCTTCTTTTTTGAAATGAATTAATAAAAATTATAGTGAAGGGGTTTTAAGTAGAAAAGAATATTAAAACAAGATCATTATTATTTATTTGCACCTGTTATGTATTTTGGTCTCGGCGGGTGGTCGGGGATTTTATCGATATTAAATTGTATTAACGTTTAAGTTTTTTGCGTAAATCATATTAATATGCGTTTGTGGTTAATGAACCGTAATTGTATATCAAAAGAAATTTAATATTTTTAATATATGAAATGCATTTTTCATTTCAATGTTTTGACTTTGACATACAAAATAATGTTATTTTTAAAATGTGCCTATTTTTTGTGTTTTTATAAATAAGAAGGAGAAAGCAGTAGACAAATGGTTACACTACAAAATTTTTATTCAAATGATTTTTATAAAAATAAGAAATTAAATTAAAAATAATTAATCTAAGAGCTTTATTATTCCCACCACGATGGCAAGTCGTGAATTAGGGTATATTAATTATATTGTTCATTGGATGCACCTAGGACCTCAAAAGATTTATCATATTATTACATAAAATATAAATCTGTGTGGATTTAACTATGTCAATCGGTCTGTCTGCTGCTGGTTAACGTTGAAACTATAGGTCCGGGCTCAATAAATGCTTATTGATATCCACAGTAAAGTCGATATTTAAAACCAGTCAAATCTGTTCAGTAAGAAAAAAGATATAGAAAAGTAACTGACACAACCTCAAAAGTGCGATAATAACAAATATGGTATTTTGAATGGTAAACAAATGTCATTTGGTTTTTATTTATTTTTATATTTTAAAGTCTTATAACCCTCTTCGGATTTAAAGAAAACAAATGCCGAAAGTTATCGATTGTTAAAAGAAGCTTCAAAGAACTTCTGAAAAAGGGCTTTGAATGACTTAGAAGTGATGATTTCAATACAGAAAGCAAAAAGAGACCTGGTCTGCCAGAAAAGTTTGAAAATGCGAAGTGGAAAGTATTAATGAATAGATAATTGTTTAACGAAATAAGAATTTGCATTATCATGGGGAGTCATACAATGCGACATTTTCCTACAATTCAAAAGCCAGAAATTTGGTTTATTGATTAAAGCCTAGAGAAGTTGAAAAGCGAGAGACCCAATAATAAAAAGAAGTAATTATTATAAAAATTCAAAATAAATTCCGATCAATCAAATTAAAGACAAATATCTATGACACCAAGATAATGCTTTGGTGGTATCAGAAGAGTATTTTGTATTATGTGATTTTAATATCGTATGACCCGTATCGATGGCAAGTGATTCGAGTAATATGATCTGCCCGAATAGGGTCAAACGATCACTAGGGACCAAGAGGGAAGATAATTAAAAATTAAAATCATATCTTGCCTCTTCTGACTACCATTTGTTTTGATCGATGAGGAGCTTCATATTAGAGGATGGTATCAAAAATGTTTTTTCACTACCTCTCTTGAGAGCATACGGCTTAAACAAACCATTTCGTCTTATATGGTTAACTGTATTTAGTTTTAAGTCTTCCCATATAAGATTGCGTTGTCCTACATCTTGGAGTATCTAATGTCTCCAGGAGTTTCTGGATCTGTCACGGTTTCTACAACCTTAAACTTTCAGTATATGGAGATGGCCAGTCCCACTTTTTTTACGATTTACTTGTATTATAGGTTCTTCGTTGGTATTGTTCAGCAAGATGCATAAACCTAAATGAATTGGTTTATGCGTCTAAGAGATTCCATGTAATTTCTCTTCCTCTTTGAACAGACTTCGTTCAGTATAAGCAGTTCAGCGATTGTTTGAAATGGTTTGCTGACATTGTCGTCGTGAAGAACTAAGAATTCTGCATCATCGTACAAAGCTCTGATGATTCGTATTATCTTCAATTAAGAACATGATTGAGAAAGCCCTTATGGCAATTCGTCTAGTACTGTCGAAAGCTTTATGGACCTGTCAATATTTAAAATTTCCGGAAACAAATGATTAATCACTTATAATGTAGAGTGTCTTACAAGGAGACTTGATTTTATACACACAAATTTTATTAAAAATATGAACATTTTTTCTTCTACATTAAGGCGGAACGATTTTTATATAAAAAAAGAATGGTGAGTATTTATTCCGGAAATACCAAAATTGTTTTTGGTGAAATACTTTAAAATTCAAAGGTACAAGTTGTTTAGCAACAGCTATTATTTTATGAATATGACGTCTATTTTTAGAAAGGACTTCTAACTCTTTAATTTGCCATATTTTCCAAGTGTGAAGAAACCGCTTTCAGAACCTTTTAAGATGAGCTTTAAAAATATTTAATTTAATTCATTAAAATGGCATTTAAATACTAAACGTTTTATTTTGGGGCGTGGCAATCCAGCCTTTCATTTATGGGGGTGGATGTCGAACACAACCTTCTTTTCTAACCACCCTATTGTGCATATTTATTACAAAATCTTAATTTATCCATCTTTCTACCCGCAAGAGTAAACAAAAGAACACTTGATCTGACCATTATTAACATACAACAACAATAACAATAAAACACAAAAATTACAATCAAATGCAGAAATATAAGTCAAGATTTACTCATCCTGAATTGACAGTTAATTCAAACACTGACTGACATTAATTGACAGGAAAATTAAAGCAGGAAACAAAACAAATATTATTGTTGAATAATTAAACCTTTTAAAAGCAATTTATCGATAAACATTAATACAAAAGGAAATTTTTAATTTTAATTTCTTTAAATACTGTTTTAATTTAATTCCATTTCATTTTATTTAATTTTTTCAATTTTCCAAAAAAAAAAAAATAAAAAAATTATTGTTTAATTCTAGGGAATATTTTGAAATTAAGGAAGTGGTGCAGTGACATGTTGTTGTCAGTTCTTCCTCTTATTTTTATTTTATTTTGTTTTGTTTTTTATTTTGTTGACTCATAATAATATAAAAATATTATATCATGTTTTAAGTATAAATTAAATTATTCATTTTTTACGTTTTCTTTTATTTTTTTGGAATTCTTGGCACGATTTATATAGATTATATAGTTATTTTTTAGTATATTAAAGGTGTAAAATCAATAATGATATTGATGACGATGATATTGAAATATTTATTGGCAAGATTTTTATTCATAAATGTAATTAAATATTAAATTTATTTGAAATTTAAGTAAATTTTCTTTTTAAATATTAATAAATCAAAATTGATTGAATGTTATCGTGCGTTTATACCAGACAATTTGTCTTGCCAAAATACTATTCAGTTTAAGTGGGTGGTAAAGAGAGAGAGAGAGGGAGAGAGTGTGAAATAAGACTGTGATGTCACATTGCGAAAATTGTCACTTTTGTGCGATGTATTTAGCCGATTGGAAATCTTTTCAAATATTTATAAATTTAATAGCTTACAGAAGGTATTTTATTCAATTATTGTATAACAGGAACTGATAACCTTTTCAATTGTTTTCAGTATTTAGGAACCTGGGTAACTGTCTTGAAACTCTTCCTAACAATATCTGACATTATTTTGTAACTGTATGCGATTTTTTATATGAAATCTTCGATTTATAGATAATTTTTTTTGCTATTTTTATACCCTCCACTAACAGAAGGTATATTAACATAGTTATTCCCCCAAGACCTCATAATATATATTCTTGCATCAAATCCAAATCTGAGTCGATTGGTTAGTCTTTCCGTCTGTCTGTTGTTGGCACTCTCTCATCCACAATAATTGACAGAGCTCAATGGAATTTTATCTGAGTATTTTTATAGTCCTCAGAAGTTCACCAATTTAATATTTTTATAATCCTGAGAAGTCCACCAATTTAAAACCAATAAAATTGGTTTAGTATATTAAAACATATAGACCGATATTCATTAAGATTTCTTCATTATATTTAAAAAAAAAAACTTTCATATATTGTATTCATTTTTGCATTTATGAGTGTAAACTGTATGTACGAAACATATCACATTTACTTCATACGCATTTGTGGTGGAGGGTTTTGAAGATTCTGAATTTCCGAATATAACATTCTTTTCTTTGTTTAATTAAATTTTTAATCAATATTTCTAGACCTTTCGTACCTCCGTATAATTTGGAGAATTGATCTATATTGGGCATGTTAAATTTATTTAGCTTTCTTTCATAATTACATAATATTAAATCGATTTAGGGGAAATCGTTTTGAATATACATTTTTTGAATTATATTTCTATATTTATAAATATAAAAATAAACAACTGCACTTGTTGCAGCTGCATAAATTTTGTCACTCCACGCATTTTCGAAATCGCTTTTGCTTTTAGATCCCAAACATATGTTCAGCATTTTCTAAGCAGCAGCGTTTTATAATTCGTTATAGAACATGAGTAAAAAAATGATTTTAGTTTTCGGTCTGAAACTTCTTGGACTTTTTATATATAAACTAAAATATTTAATAACTTTAAAAAAACAAAGAATTTAACTAGAATGTGAGATATTGATGACTCATTGATTCACAAATTTAGTTCAAATGTAATTCCACTTGGCCTAAAAACTTATCTCATTATATTGAGACCGCAGAATATTTAGGATAATTAACCTGTTTAAAGTATAAATTAGAGAACAATTTCAATCCGCTTTATAATATCACAAAAAGCATATAGTTTACAACGATACCCTGTGGACGACATAAACTTTTTGAGAGAAGATTTTTTTGAAATCTTTTTCAAAAACTAGGATTTTCAGAATTTTTCAAAATGTCACACTAAATACGAGGTCAAAATTGGTAGCTCAAGTGCAAAACATCGAATCCGAAATTCCATGACACCAAGTTAATTTTTGTATTTTGTTATTGAAATCAGTATGGACTAGTGAATGGAGAATCTTTTTCGATTATGGTTGGTCATCGAAGTAAACGATCGAATTACACTGCCAACTTTATACTGAAATCGATCCTTAGTGGTCGATTATTCTAAATAGTGTAATTTCTTAGAATCAAAAAATGGCGAAAAATAAAACAATTTCATGTTTTTTCGAATATTTTCAATTCACTAGTTCAAACGATTAAGTGGATTTTCACCAAAGAGCCTCAGTTATCTTATCGAAATTTATGGTTTAGGGTTTTTAATTGAGCTTTATTTTACATATTTAAAATTAAACCAGATTGATTATTTAATATTTTTTTATTAAATATTTACATTAAAATTTCGTGAAAATGATAAACAAACTGCACTTTTCCCAAAATTGCATTTAAAATATATTTGTTTGCACACAATTAAGTTTATCGTTCCAGTAACCCCCCAGGTTTAATATAGTCCATTTCCTTGTGTAAATAGATATGTAATCTACGTAGGTGTGAGACAATCAGTTCTCCTGTAATTTACATTCAAGTCCATTTAATATATTTTTTTGTGTTCAGTGCGAATCCATTCTGTTTATTGTCTTTAAGGTGTAAAAAGTATTAATGACATTTAATTGACTCACTTTTGTTTCATTTTAAAAGCCCTTTGTTGTTATTTTACTTATACACATATACATACATATACACATACATATATATTATTTTATACTTAATTAAAAAATAGAGCAAATTAATATGATGATAATGATGATAATTAATATAAATTCTTCCGTATAATTGTGAGTCTTATTTGAATTAAAATGAAAAGAAAAAAGGTGAATTCAATTGTGTGTGTTCATTTTCAAAAACTTACTTGTTGGACGACAATTGTTGCTCTCGGTTGTGTGCAGACCGCCACCTCCATGGGATTGGCTGTCACATTAATAGGGCCACCCGAATTAACAATATTAGCAGCCGTTGCTGAAACATTGTCACTGCCAACGCTGCCGCCTCTGCTTTTACTGCTATTATTATATTGGCAATCTCCCAAATAGTCGTGTGCTGTTTGGGCTATTGTGATTGTGTCCACTTCCTCGATGGCTGAGTTAGCTATACCGCCAACCACTCCTCCCACACAATTCGCTTTATTTTTAAATGATTTCTTACGGGAATGTAGTGATGACTTTTCCATAAAGAAATCGACACGTAAATTGGGCAGCGGTGGTGTGGTACTACGTGAATTGGTAGGACTATTAGCATTTGATGATATGCTCTCAATGTTATTGTTGCTCATGGTGTTGTTGTTGTTTTTAAGATTTGACAATTGATTGGAACTGTTGTGGGGACTAGTGGTTTTTGTGGAGAGATTTACAATCGAACCATGTTTTGGTGGCATTTGATCAAATTTGGACACAATGTCCTCAAATTTATTTAATTCTATTTGTGAATTGGGCGAATGATGATGGGGATGATGCTGATAGTGGGCGTTATGGGTGGGTGAGCTGGTTTTTGATTTAGGACTAAATGCATCCGATTTGGGTATATATTTTTGTGCTAAAGAATCGGAACGTAAGCGTTTTGAATTTTTACGTGAAGATTGTTGTTGTTGTTGCTGTTGTTGTTCCTTTTGCGAGAGTAATGTATATTGTTTATAAAACTCAGAAGGTTTTGGGGAAATTGCGGCCTTTGTTCTTTCATAAACCGAACACGGTTCGGCATCATCAGAATCACTGGTTGTGGTAGATGAACTGGAATGCTCCTTGACCGCAAAACATTCACGTTGTATGCGTTCATAATCAATAGCCTCACGATCGAAAGGAAATAAAATGCCATCTTTATAGCGTTCACTGCCACCCGAAGAAGAACTGGAGGAATACTTACGTTGACCTGAGCTCTGCGAGGTAGGCGAGAGTTGTTTGTTATTGAGACGGGTCGGCGAAGAGCTGCTACCGAAAAAGTTGCTGTCCTTCATTGTGGGCGGAGCAGAATTGACTTTGGACGATGTGGCTGAAGACGGTGAACGACGTCTTTCACGTTTTGGACTAGTCTTATGGGCAGCAGATGAACCAATTGTGGCACCCATAGAATAACGATTACGTTCCATTTCTGTTCTCGATTTTTTACTATTACCAAAATGTGTTAAATCACTGCCACACATACCAACACCACTGTTATTCGAACTCTTTTGCGAGGAATAGCTACAGATTTGTCCTTCCTTAAGCGTTATTCCTTTATCATCATTATACTTTGATAAACGTTGCTGATGATGCTTTTGGTTATAGTTTCTCTGTTCGCCAGCTTCATCTTTAAATGTAAAACAAGTACGTGACTTATCACTACAACGTGCGGATTTCGGGGATTGTGGTTTGTCAAATGTAAAGTGCTTACCGCCACTTGTGGGGGCGGGTGCCGTATTTGGTAAACATTCTCGTTCTCGTTCTCGTTCACGTTCTCTTTCCCTTTCACGTTCCCTCTCTCTTTCACGTTCCCGTTCACGTTCACGCTCTTTATCTGCGTAACAAGTACTTGTGGTTGAATGTTTTCTATGTGATGACAATAGAGGAGTTGTTGAAGAGGGTTCTCCCGTTAAAATGGATAGGCAGGATTCTTGACTCTAAATGTTATTAAATAAAAAATAAAATACAAATTACAAATAAATTTTATTGTTATGCAAACACACACACACACTCATACAATCCATATTTCTTATTGAGATATTGTTTACTAAACAAATACAATTAGAATTCAAATAATTTTTGAAAATTTATATACAAAAGAATTATTTCATTTTATTTTTGTTTTATTTTTATTTGCATTGAATATAGATTTTTGTTTTTCGGAAACGATATTTGTTTGTAATAAAAGAAAACTGCAAAATCATTTAAACAAACGAATTTAATATTAATTATTTATTGATCGTTTAAAATTTAGTGTAAATTGGAAAGATACAAACGTCATAATTTAAGAAATTAATTAAAATTTTAAAGAAAATTTTAATTTAGAGGAATTTTGCTAATTTTGTATTTAATTAAAATTTGTTGATTGTTGAATTTTTCAACTTACCTCCGTACTATCTTGTAAATTCATATCGGGTCTGGAATACGATGAGCAACTTGTTAATTCAATTTCGGTACCTTCTTGTTCGGAATCCACTTGTATGGCTGTTAATAAAGGCTCTTCCAAGGAACTGAATAATGGCTCACTTTGACCCGAATTATCACCTGAAACACATTCAACTCATTTTTATAAAATTCAAAGTATTTTATTTCTTTCTCCGAAAAAAGAAAGTGTAAAAAAATTTTTAAATAATTTTGTTGCCATGAGAATAAGAAAAACTTAATATTTAATGAAAAAATTAATAATAATTTATTTAAACAATTAAAAATTAATTCATACAATGTAAGTTTTAATGCCACCTACGTACTGTGTGTTAAAATCGATTTTTTTCGCAATAATTCTGTAAATTTTTAATCGTTAGAGATATTTTATTTGATTTGAAGTATCAGCGTCTATATTATCAGGGGCCTAATTGGCAAGTCTCTAAGTACAAAATTTCTTTTGTCTAAATTCATAAAAGATTTTATGGCGAATTTGTAAAAAATCAACATACACGAGGTAGCCAACTTTGTAGGGTTGCCAACTATGCAAAAAAATCCAAATTGATCAATTTGGGCACATGGTGCTGCGCCCAAGGAAAAAAATTTAAAAATACTGTAGAGAAATTTTTTAATTGAGCATTTTTTATTCATTTATTTATTTATTTATTTATTTATTTATTTTCAAAATTTAATTATGTGTCAAAATAAGAGTGAGACCAAAAAAATCCTAACATATTTTATATGACGGTTCTTTAGAGGGTTTTTCAGTTATATATAAATTATTATTTAAATTATATATAATATTTTTTTAAAATATGATTCGATATAGAAAAAATTTATATAGTTCTGACTATACATCGTCCTAGTTTCTTTAATCTGTTTCAGTCGAAAAATTCATATATTTTCATTTATAATTTTCACTTCTGAGCTATTGCACCTGATTAATTCAATTTTTTAAAACAGTTTATCGATATTTTGGAAGAATTTATTTTGTTGTCCTACAATAGTTATATTGGTTCAAGGGCCCAAGATAAACAAAAACTATATTATTGATTTGGAATTACCCCACTAAACTATGGTAAACTGCATACTGATCCCTGAATATTTGGTATAGCGTTTTCCTTTTTCACAAATCTAAGTTTGTCTAGCTTTTGTCTAATATTTGGGGGTAATTATAGATCCATCCTTAAATTTTATCATGTATCTCGAAAATATGATATAGTGGATTACGTTTGGTTGGCTAGTAGGTCTAAGAGCACTAAATTTAAAAATATATTATTAACACCCAATAACGCTTTTCCATCAACTCATTTTGTTCCAACAATTTCAAGTGGTGAAAAGGAAACTTAAATTCTCTTCAAAATAACACTGTTAAGAAAGTTAAATTCTACAGTTGAATTAAAATACAGTTGAAGTCAAAATAATGTATAAAAAAACTTTAAAAATACCACAATTCCATCTTCATTATGCTAGAGACAAACCGAACAGTTATCCCTTATATAATGTGTATTTTCCCTCAATTCAAGTGAAAGAATATTTTTATTCCAGTTATAGGTTTAAATTTCAAGTGTTGAAAAAAATTGAATTCAAGTTCAACATAATAACGTTAGGAAAGTTAAATACAACCGTTGCTTTAAAGTATAATTCAAGTCGAAGTAATATCTGAATTTAAATCTTCAGTATTAGTTTTATTCCTGTAATAGTTTTATTAATAAAAAAATTCTTACTTTATTTCGTTTTATGATAAATTGTTAATAAACATTTGTTTTTGAAAAATATTAATAAAATATTTGAATATAATTAAAAAAATACTTAAAAATGCCTGAATATACAACTGGAAAATAAGTTGGATTCAAACAAAATTTCAAGTACTTGAATTTTAATTTTTTAATGATTATTGGAAAGTTTTTTATTAAAACAAATTTGATTGGATTTTGATCTTATAAGAATTTTTTATATATAAATCGATTATTAAATATTCAAATAACAACAAATGTAAAATGTCTCTTAAGGTTTTTAAGGTATCATTCATCATTCATGATATTTTTTTCTTAAAAATGTTAGATTTAAATTAAATTTTAATTGATTAATATATCGTTTAGGATCAGGGTTTTTATAATTGTTTATAATTTTTTTCATTAAATATTAAATTTGAAATATTTTCTCAGTTTTTAAATTAAATTTTTTAAAAAGTATATAATTTTTTTGTAAAAAAAAACATGCATCAAAATCAAATTAAAAGATAAATCACATCTAATGGATGCTAAAGTTGCAAAAATGAAAATAAACGAAAAACAGCCATAACTCCAATTTTATATACAATAACAATAATAACAATAAAATAGAATTGAATAGAATCCGAAAACAAAATTACCTAAATCTAATGAATCGCAGGTCTCTGATGTATCTGTGTGGGTAACATTCGTAATCATAGTCGATGCTGAATCTGTGGATGTGTTAATTATCGTATCGCTCGTCGAAGCAGTGGAAGAACCCATTACAACAACCTTAAGTTTCAGTTTCAGTTTTTTTATTAATTTTTTTTGATATTTTTTTATAAAAATTTTGGAAGGAGGAACAAACAAACAGATAAACAAATATAATTTAATTTTTTTTGAAATACTTATACCTTTTGCCGCAGCAGTTTATTTATTAGCAATATTGGACTGACCTTGGGTACACTTTTACTTTTGGATGTAGCAGCATTACCCGCACTGCCAAGGGTACTTTCCACCGAAGAATGATACAGTACCGCCGCTGTACAAATGGCATTTTTAGTTATTTGGGTCATAGACATGGAAGATTTATTTGTATTGGCTTTCGTTTTCGTACTGCGACCACTTTTGAAATACAAACGCCTGAGGGCTGTGGCCGAGGAGGAAGAGGAAGTATTTACACCATCGTTGTCGGAACTACTCGAACCACCCGAATACAAATCACCTATACCATTCGGACGTTCATTTAAGATTTTCGATTTGATTTGTTGGGCTGGTGAACGGCGTGTAACCGATGCTGACGAGGGCGCTGACATTGGCATTGACGATGTGGTAAATGTTGATTCAACCGAATTGTTATCCGTTACATTCGGCCTATAGTTACGGGAGTTTTTAGTGTGTGTTGTCTGGGGACTAGGAGGTGTTTGACTACGTAATGCCAAAGCCATGACTGCTGCGGAACGTGTACTAGCACAATAGGTGGCGGTAGCGGGAAGGGTTTTAGGCGAAGATTTTTTATTATTATTTGTTACTATAGTTCTACTTTGTTGTTGTTGTTGTTGTTGGGCATTTGTTAAAGCCTGGAAGTGGGTAGGGGAGGTATTGTCGGGAAGGCCTGCATCTGCAAAATTGGAATATATTTATAGATTGATTTTATATGTATATATATCAATATATCAATATCAAATACATGCAAATGATTTGAGTGTATTTATAAGATTGATTTTTTTGTTTGGATTATATTATCTTGATGATAAACTCTAAGAGATTTTTTTTCATTATTATTTTTTCCATATTCGAGTGAATTCACAATCAATCTAAATCATGTTTCAACTACTTTATGTGAATATTTATTATTAAAAAAATATTTATTTACATATGTTAATAAATATGTATATGTGTATGTATATACCTTGTTTATATACACCTTTTCCAGTTTGCCTTTTTGTGGTTGTTGGTGTTTGTGTTATCGGCACCTTGTGGCATTCTTCACCCAAAGTGTTTGTTGATGTTGTTGCAATTTTATCAATCTGAAAAATATTAAATAAATAAAGAAAAAAAATCATTATTGTTTGTTACAAAGAAACTTAATGGCGATAAATGGAAAATATAATAAAAATATATAGATTGATAAGATATAAACAAAACATAATATCTTGCACCCCATTGTCGGTGATTCCATATGTTGCTCTCTTTATCTATCTGGGTGGCTGTAGTTTTTATTTATTTTTAACTTTATGCACTATCGCAGATATATAAAATTTATCATTCCGCGTGTAAAAATATTAATGCTGCTAACTGACGAATTTTTCGCTCCACAGACTAAACAGCTAAAATTGAAAACAGACTCCCCATTCTCATTGTAATTTGTAGCTATAGTGAGTCCAAATCTCCACCGATTTTTTTAATATTTTTTATTAAATTATGAACTAATGACAAGAGTTTGTAAATAAAAATATTAAAAAGTATTTTTTAATGGAATCAATAATTATGAGCATTTAAATGTGAATTTACATAAAATGTCGATTTTTCGTTATACAAAATGGTTTCAAAAATCCGATTTTGCCATAGATTGATATGTTCTAAGATTTTTAGTATTATAATATAACATTTTTGGTGAAAATTTGAATTCGCTAATAAAGTTTAAAATTTAAATTTCTTGCGAAGATTTGAATTTTTTACGAAATTTTGATTTAATGTGAAAAACTTTAAGTTTTTATCAAAATGTTGAATTTTGAGTGAAATATTGAATTTTTAACGAAATTTTGGAAAGTAGAATTTTTTGTAAAATTATAGTGAAATTTTGAACAATTCTTTAAATTGTTACTGTTAAGTATTTTTAGTGAAATTATGATTTTTATTTACAAATTATTTGTAAAATTTTTAAATTTTTAATGAAAATTTGAATTTTTAGTTTAATAAAAAATTTTTGGTGAAATTTTTAATTTGAAGTAAAATTGAGAATTTTCAGTGATTTCATAAATTTATAAAAGTTTTTTAGTAAAATTTTGAATTTTTGGTGAAATAATTAAGTATTTTTTTAGGAATAAATTTTAATGATTTTTTTTAAGTTTTTGTGTTATTTTGCATTTTTAGTGAAATGTTTTCAAAAAACGTGAATTTTTTATAAAATCAGGAATTTTTTGATTTAAATTGTAAACGAAGAATATTTTGTGAAACGTTGAATTTTTAGTGAAATCGCAAATTAAACAAAAAATCACACACACACACAAACATTTCGTTATTTGCGATATTGATATTAGATTCATACTTTTTGAGCCACCATAAGTACGTCCACTATGATACGCACCTCTACTACCACTATATCTTTTAATGTAATTTCATCCAGCCGATAACAAGTTTCAAACCACTGAGTATTGTAGATTTTTTTTGTACTATTCAATTTAAAGTCAATTTGATCTAAAATCTGGTTCCGAGGTGAAAAATGTGAAAACAATCACTCTATTTGAATAAAACCGTTAGCAGCACATTTCAAATTCTTTGTAATGAAGGGTATTTAAAATTCGTCTCAATCGTATTCCACTTAACATTGACATTTATCTTCATTCTTTTGTTTATTCGAATAAAAAAAAGAAAATAATAAAATTAAATATAAAAAACTCTCTATAATTGAACCAGACTGTGACTTATTGTTTCTTTGAACAATCAGTCAGTCAGCCAGTCAGTCCTTTAGTTTTGAGCATTCCAAAACAAGACCAAACAAAACATCAATTAATAATAAAAATTATAAAATAAAAATAAAAAATAAGACCAGAAGAAGAAAAGAATATATATTTTTTAAATAAAAATTTTCTTTAAAATAAAACATGATGATGATGATGAAGAAGAAAATGATGATTATAACGCCAAAGTGTTCATCATTATCAAGTTTTCAACAGACTTTAGTAATATTCTTTGTTCTGTTTATTGTCTCAATGAGGATGACTTTATCTGATGGTAAAAAGACGTAAAATATATAAAAAATTATAATTACAACAACAACAAAATAAAATAAAATAAAATAAAATAAAATGTATTTTTAATTAAAATTGAAAGTGTTATAATTGTTAATTAAAGAAACGTTAAGCGTATTTAAATTAAATTAAGTGTTTAAAAATCTAAAATACAATAAAATTAGTTGAAATTATTAAAAAGACTAAAAAGAACCTCAAATATTTTTTTTTATGGAAAATAAATTAAATTTTATTAATTAATTAAAAGCACTTGTGGCGTATGAAGAATTTAATTAAATTCTATATTTTAAATATACATTTTAACATTTTTATTAAATTTTATTGTCAATTAAAAAATAACATAATTCAGTGTCATAGAAACATTTAAAGTGTTTTTTTAATTTAAACGAAAATTAGCATGGGAATTAAAAATGTTTATACCCTCCATCATTATAATTGGTAGACGATGGTTTGTTATTCCGTGAGTTACCTCATAAAATATTTATATATAGCTGAATCGCATGAAAATCGATTTAACTATGTCCGTCTGTCTGTATGCTGTTGTTAATAGTTTCAAAGCGGTTTTTTGTAAATAATTCTGTAACATTAAAAACGCAAAAGGCATCTAAATACAATTGAACTTGTTTACAGCTAAATTCTATTCGCTAAATTCTATACGTGAAAACATGTTAAATTTTCAAGGAAAATTTGGTTTTAGGTGATAAGACAAATTTTTAGTGAAATTTTATTTTTTAGTGAAATTTTAATTTTTAGTGAAATTTTAATTTTTAGTGAAATTTTAATTTTTAGTGAAATCACGAGTTTTTTTTTTGGAGTGTAAAATTAATTTTTGTAAAAGAATTTAATTTACAATTAAAATTTTAATTTTTAATAAAATTTTTAATATTTTATGAAAAGTTTATTTTGCTTTTGAAATTTTTAATTTTAGTGAAATTATGAAAAGTTTGAAAAATTTGTATTTTAAGTAAAATTTTATTTTTTATGAAAATTTGATTTTTTGTAAAATTTAATTATCAATTTTTATTGTTTATATTGAAGTTTTCATAAAATGTTTATTATTATTTTTTAATTTTGAATTTTTAGTGATGTTGTGATTTTTTATGAAGTTTTCAGGAGATTTTGATTTTTTGTGAAATTTTTACTTTTTTTTATAAAATTTTAATTTTTTATGTAAATTATTATTTTTTTGTAAAATTTCTAATTTAGCGGAATTCAGAACTTTCTTATAAAATTTATAAAATTTTTGAATTTATGTGAAATTCTGTTTTTTTTTTTGTGAAATTTTGAGTTTTTATCAAATTTTGATTTTTTGTTTTTAAATTTTGAAATTTTAATGAAATTTTGTTTTTTATTGTGATAATTCAAAATATTTTTTATGTTACTTGGATATTTTTTTATAAAATTTAAAGTTTTTTTTTTTATAAAATTTTCATTTTTTTATAAAATTTTGAATTTTTAGTGATTTTTTTTGTCACATGAAATTTTTTGTGAAATATTTTTATATAATGAATTTATTTTGATTTCTGATTTTTAATTTTGATTTCTTTTTTAAATTAAGAATTTTTAGTGACAAGATCAGATCAGATCAGATCGCAAGTGAAATAATTTTTTCCGGAGATTTTTTTAAATTTTATTGAAATCATAAAAATTTTGTTAAATTTAAATGAAATTATATTTTTAGGAAATAATTCTATAACTTTTATACTGTTAGAGATATTTAAATAAAATTTAAAATGGTTACAACAGGCCTGGCAGGATTTCCATTATGACTTAAGATAAAAAACATTTCGTATAGACCTTATGCAGCTCTAAAAATATTGGTTTAGTTACGTTATCTCTTACAGTTTCCGAGCACTTTCAAACATTTTTAATTTTTTAAAAATTATTTCTAGTTTTTTTTTTTTTTATAAAATTTTAAATAAAATAGTTGAAAGAACTATTTAAGTATTTCGATCAGTTTAAAAGTTTTATTAATTTTGAAATATAAAATTGGCTTTTGTTCCGATTTTTTAATTTTTTTAAAGAAATCTTAACGCAAATACTTGGAGTCAAATATGGATAAGTTTGGGTATTGAGATATTTCTTATTTTTATTTTTCATATTTCACAAAACTTCAGCCAGATTGGATTGTAACTTCATATATTTATGCCTGTGGTAGAGGGTATTAAATATTCGTTTTTACGGAACATGTTATCACTTGTTCAAATTTTGCTTTGAGTTCCAAAACGCGATTAAAATCAATAAAGCGAAAATTGTTTTGTACGAATTAAGTTTTTTATTAGTTTTGAATTAAAATGAAATAATTTGATTTACATTAAATTATTAAAATCTTTTCCATTCGATTATTATTTTTTCGTGGACTTCGTTGTCCATGAAAATATTAATTTATTTGTATACAAAAAATTATCTTTTATTATTCCAATAAAAAAATCTCTTATAAAAAGAAATTCTAATTCATGGAATTAATTTTATTTATTCATTTATGTATTTTCATATTCAACAGTTGTCAAAATCATTTTCATCAAAAAATTGATTTCTTTTTATACCCTCCACCATCACATCACGGTGAAGAGGGTATATAAACTTTGTTATTCCGTGTGTTATGTTAGTTGTGTGTTATGTAAGATATTAATGTATATATAATCTTGCATCACATCAAAATCACAACCGCAATAATTCACAGAACTTATTGAAATTTGACCTAAATATTTGTTATAGTCCTAAGAAGTTTTCTACTTAAAACCAGAAAAATAAGTTCAGTATTTAAAGAGATTTAGACTGATATCTGCGACAACCTCTAAATTAAAGCGACGAAATTTCGTAAAATTTTCAATTTTAAATCGAGAAATTGGAATAAAATTAATTAAAATAAATAACCATAATATCAAAATATATATACTTTATTAATATTCCAAAAATCATCAAAATCGGTTCAGTAAAAAAAGTTATAGCCAAAAAATATAACTAAGTTTATGACTAATTAAGGTTTCTTTTTTTTATGTATAAGAAATACATTCATATATTGTATGCGTTTGTAAGTGTATATGTGAGTCTGTGTGTGCGTATAATGTATGAAACATTATTTATTTCTTAAGCATTTGTAATGGAGGGTATTGAAAATTCGGCATAACCGATTGTAGTGTTCTTACTTGTTTCAACTATACTTTTATATTATTTTTATTTTATTTTCTTGGAATTAAACAAAATATTTATTATTATGAGATCAAGAATAAATCACAAGAATTAATTATAACTAAAATATAATAAAGTGTTAAATATATAAATTTTATTAAAAATATAAATCAAGAAAATAAAATCAATTTAATTTTGAGACAATTTGCACTTTTAAAAAAAATTTTAAAATTATTCCAGGAAAATTTTATAAAAATTATTTATAAAAAATATAAATCAATTAACAATTAAATTTGAAAAGAATATAAACATAAATATAAATAAATAAATAAATAAATAAATAAATAAATAAATCTAATTAATTTTATTAAAATGTTTAAATGATTTATATTTCAACAAAATTAAAAAAGTGAATTTTTAGTGAAATGATAAAAATTTTTAAACACAGTAAAATTTTTAAAGAAATTATTTGGTGAAAAATAGTAAAAAATAACTTTTTAGCGAAATATTCAATTTTTATTTAAAATTATGAATTTTTCTGAAATTTAGTTTTTTATTAATGTAACAAGTTGGTTTTCGGAAACATAATTTTTATTGGGATTTAAAATTTTTGTTAACAAAATATTAAATTTATACAAAAATTATGTTTTTTTAATTTAGTTTTTTTTTGGAAACATGAAATTTTTATTGAAATAAAGAATTTAAAGTGAAATACGATATGTATAATCAAAATGCGAATGAAGAATTTTCATTTCAATACTCTTCTTTAATATTTAATTAATTGTTAAGTGTTATAATTTTAGTTAAATATTTAATATTTGATAAAAATTATTAAAATTTATAATTTCATTTTTTAGTCTAAAAAATTATAAAAATCAAAAAGTTAAAAATCAAAAAAACAACAAAATCCAAAGCAGAATTTTTAAATGAATAATTCGTTCTGAGCAAATTCCAAAAAATAAAGATTAAAATTTTAATCGAAAAAGAAAGAGTTTTATTTTTTGTTCTCCTCAAAGAAGAGTAAAAATAAATATCGTTTGGTGAAGAGTACAAAAAATCTAAAAAATTTTGACTTTAAAAAAACGAAAACTTGATTTTGAAACTAAAAATTCAAATTTTTTACTAAAATTTCTAATTTTCGATAAAATTCAAATTTTTAATTAAAAATTATTTTTCGTTAAAAATTAAAAAAATCGGCCTATAAATAGCCCAATTCCTAATTACTGTTAGTTGAAATGAATTTTTGGCGAAAATTTGTTTTTTTTAATTTAAACTGTAAAAACAAATTTAAAATTTTATACAAATTTGATATTTTTTGAAAATTTTAATTTCTAAACTTGATTTTTTAAATTTGATTTATTTACGAAAGTTTCTTTTTACACAAAAATGTTTATTATTTTATTATTATTATTATTTTTTTTTGCGAAAATTTTAAAAATAAAATTTAAATTTTAAGTGAAAAAATCATCTCCCAAATTTCTTCAGGAATTGTTTATATTTTTTTTATAAAAGCAAATGATTTATTTAAAAATAATGAAAATGACAAAAGTTTATTGAAATTAAAAAATTTTGTCTTGAAACATTTTTAAAAAATTAAAAAAAAACTGTTAAATGTTTGAGGCGAATACTTTTCTAATTCATGGTAAATTTAAAATGAGAAAAACAAAAATTTGATTATTTTCATTTGAGATCATAAAATTTACACTGCAACAAATTATTGCAAAATTACACACATGCAAAATATGCAAACAACAAACAAAAATCTCTTAAAAATTTATAAAAGAGAAAAAAAGGAGAAAATTATGAATCATTTAGATAAATTTACCCGAAAGACTAATTCAACAATAATATTTTTGTTTTTTTTGCAAAAACTGATGAAATATTATGATTCATTTATGTAACTATGAACAAATTTACATTATTTGTATTAACATTTTGATCATTGATTAAAAATTTTAAGAATTTATGTAAAAAAATATTGAGAATAAAAATTTTAAAACAAAAAAATTCTGTTTAAAAGAATTGAAAATTTTTGAAATTTTTGTGTCCCATTTTCAAGAGAAATGCAACATTTTCGATGGCCCTCGATTCTTTTGTCATTTGTTCAATGAAAGAAATTCAACACCCATTGAGAGTGACAAGTTTGTTCGATTTGGTTAATTTGGAAAAGAAAAAAAAAAAAAAAGATTTCATATGACAAATGTGAATTTATGTCAAATTTACACTCTCTGTTTATTATCATTAATTATCTGTTTATTTGTTTGTTTGTTTATGTGTTTCGGTACTTGAATTTTGTTATTTGAAACTTTTTGGCCTCCATTTAAATATTTGGAAAAAAAAATATGCCACTTAAAAGTTTCTTAATACATTTAAAGTACACACACATATATATATATGTTTGTGTATGAAAATATTAAATAATGAAAGTAAATGAAAAATAGAAAGAAAAGAACAGAAAAGAAAAACACATGTAAATCATAAAACATTTTTTTCTTTTGTTTTTAATTTGTTAAAGTCACACATAAAAGTTATAATGAACAATTTAACACTCATAACGTATGAGCGATTTTAGTTATAGTAAATTAAATATTACTCATACGTGACGTTTTTCTTCAACTCTGTTTATTTTTAAGGTTTTGATTTATAAATAGAAAAAAATTAATATCCAAAGAAAATAAAAAATAATTATTAAAAAAAATCACCAAATAATTTAATAATATTTTTAATAATAATTTGCGAAAATCATAATATTTGAATTTTTAAATGTTTAGTAGAAATTATAATTTTTATTAAACATTTTTATGATTAAATGAAGATTTTTAAAAAATCTATATTTTTTGATAAAATTTCAATTTTAATTTTTAAATTTTTTCAAATTTAAATTTCTAGTCAATTTTTGAATTTCAAGCGAAAACTTGAATTTTTTAGTGAACATTTTAGGGAAATTTTAATTTTAATCTTAATTTTAATTGAAAAAAAAAAAAAAGATTAGATAAAAAATTTGAAAATTTAGTAAAAATTATATACATTTGAGTGAAATTTGAGAAATTTTAGTGAAAATCTAAATTTTTAGTGAAAATCAAATTTTTTAGTGAAAATCTAAATTTTTAGTGAAAATCTAAATTTTTAGTGAAAATCTAAATTTCGATATTTGAATTTACAGTAAAAAATTTAAATTTTAGTGAAAATTTGGTGACCATTTTTAATTAATTAAAATTTATTTTATTCAAAATGTTAATAAATAAAATAAAAAAATTTAAATTTTTGGTGAAAGTTTGAGTTTTTAATAAAAATTTTAACATTCAATAAAATTTTCATTCAAAATTTAAATTTTTTGTTTATTTTAATTTAATTTTAGGAAAAATTTGAATTTTCAAAAAATGAAAAAAATAATAAAAGTTAAAATTAAAATTTGCATTAAAAATTCAAAATTTCACCGAAAATTCATATTTTATTAAAATTTTCAATAATTTTGTTATATTAAAAATTTTAAATTCTAACTAAAAATTAAAATAAAAAAAATTAAAATTATATATTTTTTAACAAAAAATTAATTTTAATAGATAATCTAAATTTTAAGTTAAAACTTAATTTTTTTAATGAAAAAAAAAATGTGAAAGTTTAAAATTTTAAATTAAGTTTTTTTCGAAATCTTTTTAAATTAATTATTGAAATTATAGCGACATATTTTGTGCAAAAATAAAATCTTTATTGAAATAAACATTTTTAATAAAAAATTGAGTTTTAAGTGAATGAATGCGAAAATTTAAATTTAGAGTGAAATGTAAAATTTTTGCAATAAAAAAAAGTTTGCGAAACTTTTAAGTTTTTTTTTTTTTTTAATTTTCAGTGAAATTATTTATATCATGAAGCTCTATTATAATAAAAATTTCGTAAAATATACATTTTTTACAAAATTTTCAATATTTCCTAAAATATTTAAATTCAAGTGAAATTTAATTGTTTTCTTATTTTTTCAAAATCTTATTTTTCTTAAAATTTGTTCAGTTTGTTGTTTAGTGAACGAAAAATATTTTTAACAGTTTCAATATAAACACAAATGTCAGTCTGTCTGTCTGGTTGACTGTCCATGTTTACGTGATGAACACTCTACAGGTCCCAATTTTAGAGATATTATGATAAAAATTCACACATTTTAGATATCTCCACAAATGGCATCCGGATAAAGTATAAGTCGGTCCATATACAGTTCGGTTCCCATACACTGCCATTTTCGAAAATTACTTTTAAGTATATAAATCCGAAAATTTAGTATACAACAATCAGAAAATACGTATCAGAAAATACTGTATCAAATTTTGCGGGGAGCAGTTCACAGGTTTTCACTTCCGAAATCACCTCATATGATAAAAATTGCACATAAATGTTAACATCATGATGAAATTTGAAATAAGTATATTTTATGCCACATGCCTCCGTTATGGTGTATGGTATTATATAATCGGTTTTGACCGACTATTACACTCTTACGTGTAATCATTTACACTTCTCCACGATCGTTTATATTCAATTGAAAATCTTTAAAATATTTTCCAGGCAATTTGTTTTTCATTTTTATCACTTTTAGATATTTTAAAGGAATTTTCAAAATGTAAACAAATTGAAATCAACTGTCATAATAAATTTTATATTCTCTCTCTCTCTCTACCACATAACGGTAAATATCAAATGTCAATGATTATAAAGGTTGCCAGATCATTTAACTTGAAAATAATCACAAAATCACTTAATTAACTTGTAAATATTATAAATCCAATTAATTCAAATCTTTCTGACATTATTATCACAATATTAACTAAACATAAATATATATGTTTTGTCTTATATTTCATTCACCTTCATAAATCACAACAAATTTTGTGATTATTTGGAAAAACTATTTAGTGTTAATTTGTTAGATCTTTTAATACGTTCGTTTCGTAAAACGAACTTATCATAAAGTTTACAATTTCTAAGAAACAAAAAAATATCCATCATGGTCACACATAAAAAAAGAATAATATTGGACATTTTTCAAGTTTCGATATATTTCCCAGAAATTGTTCTAAATCGAAAAGAGGAAAAGAAAATTATAAAGATTCAATTTCATAGTTAAAGGTCAAGTAACTTATTTATCATCAATTGTGTTTTGACGAGGAATAAAAAAGAAAAAAGTCTATGGAAATAAAATTATAAACTTTAAAAATCTTTAAGAAGACGAACCTCCTTATACACCCAATGCACAGTGGGTTTAAAATAATATTTCGGTAACTTTTATAAAAAGTGGCAAATGGCTTTATCTCACTAGAGAAAGTTTAGTTTGGGTTAAATTTTAAGCAAAACTATAAACTTTCACACAAGTATTTGGTATTTGAAAACGCGTTAGAACTTAAAAAATTCCCATTTTTCAAACGCAAATACCCAAAATTCCAATTCGTTTAAAACATTTTAAAAAATTTTACTTTTTTCATTTAAATGATCATCCTGTCGTCATGAAGGGTGTCTGTCAAAGAAATATTTTTGGAGTAACTAAGTTACATATGCCTCTATATTATTTATATTATTCTGTTCACGAAGGAGGGCATTAAAAAATTCCCACTTTTCTATATCGAAATATCTAAAGTATCAATCCGTATAAAATTTTAAAAATTTGAATTTTTCATTAAAATGAAGGGGGTTCCGCAGAATATATATCACGGGAAATTACATTACTATTGTACATATTTCATAAATATAATTTAAACATGATTCCAGATTTACAAATTAAAAATTTTTGAAAAGAATTAAAATTTTCCCTTTTCAAAGCTGATCTACAATAAATAGGACTTGTAGGCAGATCTTTGTCTAAGCGTGTCCAGCATTTCCGTTACGATTTCTTTATAATGTTCTATTTCATTGACAGTTTAATATGTTTATGAAATAAAGAATTACAAAAACTCCCATTTTACCATTCGAAAATACGAAAAATCTCAATCCGTATAAATATTTAACTTTTTCATAAAAAAAAAAAACGATCACTCTGTCGCTACAAAGGGCGTCTGACAGAAAATACTTCTTGAACGTTTGCCCCATATATACCTCTATATAATCAGGGAAAATAATAAAGACAATTCCATCTCTGAGATTTGAGAAGTTAACAAAAGAAATTAATTTTCTTTTTTTTGCAAAATCCTTCAAATCGATTCGAAAACACCTCAACTGTAATCATGTTAAATTTTATTCAAATATCTCTCAGTTTAAGAATTACAGAATTATTTCCGAAAAAAGCGTTTTGAGACCACTGTGCATTGTTGTAATAAAATGAAAACGAAAAAATAAAAAATATGACACTTTTTTGTTGTTCTTGAAAATTGGCCTCTTTCTGCGAAATTTGTAACACAAAAAACAAATATGAAAACAATCATAATGGTGACATTATTTTGGTGTTTCTTTTACTTTTGTGATTTTTATTTTTTACTTATAATTTAAGAAAATTCTGTTGAATTTTCTTTTTAAGAATCGTCGTAAGTTTTTTTTTTCTTGTCTTTCAGCCACTTAAATCAGAACAAATCAAATAAAATTAAATCAAATCGCATAAATTTGATTTCATTTAATTTCAGAAAAATAATAAAAAATAAAAATTCATTGTAAATCTTTTAATAAATATAAATTTGTATGTATGTTTGTGTGTGTTTAAGTATAAATGTTTCTTTATTTATTTATAAGAAAATTAACTAAAACGCAAGAAAAAAAAAACGTTTTTCATAATAGTGCACAGTGGTTTCAAAGTGAAATTTTGGAAATCTATAAAAATAAATTGGATGCGAGTATGTATGTATGTATGTATGTATGTATGTATGTATGTATGTATGTATGTATGTATTTAATGTATTTAATGTATTTAATGTATTGACTCCTAAACGGCTGAGCCAAATGTTACAAAAGTAATATAGGCTATCAAAAATTCCGATAGGATCAGTGGGAGGGATACCTCCCAATGATCCGAGGTACTGTTATAATCCTTAAACAAAATTTAAGAATTATAACGGATAACTGTTATAATCCTTAGATTTTGTTCCAATCACATACTCCAGGATCTGTTTTATCAGATAAAATGTAAGACTGATAGGACCAGAGGAAGTACCCATTGGGGTACCCATACAAAGTAAATATTTGTTATCGAATATCTATATAACCATACAAAAATTTTGCTGGTTATGAAATAAGTTCCCGATCACATTCGCAATGAGTTGTATTAGTGGACAAAATCTAGGACGGAAAGGACTAGAAAGACAGGTACAAACCAACAGTTGATCACTGGTATTGTGAGTGCCCTTTTAAAGATCTCGAATAGACGATTTTATTAATTTATTTATGAAATGAGCATAATAATTTTTAATGGAAAGTCCGCGTAAATATCTATAAAATATCTATTTAAATTTTCTCCAAAAAGGTGGCAACATTTCTCTCTTAAAAAAATAGTTTTTTGTTCTGAATTTTACAATTTGTTTTCTTTTCCAAAGAAATCTAAACGGAAATGCGCATGAAGTAAATTCAACTGAACTTGGAAAAGAGATCTGCTTACAATCCCCCTCCAAAATCGTAAAGCTGGAACTAACTTTATATAAAAGCATATGTAAGCTGAGCACCAAAAAACTTCTCTTATGACCTCAATGAAAAATGTGAAATTTTTAAACACGTTTTATATTAATGGGTATTTTGGATATTTTCGTATAAAAAAGTGGGAATTTTTTATTTCCCTGAACTTTTAATCGAAATTTCAAAAAAATATGTTTATTTGTTTATATTTTATTAAATTTTAAATATTAATTTTATTTTATAAAAATTCTGTCACCAAATAACATTTTACGAACTTTTACTTCACAGGTTGTCACCCTTCATATTCTAGCGTTGTCTTATATACCAAATACTTGGTGAATAGTTTATAGCTTTTTATAAAATCCCACCTTAACTAGTCCTCCTCAAAACAAATTAAAATATTAATAATATTTTCATGCGTTCAAATTACTACTAAAAGGGCTGAAACATAACAAAATTATTCCCAAAAAATACGTTTTGGTACCACTGTGTAGTGTAGTATAAAATGCTTTCTTTTACTTAGTAAATCACCTCATCGCATATTAAAAACAACAAGTGAGAATATTATATTCCGCTAAGCCGAATTTCCAATACTCTTCGTCTTATACATATATGTAGGCGAAATATTAAGTAACACATGTATGTATATATGCATACATATATAATCTGACACTCTTTTACATACTTACATATACAATGTATTAAAATAGTTACTTAAATATAACGAACGAATTCGCCGCATTTCTGTCAAAACTTTAAAATAAATGTTCTACATTTTTTGGCTATAACTTTTCTGCCTCTAAACCGATTTTGATGATTTATGGAATAATTTTGAAGTACATAAAGATGTATGTTTAATTTTTATATACTTAAACTTACTAAAATTTTAAGATTTAAATAAACCGATTTCGAAGATTTTTGATATAATGATGAAATACATATATTCGTATGTTAAGGCAAATCTATTAACAGATTAATTCCTTTTTCATATCAAATTTTTCAATGTGCGAAAATATTCTTTCAAGATGTTAAGGTTAACTCAGATATCGGTTAATAACCTTTTTTTGCTGGTTTTAAATAAAAATTTTCTCAGGAAAATAACAAGAACTTAAGAACTTAGAGTTCTCGAAATTAGTTTGGATGTTAAGGTGACAACAACAGAAAGGTCAACAGATGCGCAGATAAACATAGTAAAATGATTCAGATACAGATTTAAAAATATGTTCCTTATAGGATCTTAGTATTTCACACAAAATAACAAACTAAATAAACTCTCTTTCATCAATTGAGATAGTGTAGGGCATAAAAATAAGATTAATTTGTTTTGCGTAGTTTTTTGTTGTTGTTATTGCTTTTGGCTTCTATGAAAATCACAACAATAAATGGCGTTATGCCAAAAGGGGATTTTGTTCCACCAATTTCAATTTTATATACTTAAGATTCATGTTATTTAGAGGATCTCCCTATCTGTCTATACAACGTCCATACATCTGTCCGTCCATTTATCCATTTGTCTGTCCCTCTGATATTTTGCATGAATGAAATGAAGAGTTTTTTGTTGTTGTTGTAGTAAACAAACCAAAGTGAATTTATTTAGTGAAAACATATAAACATTTATTATTAATATTATTGAATATATAAACACATATATATATTTACATCTACTTACAAACATCTATAAAATAAACAATAAATTTTATTTAATTTAATTATTTATAAGTAAAAAATAAATATATATTTATTATTTTTGCATATTTTATTTTTTAAAAATATTTATTATGAAAATGAAGAGTTCGAGAAAATGACTTATTTTATAGGTAAAATGTGACGTTGCCTTAAGTGAATATTAAATAATTTATTACGCGTTTTTTTTCTATAAACTGTTTATTGTTTTTTTTTTAATTGTGCCAGATAAATAACAAAATAAAGGTGAAATAATTTTCTTAGATATTTATGATGTTTTTAATGAAATTTCAAATTCACTTTATTTTCTTGAAAATCAGATTTTCATTGAAATTTTTTTAGGTGAATAATATTTTTAATAGTAACAGATTAAGATATTTTAGATCCTGACCTATTTTTTATTATTTTAACAGAGACGTTTAATTATATTTAAATAGTCAAACTAATAGTTGACTAAATTTTTCTAAGACCTTGATTTTTAGTAAATCATATTTTAGTAGAAAAATTTTTATTATAACTGACCCCTGACCTATTCAAACTTAAACATTGTTATTAAAAAGTTAGATAAGTGAGAAAATAATTTTTATAAATATGAGGATATAAAAATATTTCTAAAATTATTCCATAATGGATAAGATGATGATTGGGGATGTGATGGTGAATACTCTATGTGCGATACATGTTCAAAAAATTTTATTTTTTACCAAAAGGTAATATACGCTATAAAAAATTCCGATAGGATCAGAATCAGATTATATAAAGAACTAAAAGCGAGAGTTCTCAAATTTGGTCCCAATCACTTTTGTCAAGGATGTGTTTTAGGGCGGATAGGATACGTAGTGATTTGTGAAATTTCTTTCGAGATCTAGGGCTGAGAGTTTTTGTGCCGCAAGTAGCACCGGGTAAATGCAAGTTGCAAATAAAACCGATTGCCCTTATTTTATAAATCCTTCATTTCACTTTGAAATCCATAAAATAGACGAAGCCAGTGTTATCAACATGACAAAAAAAACTGACCTAAATTCATGTATATAAACATTATTTAAATTACTAATCAATTACAAAAACTTGTTTTAAGTCTAGTAAAAAAATATTCCAATATCACCCTATTGTTAAGTCCAACTAATTTAATAATTTGTATCCTTTCTATATTTAAATTAATACAATTAATTTCGATATTTAACACTATTTTACTATAGAAATTCTCTCTCTCTTTCTTTCTCTCTCTGTTATCCAGGTATTCAAGAGTAAAAATATATTTTATTATATTTTTACTTTTAATTGTTTTATTTTCATTTGTTTCATTTTATTTTTCCTTCTTTTCATTCGTATTCTTTTTTTATTCATTTATTTTGATTTAGCACTCGTTTGTTATGCCTGCAGTTATACGTCGAATAGTGGAGCTAATGATTCTTGTATTTATGAGCCCAAGAATAGTATAACTTGTACTAAAAAATATTGTACAATAATACGTCAAGATTTACTGGTATGTACGTTTGTATACATAAACTATATAATGTATATATGTATGTTTATATGTATGTTTGTATAAAAAATAATAGAAAATAAAATATTTACGGATAAATTGTAATGTCAATATTTACTTTTATATTTAAAGCATCCGGCCGGTACAGTGGTTTCATTTTCACGTAGTTGCGAGGATAAACCATTAGTAAGTTTTATAGTTATATATATTTACAGTTATACATAGTTATACATACTTATTTATAGTGAATGAATGTTCGTAAGTATGTTAGTTATATTGTTACTATAATTAAGTATATTTAATAGTAATTTGTTGAGTTTTTTTGGCATTAAAATGACTAATTATTTGGGTGTTTATAGAAGTGTAATCATATTAGCGTTTTATTTCAATTTAAGTGCTTTTTTTGTTTTTGGTTAATTTGGACTTTTGTTTTTATTTTTAGTATTTAAATGCCGTTAAAACGGATGCCACCTACAAGTTATATTTCCGCTCTTGTACTACTGATTTGTGCAATGATTCAGATGGCAAACGTTCTGCAACAAATTCGGATCCAAATTTTGGTGCTGCCGAAAATATGGTCATTAAGGGAAGAGATAGAATGCAAACCTAAAAGATTTTATTAATTAAATTCTGTACTTAATAAAATGAAATTTTTGAATATTGAAATTTTTATTTTATTTTTTGATTGTAAATCAAATGTAGTCTATCAGCTGGACTAAAGTCAGGCCAATTACTCTGTTCGTCAACTGCTCTAAAATATAGTTTTAAAACTAGTGTAAATTTTATATATAAAATGTCTATTTGCAAGACCAATTCTGGTCTAAAATTTAGATCAATGTGTTGCCAAAGGTCTAGACTGAGGTCTTGTCTAATATTGTTTTTTACTTTTATTGTAACTCAAAACTATTCTGGACTAGGTTCTCTTCAAACGCTTTGATCATTAACTTCTTCAAAACCTTGTTTAAAAGTTAATCTTAAAATTTATCTATAAACTGGATTAAAGATTCGTCTATTTACAACATCAAGTCTGGTCGAAAATCTTGATGAAATTTTCCTCTAAAATCAAGTCCAAAATCTTGTCTAAAGATTAGATTTAAATCTTTTTTTTAAATTTGAATTAAATCCAAGTCTATAAATTTCATAATATCTGATCTCTTCTCAACATAAAAGTATCGTCTAGTAGACTTAAATTTGGTCTATAACTCAGAATTGGTCTTTTAATTAGATTAATTTCTGATAAAAATGCTTAAGATTAAATCTTAAACTAATGTGTGATCTATAGCCTAGACTAAAACATAGTCTATCAGCTTAGCTTAAGTCCGGACTAAATCCTAGCATTTCAGTGGACCAAAATCTGGTATGATAACTAGATTAACGTCTGTTGTGTAAATTAAAGTTTAATCTCTAATCTTGTCTTAAGTCTAGACTATTATCAAGAATAAGTCTGATCTATTAAATAGATTAAAGTCTGGTATATTTAATAGTCCTAAGCGTAGACTATTTAATAGTATAAAGTTCGGTCTATGTAAAAAATTAAGGTTTGGTCCATTTAGTACACTAAAGTGTTGTTTATTTAATAGAAAAAGATCAAGTTTTTTGAATAGACTGAAAACTTGTTTATTTAAAACACTAATTTAAGTCTGATTTAATCCTCTAAAGTCTGGTATATTTAATAGACTAAAGTCTGGTCTATTTTATAGACTAAATAGATTAAGGTCTAGTCTTTTAAATGGATTAAAATCTTGTCTATTAAACAGACTATAGTCTGATATATTTAATAGACTAAAGTCTCATTTATTTAATAGACAAAATAGAATAATTTAAATAACTAAAGCCTGATCAATTTAATGGAGTAAAGTCTGGTCTATTTTAATAAACTGATGTCTAGTCTATTCAATTATTTAAAGAATTAAAGTCTGATGGATTAATATTATATACTTAAGTTTGGTCTATAAACTAATTTAATCAAATCTATAAACTGGAACAACGTCTGCTATATAAATCTGTTTAATATCTAATGTTTAATCAAGATCTGCGGCTTAAATACTAAAAACTTCTGTATTAAACAGATTAAAATCGGAAAGTAAAAATGTAAAATCTGATTTATAAGTCTGGTCTACAAAATGCTCTAAACCATCAGTCTACCATCTGGTCTAAATTTTGGTAAAGCGTTAATAAAATAAAGTCTAAAAACTGGTTTATATACAATATTAAAATAGTTTAAAACAATACTAAAATAGTGTGTTAACTAAGTTATGTATCCTATTAAGTTTATTAACATTAAGGTGACTAAAACATGTACTTTATAAATCAGATGAATATATATGGCCTACAAAATTGACTAAAATCTACATTATGAACTAGATTTAATTCTTGTCGTTAAACTACCTGATTTATAACCCGTATTCAAATTTAGAATGTAAACATTGACATTTTATATATATTAAGTATTTTATATTTTTTGTATTTATAAAGTACTTTTCGACCATTTTTATAGCCGATAAAAAATCTATATTCATTCAATTATTTTAATTCATTTCAATAATTTTTACTTGGAATTAATTTCAAAAAAATTTAAATGTATCCTTTGTCCCTTCATTACATTTTACCTTCAATCAAGTGCTCCAATTATTATAGACTTTACTGTATAATCATGATAATATAAAATATGCGCCTTAAATTATGCAATTCCATTTGAATAATTTGAATAATGAATTTGATTTAGTACCAGAGGTTTATAGACATAAGAAATAAAAAGAAAGGAAAAAAACACTCTTCTTTTCAATCTAATTTATTTTACAAAACAGAATTCATAGAGAAAAATTGCAAAAAAAATTATTTAAATTAAAATTTTGCATGCAATAAATATAACGAATCTGCAAAGATAAAACCTTAAAATCAGCCATAAACCATACAAAAACAACGACCCTTATAGAAAATTATAATGAAATCTTCTTGTCTCTACTTCAATTTACATAATTTACTTCGTATTTTTCTTTCATTTTTAGTATTTTTTTATCTTCGTTTGAATTTCATTTGTAATTTGTCTCTTACAAAAATCAGCTGTTTATTTGTTTTTCATTCTTAACAAAAAAAATGTCTCCTCACCACCCACCTCATCACCTGCCGTTTAAAAACTCTTTATAAAATTTTGAAATTTTAAATTGTTTTGAATATTTTGTCAAAGTACCTGCTGTTTTTTCCTTTCAATTTTATTCCAACATTTCAAATCAGTTGAAAATTTTTTAAGCTGCAAGTCGAATGTCATAAAAATTAAAATTTCTTCTTTTTTTCCCAATATCCCCCCTCCATAAAAATAAATCCTGCAAAAGTTTCATCCATTCACATCGTGCAATAATTTTAAACAATTTAATAAATAATTAATTAAATATATTAGTGCTGTTAAAGCAAATTTATAAAATTAAATAATAATTTTCCAGCAAAAATAATTGTAGAGAAGCGACGTCAAAGGCAAAAGGAAAGAGAATGAGTTCGGAAAATGGTAATAATAATGAAGTGTCTCAGGAACAAATGGAAGAGAAAAAAGAAAATGTTACAGCGGAATCAGCGAAAATTACAGCGTTGCCGGTGCAAACAATTAACGGTTTTAATACTGAGGAATTTTTGGCTCGTGTCAATATGAATGAAAAAATAAATTATTTATTGAGATCGCCTACGAAGACTCCAAATGGTACTCGTCAACGCTCAGTGTTTACATCAATAACATCGGTAAGTTTTGGACATTATTAGGGAGAATCTAGTCTTTAAACTAGACTAGAATCAAGTTTATAAGAAAGACTCAAATTTTAGTTAATAAACTAGATTAGAGTTTGGCCTATAAAAAGACTAAAACTTGTCTATAAACTGGAATAAAACTGGAATTTAGACTATTAAATTGGACTAGAATCTGGTGTTTAAACTAGTAGTTTGTTTCTAAATTTGACTTGAATTTAGTCTATAAAGTTTAGATCCTTGTCTGAATTCTGGATAAGAATCTAGTCTGTAAACTAGACCAAAAGTAGCCGATAAACCGAACTAGATTCTGGTTTATAATATAGACTAGAATTTAGTCTATAATCAAGACCAGAATTTAGTCTAGCTAGCTAGAATCTAATATATAAACTAGTCTAAAATCTAGTCTATAAGCTTAAATATACTAGATTATAACTTGGTAAATAGACTAGACTAAAATAAACAAAGCTAGAGTTTAGTCGAAAAACTAGACTAGAGAATAGTCTAAAAACTAGAGAAAAATGTGGCCTATAAAATAGACTACAATATAGTGTAAACACTAGACTAGAATCTGATCTTAAAACTAGACTAGACTATAGTGTACACAGGGTTAGAATATAGTAGTATACACTTGATTAGACTCTATTCTTTAAGCTAGACTAGATCTTGTATACACTAGATTTAAATAACATAAGTAGTCTAAAACACTATATAAAATCTAATCTCTAACCCAGACCACTACTGGCACAGATCCAGTGTATTAAATTGACAAAATTTTAGTTGATAATTCAGACCAAGAACTTGTCTTCAAACTAGACCAGAATATAGTTTATCAATTAGACCAAGATCTAGTCTATAAACTAAAACAGATTTTAACTTGAATGTCCTATAAATTAGACTTAATTGATCTTATACCTAAATTTTATCATCTCCTTTTTTATTCTAGCAATCACGTTTTAATGCCAGTGCTGCACCCTTTATATCACAACAACATCGTCTTTCTGGATCAAATAGTATGACTCCGAAAGATACTTCTACGCCAACAGGTTCAATGGCCCAGAGACAACTACCGATACCGGTGCATATGACTGCATCTCCCCATCACTATGGCGGATACGAATCACCTCTTACCGGTCGTAGTGGTGGTATAACACGAAATGTTTTCAATGCACGTTATCCGGTAGCACCGCCACCATCACCGATTTATGGTTTCGAAAATGATATGTGTAGAATGGTAAACTTAAAAAGAATCATCTATTTTCTCCTAACTAAATCTGTTTTCTCCTCAAATTTATAATTTACAGGCTCCCACAATTTCACCTTCACATCATGCACAACAATTTCCCCAACCTATGCCGCCACCTCCATATGCGGTGGGACGCTTAAGTGCCAGTTATCGTGGTGTAGACTATGAAAATCCTACACCACCACCTTGTCCAGGAGCTGGACCAATTGCTATGACCAATGGTACCATACAATTGCGTTTACGTGATGGCATACGGTAAGTTCAGTCCAAAGTGTTAATCTTAAATAAAAATGATATTTTAATTTGTTATTTTTGTAATTTTTCAACAGCATTGACATGACTCTAGATAAAGCTGTGCGCGTTTTAAATCAACGCAGTATGGTGGCCATTGCTTTGTCACGCAATTGTAGCAATTCAGCTTTGATTCATCCCAATGGACGTATATTACAAAGTGGTTCCAAAGTAGAGATTGTGACTTATGATGGCATGAAAACAAATAATTATGTGTAAATTAATTGAAATTAGAGAAAAAGAAGGAAAATTGATTTAAATTTAAAATTAATTCCTTTTCTAGACGTTATGCCAAGATGTGGTATAAAGGTGTTAGTTTTACCAGTGAATTATGTGCTTTAATATATTTGGTGGATACAGCTGGAACACGTACAACCACCGATACATTTACAGATTTAACAAAAGATTATACTTTAACTGTATTTTATGAGTAAGTTTTTTTAAAGGAGGACATTTAATTGTGATTGGAAATTAATTTGTGTTGTTTTTCTTTAGTGATTCCCGTCATGGTCCTTCTTATGTTCAAGATGCCAATGAGGTAATTCAAAATTCTTCCTATACTTGCACCGATGAGGGCACTGAAATATATGATATAAATGGATTTCGCATTACCCAGGCGGCCGATGGTCTTGTCAAGTGAGTATTTAGTGAATTTTATTAATATTTTAATTTGTTCTAGAGATTCGAAAATAAAATGTTCCACTTAATTTTTGTAACAAAATCGAAATTATTAATTAACTATCGATTTGTAAAAAAATTGCTTCACATTCGGAAATAGATAAACAAACATTCTTCGATATTCGAAAACTTAAAGGAAAGAGTAAAAGTAGTTAAACTCATATTTCAAAATAGAGTTTTGCATAAATTATAAATTCATTATAATTTAATATTCAAAAAGTTATAATTATATTTGAAGGTTGACATTTTTTCAACCTTCAAAAATAATTTTATAAATTAAAATTTGTTTGGCATATTTTTTTGTTCGAAAATTTATAAAAGTTATCTTTATATAAATATTTAAAAAATTTAAAAAATCGAACATTAAATATCGAAAAATATATTGAGTTCTTCATTGATATCTAAAATTTTTAAAAAGTTATAAAAAAAAATTAATAATTTTGACAAAACATATTTTTTGTGTTAGAAATTTTTATATATTTTTTTATATAAATTTTTGATTGTTATTCGAAAATTGAAAAATAATGATAAAATGCATATAAATTTAATTATTATATTTATTTTTATTTTTTTTAATTCTTAATAAAAATATCATCAAATAAATTAAAAAAGTTTTAAAAATTTCTATACAAAATTTAAATTCGAAATTTAAAAAAATGAAATTTTTAAATTATAAAATTCAAAATATTTATATTCAAAGGTTTCAAAATTTTGACAAAATATGTATTTTTGTGAAATTTTTATTTTCGAAAATACATACATTTTTTGGTATTTAAAAAAATTATAAATATAATTCTTAATTTCAAAATTTTCAAACATCTTTTAAAAAAATCTATATTTAAAACTATTAAAAAAAAAATAAAATAAAAAAGTTTCAAATTTTGAAAATTTGAATTTCTTTATTCAAAAATTTATCATTTATTTATTTATTTATTTATTTATTTATTTATTTATTTATTTTTTTTTTTTTCAATAAAATCAAAATAATTTTTAGAGTTCGAAAATATCAATATTCGAAAGTTTTAAATTAGTCAAAATATAAATTTTATTAATTTTCGAAAATTTTAAAATTTTGTAAATATATTATTTTTTTCAAAAATTTTTATAATAAAATTTATAGACATTTGAAAATTTTTAAAATTTTCCACAAAAAATAATTAATATTATTTATATTAAAAAATAAATTATAAATGTTAAAAATGTTCGATATTTTATCTTAAAAAATTTTTTGAGTCTGAAAATTTTTAAACATTTTTATACAAAATTTATTGATTTTCGAACATTAAAAAAATAGCGAAAGTAAAATTATTTTTTTTATTCGGTAAAATCTCTGCAGTATTTAAAAAAACTTGCCAAATTTTTCGATATTTCGAAAATTTAGTTGGAAAAATGTATGAATATTTAAATTTAATTTGGAACATTATTTTTAATGTTCGAAAATTTTCAAAAGTTAAAGAAGATATTCGCAAACAATTTTTTGATATTTCGAAATTAATAAATTCGTATTCTATTGGATTTTTGATTTTAAATTTGTCTTTTAAAATTTTAGATTAACTCGAACTCATAACAAGTGTTTAATACGCACTAGTCCTGGAAATGGTTCAGCTACTTTGACAACACCTGGCATACATTGTACGGCCTCTTTGGGTAAAACTTCTCATTTATTTGTCAGGTAAGAAAATACAGTTTTCAATAAAAAACGTTACATCTGTTTTACTTTTTAATTGTCAAAGAGAAATTATAAATAATTTTCATTTAAAAAGTTTATTGTCGACAATTTAATCTAATTATGAGAAATATAATCATGTTCGCAGTACCATCAGTTAATAATACTTTTTGTTGTACAATTTTAGGCGCAATGAAAAACGTATGCATTTCGATGGTTCCTGTTTTATTGTACGAAATGCAGGACATTCAGCTGGTTTCAATGAAAATAATTTGTTAATTGTTTATTAAATTTTCCAAAAAAAGAAGAACTAATTAAAATTCCATAAAATATTGCCAAAACTGAAGAAAAGAAGAAATAACAAAACTAACAAAATTAATTCAGTATTGCTGTGATACACAATTCAATTTTTTATTTCGCAACAACAAATTTATTCAGAAAATAATTATTTCATTTCATTTCGGCCGAAAAATTACAACAAATTAAGAATTTTCGAAAGTGTTCAATACCAAATTATCGGTGATATTATGTTTCCCATCCCCGCCTTTGCCCCCGAAAAAAAACCCATAAAAGAGTAGAACAAGTTAAAGAGAAATAGAAATAAAGAATACAATGTTAATGATATAATGAGTTGTAAAAAAGTTCCTTCTAAAGCTTTTGTGTATTGAAAAACAAGTTAATCGCAAAGAAAATATCAAAAAGTAACCTTAATTTAAACAAGCTCCCCTTCTCCTACTCACTCAAATACACACACACGAACACACACCTCCTTCAACTAATCCTTAACCATCTAAGAAAAGTTACCTTAAGCTAAAAAGAAGAAACAGAAAAACTATGAAGGACAGAACATAAAGAAAAAAGTAAATAATGAAAGAGAGAAAAAAGTTTTAGAAGGATATTTTTTTTGTTCGTAAATGTTTGTTATTGTAATTGTTTTATTGTAAACATGTGTTAGTGTGGCCAGAAAAAGTTATCCCGTATAGAAACACCAACACCAGTATTATAATCAAAAGACTGAATATGAATGAAGCAAGCAAACAAACAAACAAACAAACAAAAGAGAGAGAAAGAAAAAAATTGCAAATTGTTTAGGAAAAACCAAAAAGTGTCTCGTAGCCCAACCTTAATTATCATCACTTGTAATCCAGCATAAGGAGTATATGGATTATAATGTTTTGACACATATCGTCTCAATGTATCATTTAGTATAGTTTATTTAGTGTTCATGTAGTTTTTTTTTTTTTTGTTTAATCATTTGTTTTTTTTTTTAATAAATAAATTTCTTAAGATTTTTTTTATTTAATTGTAATTTGTTAGTATAATTAGTAGTTTTTATTTAGTGAATATCTGTTCCGTAATATATGTATATGTATGTGTATTTGTAATTAATTATATAACTAACACTATCATCTGATAATAATTAATGTTGTTTATTGGAACTATATTGGATGTTTAAATATCAAGTGTTTGTTGTTATACGATTTAAATGTTTTGGAGAAAAATTGTAACAAAATTTTTATTATTTAAATAAAATTATAAAAATTATAATGTATTATAAAATTATAATATTCATAAAATTTCATTATTAAAGGAAATTTTTACAAAAATACGCTTTTATAAAAAATTTTCATAAAATTTCGTTTTTTTAGGAACTTTTCAAAAATTTAATTTTTATAGGAAATTTTCATAAAATTTCGTTTTTTAGGAAATTTTCATCAAATTTTGTTTTTTTAGGAAATTTTCATCAAATTTCGTTTTTATAGGAAATGTTCATCAAATTTCGTTTTTATAGGAAATTTTCGAATTATTTCGTTTTTATAGGAAATTTCATTTTTCGTTTTAATAGGAAATTTCCATAAAGTTTCGTTTTTATAGGAAATTTTTATAAAATATCGATTTTAAAGGAAATTTTCATAAAATTTCGTTTTTCTAGCAAATTTTCATAAAACTTGGTTTTTATAGGAAATTTTCATAAAATTTAGTTTTTATAGGAAATTTTCATAAAATTTCGTTTTGATAGGAAATTTTCATAAAACTTGGTTTTTATAGGAAATTTTCATAAAATTTAGTTTTTATAGGAAATTTTCATAAAATTTCGTTTTGATAGGAAATTTTCATAAAACTTGGTTTTTATAGGAAATTTTCATAAAATTTAGTTTTTATAGGAAATTTTCATAAAATTTCGTTTTGATAGGAAATTTTCATAAATTCCATTTTGATAGGAAATTTTCATAAATTTCATTTGTTTAGGAAATTTTCATAAAATTTCATTTGTTTAGGAAGTTTTCATAAAATTTAGTTTTTTTAGGAAATTTTCATAAAATTTCGTTTTTATAGGAAATTTTCGAATTATTTCGTTTTAATAGGAAATTTTCATAAAACAGTTTTTTTAGGAAATTTTCGAATTATTTCGTTTTTATAGGAAATTTTTATAAAATTTCGATTTTAAAGGAAATTTTCAAAAAATTTCGTTTTTCTAGCAAATTTCCATAAAACTTCGTTTTTTAGGAAATTTTCATAAAATTTCGTTTTTATAGGAAATTTTCATAAAATTTCGTTTTTATAGGAAATTTTCATAAAATTTCGTTTTTATAGGAAATTTTTATAAAATTTCGTTTTTATAGGAAATTTTCATAAAATAGTTTTTTTAGGAAATTTTCGAATTATTTCGTTTTTATAGGAAATTTTCATAAAATTTCGATTTTATAGGAAATTTCCATAAAATTTCGATTCTATAGGAAATTTCCATAAAATTTCGTTTTTATAGGAAATTTTTATAAAATTTCGATTTTAAAGGAAATTTTCATAAAATTTCGTTTTTCTGGCAAATTTTTATAAAATTTCGTTTTTATAGGAAATTTTCATAAAATTTAGTTTTGGCCGGCTTGCAGTATAGACTTAAACCCAATGGAGAACTTGGGTTATACATTTATTTCATTTAATACTCAAAACTTCAACAGAGTTAAAATAAATTACAAATGAAATTTTTTATTAATATTTTTTTATTATTAAATGAATAAATTTAGTGAATAAGACATAAAATTTCTTATTAAACAAATAATAATTATTATTATTTTCTACTTAACACTTTTGTGTTTCACATTATTTTGAGGTTTCATTTTGAAATGTTATTAATTTCAGTTTTAGTTGCCACTAATTACATCAAATTACATCAAATTACATCAAATGACAAAGAACGAAGAAGAGAAATACAAATAATAAACTAAAATAAGATTATTTACTAAAGTTACTAAATGTGTTTATACTCAATTAAATGTATTTTTATTATTCTGTTAAAAACCACAAATCAAGTAGTTTTTACTCTTCTCACTTCACACTTCTCATTTTAGTCTTTTTTCCCATTTGATTGTTTTAAATTAAATTGCAAAACATGTTTTAATGAAAATTCTTTAAGTTTTCTTGAAGATATAAAAGGGAGAAGACACAGAGGAGGAATGAACATAGAAAAGTAATCAAAAAGAAACAAAATCAAATATGTACAAATTGAAAAATGGAGAAAATGTCGAAATTAATAAAAATTAAATTTAATTAAAAACGAAAATAAAAACTAAAAAGTAAAAAAGTAAACAATTAGTAACGAGTAAATAGAAAAACGAAATTCTTTAAATGTTAGAAAAACTTTATCAAATAAGGGTTCTCCAAGGGAAAACGTTCTCGGGATTTTCCCGGGAAATTTCTATAGGAAATTTTCTGACAAAAATTTAAGTAAAGAGGGTATATTGCCTACGTGTCATCATCCCAGATGAAATCATCTAAAAATTAAATGGAATTTGGACAGATTGTTTGTTATTTGTCTGAGCCGTTTCCTATTTAAAATCTCTTATATAACAAATAGTTATAGACTGATATCTGGGACTGTATTCAACAAAATTATATCATATCAAAGCCCATCTAAATCGAATTAATAGAATATCAATATCGCAATCAGAAAGACGACCTTCTGAATTTTCCTACATATATTCATTTTAGGAAAAGAATACAACCTCAAAAATTTGTGGTTGCTTGATTTAGCTTCAATACAAGGACCATATTCGGAATATGATTTTAAGCATATTAAACTCTTATATATGGAATAGTTCTTATTAAATTCAACAAAATTAGACCCCATTACGGAGAAGGGCGTTAAGCCTAAAAAACTCTTTAGTGTGGAATAATAGCAGCTTCATATTAGATTACTTATGATTACTTATGAGTATTTAGTAAAAGCTGTAAATAAATATTCGAATCAGATTTTTATGAGTATCGAACCATATGTGCTTTTAGGATATTTAAGAATCGGCAAAGCCAAATATAAATTCTAATACATATTTTGTCCAGTAAATTAGACCCTTGAGAAAGTGATTGCGACTAAATTTAAAACTCTCGCTGTTATAGATCTTTAGTTAATCGATTATCAATATGGGGAGTACGCCTCACTCTGGTCCAATCGGATTTTTTACAGCCTATATTACTTCTGCGTATATTGGGATCATTCTGTGAAAATTTCGTCAAAATTTACCCAGACGTGTGGAAGTCTACATACACACATCCCAATTTATATTTAATATATGATGAGGACATATTATGATATTCCAATTTATTTCCGGGATTTCCCGGAAATGAAAAATTATTTTTTAAACTCCCGAAAACAAAAAACACGGGAAAAAAGAAACCCTAGTATGCGTGTGTGTGTGTGTGTGTGGGACAGAGTATTTACACAATTATCTCTGTTTAAAGGACATGAATGAACATGAACATATTGCGCATTTTACAAAAAAAAAAAACAACAATTCCTTAAAGGTTTTTCATTTAAACATTTATTTTTAATGACCATATGTGAGTATGTATAAGTGCCTTTGACTATGTGCGTGTATGTTTGTATGGCAATTACAAAGCCAAGGGATTTAAACGTTTTAAATTAATGTTGAAATGTTTATAAAAGTTTTTTTAGTTTATTACAAATGAAATGAGATGATTTCCTCCTTTTTTCCCCTTTTTAAGTGTCTTTATTTTCTCTATTCCATTCTGTTCTGTCCTGTTCTAAATGAGGTCAGTAAATCTAATTTTAATTAGGACTTTAAACAAACAACTTAATGGTTTCTAGTTTATTTTAATTTAGTTCTCAATTGTATGGAGATTCTTTGGGGAAAATTAAATTTTTTCTGTAAGGAAATTTTGAATAAAATAAAATGAGATTTCAAATTAAAAATTTATGATTTAAATGGGATTTATTAGGAAAAGAATATTGGGTTTACAAGTTAAAAATGTCAGATAGTGAAAACAGTGAAAATTATAATTTCAACTAAGTTGCCTCAGATTGGGTTATATTCACAATGAAAAGTTTGTACATACTCATTTTAGTCCTGTGGTTATGGCGGAAAGTGTACAAAATCGTAAATGAAACGATTTGTGATTTTAAAGAAATTAAAAAAAATCTTCTAAATAAAATTTATTAAATATTCAAAAAAAAAAAAAAAAACACACACACAGACACATGTGTATATTTTTTAAGAACTTAACAAATGTTAAGAATCAATTATTTACACAAACACACATACATTTATAAAATGTATTTAAATATATATTTTTTTTTTTTGCATTTATGTCGAAAAAGAAATCCTTAATTTTATTTTTTCGCTTTTTTATTAACACGTTTCCATAGTGAAATCCTTCAAAAGTAACTGTTACATTTTCACACATTTATATACTTAATACTTTGGCATTATTACAAACACATACATGCATGCATGCATACAAACATACATTTAAACATATTTCGTATTGACATTATTTTTCATAAATTTTTCAATTCTATAAAAATTTCTGAAAACTTTAAAACGAAATTTAATTTGTAGGGTGTTTTCATCTTTTTAATGATAATTCATATTTGTTTTTGTCATTATGCAAATTTCCTGTCGTTCAAATTATTATTATTATTATTATTACCATTATTTTAGAAACAGGTTTCCTTATTTAATACCATTTAAGCCTTTAAATGACCACGTTATTTGAACAAGTTTTTGTTGTTGGTTTTAAAAAACATTTTATTTAATATTCGTCTTCTGAACAAAATATAACCGTATAATTTTATCGTTATTTTTGTAATTCTAATTTCATCATGCGTAAACATTTCATATTAATTTTATTGAATTATTTTTTTCTTTTCTTTTAATTTATTTTTAGTTTTTTTGAATACAGAGGATTTTGGCAAAAAGTGTTATTTGCAATTGAATGTCAAAGTGGACGAGATAAATTAAAAATGTCTGATATTTTATGTCTCTATTAATTTATTAGCTTTTACCCGATGCTCATCAGTCTTAGATCTCGAAAGAAATTTCACAAATCACGAGGTGTATTAAAAAGTACATGCAACAGGCATTTTCCCCAAATTCCCCTGACCCTAACCGTTCTAAAATTTTTATATAAACCGTTTTATAGAAAACTGACAGAATATGGATCAAGTATTTATTCAATAATTAATAATTAATTATATGGGATCAGCTCTTCTTTTTTCAAAAGTTGTGTGAACAGCACTTTAGTTCTATCTGCCCTATATTTCTCTACCAGAGCGATTCTTTAAGAAAGTGATTGAAACTAAATTGTTGAACTCTTGTTATAATAATTCCACAAATATATCTTTCTTTGATTCTTTCTGCTACTTGATAAAGTAAATGGTATGGACTCTTACTTTCTACTTTAGCTATTCGATAACGGGATTTTTGGAGAAAGTAATAGCGACCAAATTTTAAAATTCTCACCGTTTTAGTTCTTAAGATATACGATAATCAATATTTGCATTTATGAGGGGTACCCCTGGTCCTATTGGACATTTTTATAGCCTATTGTACTTTCGTATGTATTTTGGTCATTTTGTAAAAATTTTATTAAAAATAAAAAATTAAGTTCATGTTTAGAAAAAATCTTTAAAATAGTCTTTGAAGGAAAACTTCTGTTAATTTGGTTTCTAAGCAACATTTTCTTAAAATTTTATGTTCAAATAAAAAATTTCGTTAAATTAAAAAAATTCTTAAAAATTTATTTTTTTTTTTAGAAAATCATTAATATTAAAATTTAATTTAATATTTTTTGCTTGGTTTGTTAAGGAAATTGTCGTTATTTGAGAATTATATATTTTTTTTATAAAATTTATTGTTCAAATGATCATTAAAAAAAATCGATTTTTTTTTTTTTTTTTTTTGAGAAAAATTTAGTTAAACTTCAATTTTATAGAAAATTTTATTTAAATTTGATTATTTAGTAAATTTCTCATTTAATTTTTGAAAAAACAAAAAAAAAAATAGTTTAAGAATTTGTAATTTTTTTTAAGACTTTTTAGAGAAATTTTTTGTTAAATTTAAATTTTATAGAAAAAAATCGTTCAATTTTCATTTAATGAAAAATTTTGTTAATTTAAAATTTTAGAGAAAATTTTTGTTTAATTTTATTTTTTAGAAAATTTTTCATCAATTTTTATTTTTTTTTTAATAATTTTCGATAAATTTTTAAAATTTTCTTTTTTACAGATTTTTTTAATTTTAATTTTTATAGAAAATTTGTTTTTTATTTAAACTTTTGTCAATTTGGTTTATATAAATTAATTTTTTACAAAAAAATTTAATAAAATATCTTTTATAAAAAAATTTCGTTAAAATTTATTTTATATAAATTTCGATAATTTTTTTTTTAATATTATTTGCAAAAGAAAATTTTGATTATTTTCCTTCGATAAATTTTCATTTAAATAAAGTTCGATATTATTTTCATGAAACTCTAAAGAAGGAAAATAGAATTTATTTTAAGAAGAATTTTATTTATTTTTTTTTTAATATTTCTAAAGAATATCTCAATAGTTTTTTTTTTAATTCAACAATTTTCTTTAAAAAAAAAATCGATAATTTGTATATAAAAATACATCGATAATTTTTTTAGATTTTTAAAAAGTCAATTAACATAAATTTAAGTTTTGCGCTTAATTTCATAACCTCTTTTAGAATCCTGTAGATAATCTAATATTAAAAAAAAAATTATATAAATCATTCGTCTTCAACTGCTGCTCATCTAATAGATCTATAAATATAACAACAACATCAACTTCAACATCAGCAACAGTGGCAGAAGCAGCAGTATTTTTGTCATCAACTTTTGTCATTTACAAAATATATAACTAATTTATTGGGTTTTTTCCTTAATCACAAAAACAAAAAATAATATTTTATTATATCTTGTTTCAAAATCCATACGATAACTGAATATTATTCGATGTATCTGTTACTTGTTTTATAACGATTGATATAACTTTGACATAAACACCCTGTCAATGCCAGAAGAATCTCTCTTTTTCTCTTCATTTTATTTTGTTTTGTTTCTTCTCTTAAGTAATTAGAAGAAGAAAATGCAAACGTTTGTTTCATATCTTCGCCACTCCGAAATAAAAATGACAAAAACAAGAGGGAAAAAAAGACATCAAACGAATTTTGCACTTAATTGGGTATAAAATTAAATTAAAACTTTTTACACACACTTGAGTGCCACCAACAATGTAAAAAACAGCAATAACAACAACAACGATACACAATCAGAGTCAGATTCACACAATTATAAACTCTATATATTACAAACACTCACATACCCTTACACAAACATATGTTAGTGTTTATGCATTTACATCTGTATATATTCAGATATTGAGAAGTCGACATTACGATGATTTTTTTTAAATATATATATTTTATATATATAAATATATGATTCTATATAATATACTCATCATCGTCATAATAATAATTATTATTATTTATAAATGATTGAGCATGTGTTTAGCGGTATGTGTTTGTATTTGTATGTGTGTGTTTTTGTTTAAATACAGTATCGTTGTATAATTTTTTTGGAACAAAAGATTATGTTTTTTTTATTTGAATTTCGTTTATGGGTCCACAAATATTTACATGTATTCAAGTCATCTAAAATTAAATATTTGAAAGAGTTTTTTTACACCCTCCTTTACACACCTTCCACTAACACCATCGCAGTAGTGTAAATGAGAGTGTATTAAGTTTGTCATTTTAAGTGTAACACTATCATGGTTATTATTGGATTTTAATAAAATCCGAGATGATTTAGTTATGCTCACACGTTGTTTACGTTCTCATGTCTAATCTGTGCAAAATCTGGCCCGATGAATAACTATTTCCGACAGCAGTCAGCACCTTTAAATCAGCAAAATCGGTTAAATAAACTTCAGATAGTGTATTTTTAGTGTTTTTTACATATCGGGACAGATTTTTGAAATGGACTTTAAAATTTGAAAGAATATAGAATTAACAAAAATTGTATTATTTTTCGTAATCGAGTCAGATTTGAGTTGAAATTTAAAAGAATATAAAACTTATAAATATTGGTGATATCAGGTTTTATCGGGTAAGTAACTCCAAATATTGGATATTCCCAGTTCAAAGTCATTTTAAAAGATAATCTGAAACGATATTAAGATCTGAAAATGTAGTATCTGCGATGTCCGCATTTTCACATAAACATCAATTTTTCCGTGAGCAGATTCCTTTTGTTTAAACAATCCTTCAAACTGTTACTAGTAAAGGGTGTTTAAAATTCGGTTATGTCAATTCTTTTTTATTTAACCCAAAAATATCTAAATGATTATTTTAAATATATGTTTGCTTGTGTATGAATTTTTAATGAAATATATAAATTTTAATGAGGATGTGGAATTATCTAAGGAAAGATGTAATCCCATATTTAAATACATTTATATTTATATACAACAACAACAACAACAAAAAAACAAGACAAAATACATCGGTTGACCGAATCTGTGTTCATGAGATGATTTTGAATCTAATGGCGAGCAGAAGGGAAGGGGTGTATAATATATTAAATAATACTCGTGTTCAGTTATTGTCAATATTGTCAGTCAGGATAAACATTAGAACACTTCATTTGTGTGGGATAGTTTTATTACAAAGTTTGATGACTTTGATTAAAACACAATTCTTTAATAGATTTTAGTTTATTATATATTAAATATATTAGGCTTAAGTCTAGGGGGTATTTATAGTTTTAATTCAACAATCAAATATATTTATTCACTTTGATTTTAAGACACTTTCACAACTTAAATTTATCACTTGACTTCTTACAACTTTACAACTTAACAACTTAACTCTTTCAACTTTAGACTACGACTGTCCTGGACCAGTGCTTAAACTCAACTATAGACGGAATTGACCGTCTATTGAGATCTAATCGTTACTCGTCATTTTTTGTCGATTCTAGAATATTCTTGTCATATACAGTCATCTCTCTTCGTCCTATTCTGTCAAATACAACGGTCGTTTCAATATTAGTTTTAACTGCCATCAGTCTTAACCCTTAGTAGAGTCTACCCGATCGTGTGCGACCAGGCTCAAATCCCACATTCGGCCCTCCTGACGAGGTATTCGACTCGAATACTGGCGTCCTCCGTTTCATATACTCAGCCACTGTAAATGTTCTACGTGGGCCCTCGACTTCGCCTACTTTTTCGATTTCATATCGGCCATGATTCATTTTTCGTATCACCTTGTAAGGACCGTAATATTTAGCCTTTAATTTCAAACCGACTCCATATTGGGTGCGTCTTATAGCGACTAAATCGTTAATCTCATACTTCTCCTCATCTCTGCGGTTTGCGTTGAAATGCTTCTCTATCTCTTTCCGTTTCCGTTTGCATTTCTTGTAGAATTTGTTCCTCCATAATTTCCTTAATATTAGGAATGTCTTCGAGTATTCTCTAAAAGCGTTAGAAGTGAATGCAGACCCTCTATCAGAAATTATTCTCTTCGGGTTACCAAATACAGCAACCTGACGTTCTAACCGATCCATAACAGCATCTGTCCCAGTATCCTTGGTGGGATACAACCAAACAAATTTTGAAATTCCATCTACGACTACAGGTATGTGATTATATTGTTTGTCTGTCAATGCCATGGGTCCTACGTGATCCTCGGAATCTTCCTGCAACAGGACTGCACCATATCCAAATTTACTAGCGTCTGTATGGACCTCAGTCAAAGCATTTGGATTATATAGTTTAAGTACCGGATTCTTCGTCAATGCTATTTTCAGTTGCTCAAATGAAGAAATCACTTCATCATCTACCTTGAACTCATTGCCCTTCTGCAACAAATCAGTCATCGGTTTCGACAATACAGTATAACCATCAACAAATCTACGAAAATATGACGTTAAACCTGGGAACCGTTGTAAACTCTTTCTATCGTTGGGTAGAGGAAAATTTTCGATCGCCAAAGTTTTTTCTTCCGAGGGACGAATAGTTCCGTGTTCTATATCAGCTACTGCTTCTTCATCTTTTCCTATATTCAAACATAGATCTTGGGAATTGCTAATAAGTTTCAAAGAATCATTCTTCTTGAAAGTCTCACCCGGCTTATGTTCAATACTCATGGTTGATTTAGGAAGAAATTTCACCTCATCTTCGCTGAACATTAAATCGACAAATTGTAACAAATTACTACCCAAAATTGCCGGATAGTCGATATCCTCCGCACGCACCACATAAAATCTCAATTGCAGCTGAATATTTTCAACAATAATCGGAGCATCAATGTAACCCTGTGTATAGAATACTCCAGCACCAGCACCTTTTAATCTTTTATGTTCCGTTGTCAGCTTAAATACATCTCGTAAATTTTCATAAACATCGCTCCTTATCGTGCAAATACTGCAACCGGTATCAATAAGCCCATAAATATTGATGTCACTAATTCGAAATTTCTTGTATTTCATTCCCGGCTCAAAAGGTTCCTTATTATAGCCCAACATGTTCATATTGCTGCGCGGCTCCAGTTTGACTTTCTGTTTATTCTCATTACAGTCGGCTGCACGGTGTCCAGGAGTATTACACTTGAAACACTTGAATTGAGTTTCCTTACAATCCTTTGCCAAATGTTCGGGATTTCCGCATTTAAAGCATCTTCTGTTCTTGTCTATCTTCTCTACCTTGGTCGTAATTTTCACGTCATTTGAAGAATAATTTTTCCTGTTACCCCTATCGAGTGGAGTACGAACCTTCTCGTAAATCTTAATTTGTTCCTTCATCTGTTCAACAGTTTTTGCCTGGTACAAAATACTCTTATTAAAACGTGAATCTGGAATACCTTCGACGAAATAATCAAGCAAACTTGGAACGTCCAAATTTATTGGCTTGCCTATCACCATTAAAGCATATAAGTATTCGCGATAACTCTCACCTGGATGTTTGCGACGGTTTCTCAAAACCCTGTGTATCTCCGATGACGATAACGTTTCACCGAATTCTTCGATCAAAGCATTTTTCAATGCCGACCAATTCTTCAATCCGGACTGACTTGCAACAAATAATTTGGCCGCACCCTTTAATAATTGTTTTCCATAAATAAATTTCTGCACAGAATTCCACCCAACTATTTCGGCGTTCTCTTCAAAATCTTGTACCCAATTTCTAACTTCCAAAGAATCAGTCCCACTGAATGATGACAGACTATCTGCAATGTCCTTCAAGGTGAAGACAGGACCACTAAGGCGAAACTCCGGATGTGTCCTAGCACTTACATCCTGATACTCAGAATTTAAAGATTCAGAGTCATCCCCATCGATTTGGTGACCGAAATATTGGAGTAGCCTGTCGCGTAACACTGCCTTCAAACCTGTATTGTCCAATCCTAACTCAGTCAATTTTCTCCGTAAAGCGTCACAATTCATTGCCATAATGCTGTTAATGTCCATGATTAAAATAGTCCAGAAACACTCTTACAAAATCAAATATTCCCGAATATCCCTACTCTAATAATTAATTAATTATATAATAAATTATACAGTAATCAATATATTTATAATGATACACTTGAAAAAGAAAAAAAATGTAACAAATTCCAAAGAGAAAAAAATAGGGTAATTAATTCATCGACAGAAACTTCAAATTCAATTTAACATAATGTAAACATAAGAATATTAACATTAAGCTCTAAAATTAACATTGAATTAAACAGAACCGAACAAAACATAAAATATGAATTAAAGAAAATAAGTTACATTCATATCATTAAAAATTAAAAGCTTACAAATTAACACATATAAAAAGTTAAAACTACTTATCTTATTGTAATACTCGTTCAATCTCTCCCCGAGAACATCAGCTGCTCAGTCTCTCCTTCTCAAAGCTCTTTAGTAACTAACTTCCACATGAGATAACTAGCACAACTTTTACTCGTCGTTTTCTTCTCTTGAATTATATGATCAAGTTCTCCACTGCACTCGCTTTATCTTATCATTCTTTTGTATAAGCTTTTATTAGTTAAATTTAACGGCCGTTTTCAACGATTAAACACTTTTCTCCGAAAACACTTATGCTTTTCTAGATTGTTCAACTTTGTGTGCAAAAGAGTTTTTTCTCTTAATTTTAAACTTATGTGTTAATGTTTATGTTATTTTTGTTATCTCTTAAGTTTTTATTTATGCACATACATACACTTTTATATCAACGAAAATTAAATATTTTCTTTCTAGAATTTTTTAGAGATTTTACACTTCTCATAAATACTCTTTAACTTAAAAGTCCTCTTTTTCTGTTCTCTTAAAATTTAATTAAAATTGTGTTTTTAAATTTCGTCTTTATGCGTACACATTTATTAATATATTTATTCTTTCTCTTTTATACAACAATTTTAGATTAACTTCGACACAGTTCACCAAATTTAAATTTGTAAATTGTTTTTCCAACTATTTTTTTTACACTTTTTACTGGCACAATCCCGGACGAGTCCCCAATTTGTGGGATAGTTTTATTACAAAGTTTGATGACTTTGATTAAAACACAATTCTTTAATAGATTTTAGTTTATTATATATTAAATATATTAGGCTTAAGTCTAGGGGGTATTTATAGTTTTAATTCAACAATCAAATATATTTATTCACTTTGATTTTAAGACACTTTCACAACTTAAATTTATCACTTGACTTCTTACAACTTTACAACTTAACAACTTAACTCTTTCAACTTTAGACTACGACTGTCCTGGACCAGTGCTTAAACTCAACTATAGACGGAATTGACCGTCTATTGAGATCTAATCGTTACTCGTCATTTTTTGTCGATTCTAGAATATTCTTGTCATATACAGTCATCTCTCTTCGTCCTATTCTGTCAAATACAACGGTCGTTTCAATATTAGTTTTAACTGCCATCAGTCTTAACCCTTAGTAGAGTCTACCCGATCGTGTGCGACCAGGCTCAAATCCCACATTTGATTTTTTAAATATATTTTATTCGATTTTTTTCTATAACCTTATTTTTTTTCAAAATACAGAAACATTTTAGGAGAAATTAAAGAACATTTTTGTTGTTGTTGTGTTTATGTTTCCTAAACATTTTTGGATAATGTCCAAGTGTTAACAATATATGTTGTTGTTATTGCTTTTTTCTATAATGAATTTAACATATTGAAAAAAGAGGAAAAAAATAGAAATCATTATAAAGATATTTAGAAATGAGTCCTTGATGTATTTAAGAGCAGAATCATGTTTTATTTCTTTTCTTATACTCATTTAATGGAGAAACAACAAGGAGCTACAAAAATAACATTGTTAATGATTTTTGAAGATTATAAATATATAAATACAAATATACATTATGTATGGATATATACATATGTTACTTATACATATACATACATACATACATACATACATACATACATACATACATACATACATACATATATACATACACAATTACACAACAAGTAAAAATGTTATAGACGGTCGAGCCATATTGTTGGTTGTAAATGACTGCTACGAAAAATTTAAGAACGACCCTCGTACTAAAATTTTTTTCTCATTTATGCTTATGTGTGCAATAGATTATTATGATACTAAGATTTATATGAAATAAATACGTTTTGAAAGGATTTTTCCAGAAATTCATATGGGAGTTAGAAATAACGTATAGAACGACCCGAGTATAATTTCGCACAGCGGTTTTGGTTTATTGTAAATATTCAAGTGATATTTGGTAGGAGATTGTATGGGACCTATGAGATATAATGGACTGAACCTCGTTTAATTTTTCCAAAAATTGGTTAAAATTGTTTTCTATTTCGAAATTTTATGGACTAAAAGCCCCATTCAGGGGGGCATTTGTATGGGTTTATTATGACATAATAACTAATCATAACTAATTTCAGTAGGAATCGTCCTTGGGCTAAAATACTACTACGTTCCAAATTTAATTTAAACACCAAGCTTTACATGGTCAGCCAGCCGGACGGCTCAGAAAGTGATTCTTAGTCAAACGGTATACTTCAAAGCGGTGGTGAACTATTTTTTCTGTCCACTACAAACATCTACACAAACGCATAATACCCCCGCCAGCTACGGTGGTGTAGGGCATAATAAATATATACCTGTTTTAGAATTCTGTAAACCGTTATTTAAATTATGAAGAAAATTCGATTTTTCTTTTTTTAACAAGGGAAATCCAGTTTTGCGATTTGAGAAATTAAGCCAAAAATAGCAGTGTTATGAAAAAATAGTTCGATCTTGTCGAAATCGGTAACTTTTGATTCCATGAAGGTTTTTTTTAAAATTCGAAAGGAAAAATCGAATACATTTTATGGCAATAAAATTCGACAAGTTCGGTCAAAAAATTAAATTTAAAATTTTTAAATCTAAATTTCTCTTTATCTTAAAAAAGATAGTCTACACTGGCAGAATTCACTTATATGAAAAATCTTTAAAATCCTTTCCGAAATAAGGAATATGGATCGTTTTAAATATTTCTTTTTTTTTTTTTTTGGCATCAAGTGTTCAACTTTGGGACCCTGTGGAACAGCCCGTTTAAACTATACTACATTATGGTATGTAGTATTAAGTGCATAATCATAATATGATTATAACCGCAAACATTATTTTATTATGATAAAACCATCATATTTTAGAAGAGAATTTAATTAAGAACAATTCTACAATTTTGAATAAAGACCAATTTTTGCACATCATTATCTGGATTTTAAAAATAAAAACCGTATTTTCAATTTGGCAATATCGCGTCAGATTTTTTCAAATCGTTTTTAAAGCTTCAAAAGATATATAAGATATTTAGTAATATAAGATAACGTTAACAGAATTTTTTAAACGATTTTGACACACTGTGCAATCTGATATACACAACAAGCGCTTTCTCTGCGTTTAGATACATGAAATATTATACTGTCCGTAATCCGTACGTCAAGGTGTCTTGTGGAATCAAGGTGTCTTGTGAAATCATAAGGATGATGTTCAGTAGTGGGAGCTACTGGATCAGATTAATACTGTGCTCCTTTTCTAAGATATTAGTTTCGTTTGATCGGATACTGACCTCCAATGCTCGGCCACATCTTGCAATATTGTCCTTAGACCTTGTTATGTTCGACAATCTATTACATCGTTCGATGCAGGACCTTTAACTTACCTAATATGTTATCAGAATTTAGTTTAATTCTTTTCTGCTTCAAAACCAAAGATCAATTGATGTGAAATCGATATACAACCAAAAACATGGGAGTAAAATTATTGATGTGATTGGTAATTTATAGACGGAGTATTTACCCCAACCATCTATGGTGCCGAGAGCATTTGGAAAAAAGTTTTAAAACGATATTTAAATCAAATAAGAAGAAACGGCTCAAATAATTTTTACAAAACACCTACACATTTTCTGTTTTATTAACAAATATAAAGCCGGAGACCTGCTACATCTACAGCAGGTTTCTGTTTGCTTTATTTTTCAATAAGGCCTGAAGCATAAAACCGCCCTGAAAATGAAACTTTTGGGAATATAAATTAAATGCTAATTATATTTATCCCTTAACCATTATGACGAAGGCATTCAGCCACTGCAGGAACAACCACCAGAAACTATTTCATAAATCAAAATTTATATTTAATTTTGTTTAAACAATTTTATTTCTAAAAGGGCCACTGCTGGAGGATATTTTAAGATTAACTCTTAAATGGTCCCATAACTAAACTCCCCCTATTTGTATGCTACACTTTTCAATTGCAACAGAACACAACAGATTGTTTCGTTTCTCCCAAATGAACGTTCATTTTAACGTTCATTTTAACGGTCTATTGTATTTCAAAAAAATAAAATAAAAGAAGAAAAAACAAATCATTACTGACAACAACTTTTATATGAACTTTTTGAAAGTCACAAAATTAGATGACGAAGAAGTGAAAAAGTATCTTAATTTTGACAATGAAATTTCTAACGAGCCAAAACTTTTGGCCAACATGGAGGAGAGAAAAAAAGATACTTCTTTACTTTTTTTCTACTTTATTTTCTATCTTTTTGGTTTAGTTTATTGTTGTTGTTGTTGTTTCTTTAGCGTTTAGATATGTATTTAGTCATGAAATTGTTGTGTGAAAACACTATGAGATTTTGTTTTGAAAACTATTAAGTCAAAAGCTCTAGAGAATATCGTACTTGTGTCTTGTCGTGTCTTGTCTTGTCTGGATAATAATACAATATTAAAATGTTTATGATATGAGCATTAAAAGAAATACAAGAAATAGAATATAATAAGCAGAAAAATGCCAACATGTTTCTATGTGTGAGTAAGTGGAAGTGTAAGTGTATGATGCTTTTAAAGCTCTTTGCATAAATACATTTATATGTTTACATATATCTTTATATAAAATAAATAGGAGTGTAACGGTCGGTTAAGACCGACTATATAATGCCAAACAGCTAGACGAAGTCATGAAGAATTATGGAACGACCCTCGTAGAAAATGATTTTATGATTTGTATTTCCATAAAACTTAACTATTTCAAATATTTTCGTGATATTTGCAATATATGATAGATTGATGGTATTTAAGGTGATTTTCGGGTAGTGAATGTTATATGGGGGCAATTGAATTTTATGGACTGATCCTCAAAAAATTTGGTATAGTTTATTTAGGGTATATACATCTTAAATGCACGAAGTGTTAACACAATATTAATTTCTTTGAGATTTATGCAATGATTTCTGTATGGGAACTTTGGTAAGTTGTCGAAAAAGTGGGTAAACGAACTTGACCCAAGAAAATTGATATCGACTCATGTGACGGACAGAGAGGCACTGTAAACTCAACTCAGAAAAAAAATTATACTTATTTGAAATTTTAATATGAGGCATATGAACTTCTTCGCGAATCAGAGTTTTTAAATTCCCATTTTTTCATGCAGAAATACCCAAAATCCCAGTACATACAAAACATGTTTAAAAAATTTACTTTTTTTCGCTAATTATAAGCACTCTCTGGGAGGAAATACTTTTTGCATGATTACCATCAATATGTAGCTATTTATTAAGGATAATTAAAGGATGATTCCAGATTTGCTATTTGAGAATTTACAAAAACCAAAAAATAGAAAACTTTTAAATTATTTTTAAAACTGACCAACTTTGGATTGAGTTTGAGAGCAGGTTTATACTTCAAAATTATCTGGATATAGTTTCAACACATACCCGTCAAGATTTCTTTATAAAACAATACAATAATTATGTAGTTCAGAAGAGAAAACTGGTTTATCAGTGAAAAATTCAGTAATTCATTTTTGGCAAATAAAAAAAATCAACATACCCGAGGTGGCCTAACTCAAAGGGTCACATAAGACGCTCCTGACTACATAAGCGCTAGAACTGTTTCAATTCAAATCGAAAACACCTCAACTCTAATCATGTAAAATTGCATTTAAATATCTCTAACGGTTCAAAAGTTTTAAAATTATTTTTAAAGAAACATCAATTTTGATACGCTGAGCTTTAGTGGTTGTTGGGTATAAATATTTGCATGTGCGTTGTTGGTAAATAAAATTTTCTGCTAGTCACTGACATGGTCGAAGGTCGAATATTTGATTATTTATTTAAGTTTCCCCATTACAAAATTATTGTTGTAACAATTAAACATTAAAAATAGATTAATAAAGTTAATGACAGTATGTGTTCGCTTATAATTTTCTTTTTCCTATCAAAACGATTAGTGTATATGTGTGCGTATGTTCTTCTTTTTTTTTAAGAGAAAAAACCACCCACAGTTCAGCTATTTCTTTGTATTGGTAATAAGAGAAAAATTTAATTATTGATGCTATAAATACATACTTAAAGATGAATGTAACAGAATTATGTCTTTAAACAAAAATGTTAAAGGAAATTATATGATAAATAATAAAAATAACATTCCATAAAGTTAAACTTACACACACACATACACACTCTCACAAATACAAGTAAATACAATATGATTATTATGTAAAATATATTATATAAACATTTTCATATTATGGATATATTCATGCTTCAATAGATGCGTAACACGATTACATCCCATATAAAAATATAAATATTTATTATAATCAACATCATCATCATCAACATCATCATCATCATCATCATATAAGATCTTTTTCTCTATCATAGAAGACTATTTTGTTGTTACATATGAGTTTAATCGAAAAAAAGACTTTATTTCAACAAGTTATTATGTGTTATTTGAGGAGTATTTTTATTTACTGACTGTATGTATGCATGTATGTATGTAAAGTATGTAATTTACTTTATAGAGTGTAAAATATAAAACGTGTAAAGAATGTCTTTAATAACTTAATATTAGAAATTATATTTTTCTAAGAGATTTTCTTTTACATTTTCTTAATTAAAGAAGATTTAGTTTTAGTATTTACCGAAAATATATATTGGTTTAATTGCTCATTTGCAGCGATAATGTCATAACTTCAAAATTTGTATTTGTTTGGGGGTTCATATCATTAGTTGAAGAAATGACGCGCAGTCTTCGAAAAGTATGAATAAAAATCATATTACAGAACCACTTAAGTTTCTTTTGAAGGTCGCCTAGTATTTCTGACATGGCATAAGGTAACGCAGAAATTGATAATAATGCATTATTGCTGATAATAATTCTATTATGAGATTTATTTTTTATTGCAATATTCAATGGCATAAAATCAGTTCTTTATTTATTATTCAATTTGTTAGTTATGACATTTTTGCAACAAATGATAATTATATGATTTTTTACTGATTTTTTATATTGATTATTAACGTTTTTAGAAAACATTACAATTCTTGTTAATCAAATAAAAAACGAAAAGTATTTAGAAAATATACTAAATACAGTTAGATGTTGATTATCGGCTATTCGATTAATAAACAACATCAATTGCTTGAAAGCTTAAGTCGAAATAAATCTATTTGATTTTATTGAAAAGTTATTTAACATTTGAGGTTATTAAAGTTTTATTAAAAAATTATTTTTTATAAAAAACATAATTTTAAATAAAAATCTAATTTCTAATAAAGAAAGTTTAATATAAAAAATAATTTAAAAATAAATAAATAAATAAAAAGGAAACATTTTTGAAAAAAAAAAAATAAAATTTAAAATATATAATTTTTGATAAAACGTTAAATTTTGAATAAAAAATAATAATTTGGATAACAAATTAAATTTTTGATAAAAAAAAAATAATAAAAAAACTAACTTCTGATTAAAAATAATTAAAAAAATTAAACTTTTTATAAAAAATAAATAAATAAACATTAAAATCAAAATACGAATTTTTTAAAAAATCATACTAAATTTAAAAAATCTCATTTTTATTAAAAAATAAATTTTGGAAAATATATCAAATTTTCGATAAATAAAATTTGGACAAAAAGAGTTAATTTTAAATAAAAATCTAATTTTGAAGAAATTATTTTAATTAAGAAAAAAATTTGACAAAAAAATTGGACCCAAAAAATCTCATTTCTAATAAAAAAAGTAGTAAAAATTTTAAATTCAAAAAAACTAATGATTTTTGATACAAATTAAAAAATAATTATAAGAAAAGGAAAATTTTTATGAATTAGTTACATTTTAAATAAAATATCAAATTTTGAATAAAAAGTATTATTAAAAAAAACTAAGTAAAAATTATATTAAGAAAGAAATAACTTTTGTAAAAATTAAATAAATCTTTTTAGAAAATCTATTTTTTTATAAAAAAAAATCACATTTAAGATTAAATATGAAATTTTTAATAAAAAAAGAATATTTCGGATAAAAACTAAATTTTTTATAGAAAAAAATTTATAAAAAAAACTAAATTTTTTATAAGAAAAATTTTATAAAAAACTTAATTTTTTATAAGAAAAATTATTATTGGAAAAAATTAAATTCTTCATAAAAAAATAAATTTTTCGCAAAAAAATCTTTTTTATATATTATATAAAAATATAAATAATATATAAAATTTTTATAAAAATTAATTCCTTTTTTTGTAAAAATCTAAACTTTCTAAATAAATAAAATTTGTAATTTTTTTAAATTAAATCAAATAATTTTGAACCCAGATCCGATATAATAAAAATAAATTGTTCTATAAAAATATTTTTATTTTTTCAATTTTTCGTCACTAACTCTAGTCAATAAGTCTTTAGTGCTGCAATATGTGACACATTTGTTGTAAAAGTACTTAAATTAATGGAAAACACATGCAAACCGACATGTATTTGCAATATGTTTAAATATGTATATATGTAAGTATGTGTGTATATACATATATCAATAAAAAAATAATGAGTAAATACTTGCATATGTGTGTTCTACACACCCACACATATGTATATATTTTATATAAAAAAATTGTAATAAATGTTTATGGATTTTAATATCAAATGGAGGAGGATTAATTTATATATCGTTTGACGAAAAAGTAGCAAGAAGAAGAAAAAATTATGAAAACAAAAATGGTGTACTTACATTTTGATTGGATCCATTATTGGTGTTGTTGGTTGTTGTGTTATAGGTAGTGGTTGTTGTTGTTGTTGTAGTGGTGTTGGTTGAACAGCTGGCTGCTGTTGTTGTTGTAGTAGTTGCTGAGGGATGAGGTGAGGTAGGTGGAGATGGTTGTGGAATTGAGGGGCCCGTTCTATTGCGTAGACGGGCTAAAGCACTCCTTAGGCCTTCCGTATTTGTATTGTCGGGCCCCCTTCCAAACAAAATGCATCCACAAAACACTTTGAATGTTTTGGTTTGAGTTTATAAAATTTTGCTTTAAACGAATTTATTTTTTGTTAATTCTCTTTATTATTTTTTTTTGTTTTTGCTGCTGTCGTTTCTATTTTATTTAAGTCCTTTTTGGCGTTTTATTTTATTAAACAATTTTTGCTTTTTTATATATTATTTTTTCGCTTTCTGTTGTCAGGTGTAAAATGTAAATACACTTTAAAAATTTTTGTTTTAAGTAAATTTGATTTTTTTAGGAAATAAAAAAGGATTCACATAGAAAAATCGCTTACAAAAGAAAATCAACACTCAATATCGAACCCTCCCCCCTCCAAAAAAATGAACAAAAAATAAAAAATAATAAAATACGGATCCCTTCATCTTTTCACAAACTCACACATATAGACACCCACTCTCTCTCTCTCTTACACTGTCACTTATTCAATTTTATATTTATTTCATTTTTTTGTTATTGTTGTTTTGAATCCCAAAAGTCTATGCAAAATATACAAAAAACATTTACTTTGATATTTTATCTACAAAATAGATTTTTAGCCTTTTTCAACACTTCACATTTTCACTTTGTGAGTGTATTTGTTATTTACTGGATTTGACCTTTTTTAACACCCTCCATCATCCCAAATGTTAAATGAGGGTATATAAAGTTTATCATAAGGAAAGTAACTGTAAGGAAAACTCAGAATGAAATCTAAATTTTCGAATTATCTTCTTTTTAAAGATCATTTGTGAAGATTTTTCAGAGTAAAACTCTTTTAAATTGTTTTTGAAGAGGAAAAAAGTATAACTCCTTAAAAATTAAAATTAAACATTCTTCAAAAATTACATTTGAAGTTTAATCGAAAAATGATTTGGTTCTGAATAAATTGTCTCTTTTATACTCGAGTGAAATTTCGATCAAGTTAAAGATTAAAGTTAAAAATTAATTTAAAAAAAACTGTAAAATGGACTCAATACTTCTGGAGTAATTGTATTACAAGTAAAAATGTTTTAAAAAGACTGATCCAAAAAGGAACTAGATTTATATTATTTTAAAGTGAACACTTTCACTTTTCTTCAAACTGTAAAATTTTTTAAATCCGTCTTTAACTTTACAAATTTTATTCCTCTAAACTTCAAATTTATGTTAAATGAAAAAATGAAAGTAATTTTATTCAAACTGAAAAAGAGTTAAAACAAATGATTAAAAAAAGTGACAAATACTAAGAGGATACTTTGGCCTTCCTTTTAACATAAAAATATTTTCAATAACTCTTGCTCTCCTAAAGTTATATAAAACTGAATTTCAAACTTTACTTAGAAAAATTTACGGGTAATTTTTTTAAAATTAAAACTGTTTTAAAACGACTGGCCTAAATTGGACTTTTACTATTTATTCGATAATAAAATGTTTTTAATCCGTATTTATCTTCAAAATCTCTATTCCTCTAAACTTTTAATTTTACTTAAATAAAAACATATAGTGAGACCAGAAAGGTACAAATCCTTATATGGGGTTAAGGAGGACACTTTCTGTCTTTTCTTTTGGTAATAAAATCTTAATAAAACCTTTAGATCCTCAAAAGTTCTAAACATTCTAAACATACAGTAGTATTTTCATTTAAATTGAAAAAAAGCGTTAAATAAACAGATAAAAGTAATCACACATTTGTATAAAGGTTAAAAGAAGACACCCTGGTCTGTCTCTTGGTAGTAAAATCTTATAAAACCCTTTTGATCTTGAAAAGTTCTATTTCATTATACTTTAAATTTGACAAAAATAAGAGAAAGAAAATTTCATTAAAATTTGAAAAACTTTTAAACAAAACGAATCAAAAATGTACAAATCCTTTTATGGGGTAAAAGTGGACACTTTGGTCTTTCTTTGAGAGTAAAGTTTATTTTCCTCTTTTAACCCATAAAAGCAACATTCAATTAAACATAAACATAAGAGTAAAATATACGCACGTAAATTTTAAAAATGTTATACAAAAGAGTTCAAACAGGGACAAGTTGTTATGAAGAGTTAAAATAGACATTTTGAAGTTTCTCTTGGTACTGAAATATTTTTAATTCCTTTTAATTGTAAAAAGTTCTACGCGAAATTTCCTGAAATAAAACAAGTAAAATGCACTCAACAACAAGCAAATCCCGCAAACTTCCTTGTATTATCATAAATAAATAAATTTGCTTTGTATTGAGGGTACCTGCCCTGATCCTATCAAACCTTTTTTTTAGTGATGGTGTCTCACATTAGCATAATTGTTGCAAAATTTTAAGACTCTCGCTGTAATAGCTTTTAAGATATACGATAATAAATATTTGCTTAGTATGAAGGATAAACATCCCCTTGGCTTTATCCGTGCAGTTATTTAGATACTCGAAAATCGATATAACCTATGTGTAGGGAATACTCCTCCGCTAGTCCTATCTATCCTACGTTTTGGCATGTAAAAGAGTTCTTTAGATATTCGATAATCAATATTTGTTTTGTATGGGCGGTACCCCTTATAGCCTTTCGAGTATATTGGGATTATTCTGTTCTTACATACATATATTTTATATTTATAGAAAATAGATTTGATACCAATGGAAAAAATTAACTACGAAATTTCAATACTACCAAAATTTCTGCAGTCGTTTTATTTAAGAAACATTTGGAACTTGCAACTTACATTAAAGTGCATTTCAAATTCTTCATAACCAGTTTTAATATTTTCACTTATTTTGATTTTTTATCCCTTTAACACCCTAAACGTAGCATATGGCGCAAAATAAAATTCTTTATCATTCCAAGATTAGAGTCGCATTAGATAGTTGAATGCCTTCACATGATAGATAAATAAATATAAATAAGTGAATAAAAAAATAAGAGGAGAACAACAACAAAACCAATAAAAATATTTATAATAACAACAAAATGTTGATGTTTTTAGAAGGATTTTTGTGTTTTTGATTTTATTAACTCTAAATTCAGTTGGTGTTAAATAAAAATTATTATGATTTTTTTCTTCATAAACTTCTTTACGTAATAACACACACACAGAAACACAAATATAAGATAAGTATATATAATTTACATATATAAGTATGTATGTTTATGTTTGTTTGTATGCAATAAAGTGTTGTGATTTAATATTTAATAAATATATAAAATAATTAACATACTTTTAGGGGATTTGACTTTTAATTATTATTTTGCTTAAGTTTTAATCAAACTTCTAAATCTAATTATTTATTAGAAATGTATATAAGTGTATATAGTTTGTATGTACTAGATATCTTCTTAGTAATATATGTTATTAATTAATAATATATGTTATCATATATCAATTTTATATATATAAAACAGCAACTGTGATTTAATTTAATTATAAAAGTTATAAACTGTTGCTAAAATCAATGTTTTGATTTGTGTTGGTTTTAAGAAAATCTTTGTGAAGACTTTTGATTAATTAACGTTATATAATGTTGTAATAAAACTATCAAAAACATATATTTTCTTAAACATATTCACTTGCGGGGAAGTGTTTCAAGGACGATCAAGATTGAATATTAAGTAAAACTTCCTTAATGGAAAATAAACCATAATTAAATGAAGCATATTCCACTGATTTTCAGTTTCAAGTTTGATGGAAGAGAAAGAGAGAGGGACTCTTTGATGAACATGAACAGAATGACAGAAATCGACTTATATTTTACACCCTACAGCACCACAACAACTATTCTAAACGATTTTTTTGTAATAATTCCATTATTTTTGAATCATTAGTGATAATTTACTAAAATTGCACATTTTTAAAGCTTCGGTGTATTTGAGTTCGTTTCGAAGTGAATCTATATGTTTCATACTAAATTGATTTTTCGGTAAAAAATTAACTTTTTAATAAAATTTTAATTTAACTATTTTTTCATAATTTTTCTTAAAAAAAATATTTTTTTATTACAAATAAGCTGAGACCTAGTGCAATTTGTTACCCTTATAAAGTAAAACAAATGGACCCCCCGTAAATCTGTTCCTTGGGGAAGAAATAAGAATGAAATCTAAATACTCTCACTTAAATTTCTCTTTAGATATTCGACAAATAACATCTGCTTATTTGAAAACTTTCGCTGTAATAGTTCCTTAGGTATTAATATGGGGACAACTGCTCCCCCCGATCATATCAAAGGTTAGACTTTTTTATGATGACATTTTATACGCACATTTCAATAGGTCTTTAAATATTCATTAAAAAAATATTTGCTTTATATGAGCGCTACCCCTCCCAGTAGTCCTAACACACCTAGATTTTGTCTAGTAAAACAATTCCATGAGAAAGTGATTGGAACTAAATTTGAAATCTCTCAGTGTAATAGTTCTTTACATATGAAGAAAATAATTAAATAATTATTTTAAAAAATTGACAAAAGATTTTTGTCAGAATTTTTAAGTTGTCTCAGATATCGGACTATAACGTCGTTGTTACTGAACTGATTGGCTGGTTTTTTGAATCAATCAGCTTATGATAGTAAGAAACAACCTGGCTAAATTTTATTGATTTCAAACTATTATTGTGACGGAAAGACAGGTGAATATGGGTAAATCGGCCCATATTTTGATATGATGCACGAATAAATATGAATAGATGATTCGTTCTTAGTGGTACAGGAAATGACAAATTTAATATATCGTATATCACCACTTGTGGTGATGGAGGCTATAAAAATTGAAATGAACTCAATTTAAAAAATATAATTTTCCAATTAAAAAACGTATGAGTGATATTTTAATGCAAATTAATATTACGTATACGAATGTAGACCAGGAGTATGGTTTTCATACAGACACAAGGAACGGATATATGAATAACCGTTACGAGTGCGTATTTCAATGCGAAATTAATATTACGTATACGTTTGTATGTAAAACAATCATTTTACATTTTTCGTCCAAACAACAAAACGTATAAAGTGGCGCATGTTTAAATTATATTTTTTTAATTAAAACTTCCATTTCTTATGAATTAAAATCATTTTCATTATTTCACTTTTCCATATAAAATTACATCTCATCAACAAAAAAATTCAATAAATCAAATAAAAAAATTTCCAAAAAATATTAATTACAATTTTTGGTATTTTAGCTTTTTTTAATATTTTAAATTCATTAAAAGAATTAAATTTTAATTAATTTCTTCTGATTTGTTTAAATATTAAGATAATTTCATAAGAAGCATTAAATATTTAATAAATTTTATTTAATTAAATTTTTGCAAAATAAAAAAATAAGAAACATTGAAAATGTCTATAACAATGAACAACAATGACCCATAATTAATCACTCTCACCAATATTTATTGCATTTTGTTTATTTGAGATGTGAAGGCAAAATTACAACAAATACAACAACAAAAAAGTAATAAAAAAAGAAGAGAAAATAAACTAGATTTAATATATTCATAAAAAAACTTTTATTTTGTTGTTGACTGTAATCAAAATCATTTCAAAAACATAATAAATTTAACACCAAGTACAGACACAAACACACACACACACAAACACATACATACACACCAGTTACATTAACAATAAAGAAAATCTGAACCTTGCTAACATAACTATTATAATACATATAATATATTGTAAATAAATATATACTCACATACATGCATACAAACACACATACAAGCATACCTATTTATATATAGTACAATGTACTTGTAACTTGCATGTCTATAAAAGATTTTATTTTCATTTATTTTTTATGTAAAAAATTAAAACATGAATATTACAGAGATGGTGAAAAAATAGCACCAGAATTAGTATAAAAATATGGGACCCTTTAATATTCCTTATAAACATTAGCCTATACTTTTCATAAACTGATTTTTATACCCTACATCCCAACATCGGTCTATAACTGATTTTTATACCCTACATTCCAACAAGTGGTTAATTTGTGTATATTAATTTTGTTATTGTGAGTGTAACGCTAAAATTAATAATCAAATACAAATTTGTATACACATTTTGAAAGTGACATATGATACAAAATATTCCGATAGGATCAGGTGAAGGGGTACCCCCAAACAAAGAATATATAAATTGAGAAATATATAAAAAACTATTGAAGCGAGAGTTTGTTCTTAACCAAATTATATAGGAAAAGTTGGCTCCTATATAAAGCAAATATAAACTATCGAATATCTGAAGAACTGAATTGAAAATATTTAGATTTGATCACAATTACTTTACCAGGTAACTGTTTTACTGGACGAAATGTGGGATGGATAGAATCAGGGGAAGAGGTAGTCCCCATACAAAACAATTATTAACTTTCGGATATTTTAAGAACTATTGATGTGAATAAAGATTTTATCCAAATTATTTCTAAATGGAACAGGGGGAGAGTTTCCCCCAGACAAAGAAAATATAAATTGAAAAATATATAAAGAACTATTAAAGCGAGAGTTTCTAAATTTGGTCTTATTAACTTTTCCAAGGAACTGTTTTGTTGGTAAAAAAATATAGGATGGATAGAATCAAGGGAGAGGTCGCCTTCCATACAAAGCAAATATTTATGATCGAATATATAAAGAATTGTTGAAGTGATTTCATTTCAATAATTTTCCCAAGAAACAGGAGGGAGCTCCCATATATTTGTCATATATCAATTAATATTTTCTCACTTAAAAAGAGTAGCAAAGCGCACCAGATTTCGATAGTCCAAAAACTTTTCAGAACTTTTTAATTATTTAAAACTTCCGATTTAGCTGAATAAAAATTATTAGTCGATACCTGAATCAAAAAAATCCTGGGGAAAATTTTTCTGTAAAATTATCTATTAAAAAACTAACAAACAAAAAAGGAAAATTTATAAAAAAAATTATTTCGATTTGAATATCTTTGAAACTATAAGAGACCTACAAATGTAATTTTTTTAACTGTGTAAAATTTCATACAAATATTTCTAACGATTCAAATTTTAGAGAATTATTTCCAATCATTTCGATTTGGAAAAACTGTGCAGTGGAATATAAATTTTGATATAAATTAAAATTTTCGATATCGTTTTCTTATAAGAAGAATAATTTTAAAATAACTTAGTTGTGCTATTTTCTTAAACCGCACTATACATATACATTTGCTAAATATGTGTGAGTGTACGTTTAGATTAGAACGGAAATGACTGAAGGTGTTATTTTTCATGCTTGTTCCACGTCTAGTTTGTTCTTCAATATTTTTGCAAATATATACACACACACACGCATTTATTCCATTTTACATATATCTTTTGCAATGAAAACAACCGATAACTGTGCACTCACTCATACACTTATTTACTACTCATGTGTATTTGTATATATTTGTTGTTATTGTTATTATTAATATTGTTGTTGTTGTTGTTATTGCTGGTGAATTCTTACTGACCTAGTTATGTCAATGGAAATTCCAAAACATATATACAAACACACACACATACACATAAACATATATATGTTTATCACATACATAAACAATAACAAAAAAACTAGCAACAAGAACACAAAGAGGCGTATGGCATAAAAGTCGAAAAGAAATTGAAAAAAAATCACAATTCACTATTAAAAGCAAAAAATACAATCAAGGTTTTTTCTTTTTTTTTACTTAGCAAAATAATAATGTCTGTGTATGAGCAAGTGATTTTTTTTTTTGTTCAAAATATTCTAAACTTAGATTTAAAACAGTGTTTTAATGAAATACAAAAACAAAAAACCTTAACAAAACGTTATTTACTAAATAACTGTTATAAATGAATGACTAACAAGCGTAAGTAACGGTTCTTTTTTTTTGATTTCATTCTATTTACTCTATTTTATATATTTTAGACGTGTAACAATTTTTCTACTACAAACACACAATTTGGGTGAAGAAGAAAACAACAACAGCAACAAATATAAAAATAAAAATCAATAATGAACTCATAAAAAAATCAAACAAATGTTTGTTTGTGTATGTGTGTGTGCAAGTAAATATGTAAACAGGGCTGCCAAAGCTTTTGCCGACAATAATAGAACAGAGAAAAGCCGAAACAAAATATTATTGAAATAAATAAAAAATTCTCATAGTAGAAGCAGTAGAAGATAAATCTCTTCTATTGCTTTTGTAATTGTCTCCGACCCTCAATAACAGCAGACCTAAATAAGTAATGTATATTAAGCGTTTTTATTCTATAATAAAGACGTTAAAAAATTTTATTTTGCATAAATAATTCTTATTGATTGCATTGAGGTCATTGAACTTTTTCTTTAGTTATTGTTTAAAGTTAGTGGGCAGAGGAATGCGGTATTTTTTAAATAATAATATAAATTGTAATAAAATAAATTAAAAAGCTTAAGGGGTGAGACCGAAAAAATCTGAATATATAAAAAAATAATTATTTGTAAATAATAAAATGTAAAAAAATAGTACCTTTCCATCTTTAAATATACAGAGTCAAATAGATATACTTTTTGAGTCCATTTAACAGCTTCCGTCTATCCGTCTGCCTGTCCGGACGTACATTCTGCAAACTTTCGAATATTTAGAGATTTCTTAAGGAATTTTCAATTGATTAGAGTTGAGGAGTCTTCAGGTTAATTTAGAGAAGTACAGGCCATAGTCAGACAGTAGTCGGTGATCCACCAAAGTTGGCCACCTCGGGTATGCTATTTTTTTAAAACATTCGCCAAAAATCTACTTATGTATTGAAATCAATGAAATTGAATGGCTTTAAATCTAATCTCTATAAAAATGATAGTACAATACAAATAAAATACAAGTGTAAGTCATATCCTACAGATTCAGATATTTAGTTGAAACAAAAATTAAACACATTTTTAGCCTTGTGGTTTTAGTCTAATTAAATAAGCAGGATTTCTATAGGTTCTAAAAGCATTTAAAAATATGAACCAGAATCTCTATAAAATTCTAAAATGAATATAAATATATGAATCCGTTGAAAAGTAATATAATCTGAAGTTGGAACCTTAAAAAACATTAATTTTTATTTGTCAATTTTTTTCGTGAAGTTGCAACATTTTTTGTAGTTTTATATGTGTTAAGTTAAAGACCTTGAAGCGAATATCCGCTCATAAGCCTTATACAAAGTTGGTCTATATAATTTATAATGTAGAACTAAATATGTACAGTAAACAACCTTAATGTAGAACGTCATATAACATCTTCCGAACGACTCTTACAATAATAGTGAGATTTGGAATAAAAATGGTTTTATTCAAATTGGCATTTTGGGTATTTCTGCATAAAAAATTGGGAATATCTTTAAGTTTTCGCTTAGTAAACAAGTTCCAAAAATTCAAGTTAAAAACGAGGGTAAAAATGTGTTTTATAAAAAAGTGATTTACAATGAATATCTATACACAAAACTCATAAAAGTTTGGTGAACTTTAGAAAATCAACATACCCGAGTTAGCCAACTCTGGACGTTCACTAATTACACTTCAGTTCAGAAAGAGGTCCGTGCTCCTCCAAATCAACTCAGTTTTTCGTTTAAAATTTAAATTTTTAAAAAATAAAGATTTTTATTAAAAATTTAAGTATTTATTAAAAATTAAAATTTTCTATCAAAATTCAAATTTTTGGTAAAATTTAAAATTTTTATTAAAAATTTAAATTTTCATAAAAAATTTCAATTTTTACTAAAAATAAACATTTTCAAAAAAAAAATTTATTTAAATAATTAAAAATTTTTATTTAAATAATTAAAATTTTCAAAAAAAAAAAAATCCAATTTTCGCGAAATATTAAAATTTTCTTTAAAAATTCAAATTTTTGGTAAAATTTCAAATTTTCACTAAAAGTTAAATTTTTCAATAAAAATTAAAATCTTTATTTTATAAAAATTTCATTATTTACTACAAATTTTAATTTCCACAAAATACGAACAATTTCACTAGTTCCAGAATTTTTTGAAATACCCAGATATGTGAAGCCTGAAAAGGATAACACTTCTGACTTTGCTAAGCTCCCGATTATTAATTTTCACCGATTATGAGATCGTAGATATTAGGACGAGGTCACAAGCCTTTACTATCTGCTGACAATACACTTCGTGGCTATAAAATGTTTCCTAAGGACACATAAACGTGTCTACAATACAGTTGGTGACATTTGAGAGCATCCAGCTTTTCCAGAATGTATAACCACCTAAGAACTAAAGTTGAGTTTTTTATTAATTGTGTGTGCGTTAGAGTGGATATATACATGACGCAATGTGTGTGGCATAATGATGTTATTATCTTTTTACACAATATGGTAAAAAATTCAATTAGAGTCATTCCAGAGGATTACAAAAAAATATTCCTATACAAACTTCAATTCCTTAAACTTTATTTGTTAAGTAGTTTCAAGACGAGAATGTCGTATTCGCCCTTAATCTTTTGAAGATTTTCCATAATTTTTTAACTTCCATCTGAAGTTTAAATATGTGTTATAATGCGTATAACTTTAATTGAAAATTCCCAGAACAATATTCATCTTTTGAATTTTGTTTCCTAAAACCGGAAATGAGAAATAAAGAATTCTAAAGAAGAGATTACATACACATGAACTAAAAAAGAAAAAATATGTATGTGTATTATCTTAAATAATTGTTTTTAAATTAAAAATCCAAAATAGGAATTTAATATTTAACAATAAAAAATAAACATAAAAAAATAAAAAATAAATTTGATCTAAATTTAAAAAATAAATGAGGGTTATTTTTTATTACAAATTAATCTTCAAAAAAAGACATACAAGCGTATGCGTAATAATATTTCAGTATGTTAGTTATACGCCAGAGGCATAAATATACTTTAATTTCCAGGTATAACAATTTTTTTGCTAAAAATATCAAATTTTCTTTAAAAATTCAAATTTTTTACTAAAAAATCGTATTTTCACTATAATTTTAAATGTACACTAAAAATAAATTTTAACAAAATCATAAAATATTCACCAAAAATTCAAATTTTCATTAAAAATTAAATTTTATTTTCACTAACAATTTAAATATTCAGTAAAATTTCACTAAAAAAAATTTCATTAAAATATATATTTTTATTAAAGTTCAAGTTTTCCTTAAAAATAAAAATTTCGGATAAAAATTCAAATTTTCACAAGATATTCGAAATTTTACTAAAAATCAAATTTCTACTAAAAATTCAATTCAGAAATTCAAATTTTTAATAAAAATTTAAATTTTTATTAAAAATTAATTTTTTATTAAAAATTATTTTTTTAATTCAAACTTTCACTAAAAATTCAAATATTCTGTTAAAATTAAAATATTCAATAAAAATTCAAATTTTCACTAAAAATTTAAATTTGTATCAATAATTCATTTTTTTTTTTTTTTTTTTTTTAATTAAAGTTTTCAGTAAAAACTCAAGTTTTCACTAAAAAAATTATTTTTTTATAAAAGAAAATAATTAAAATTTCTAATTTCTACAGAAAAAAAAATAAATAAATTTTTCTCAAAAAAATCGTGTTTTCACTGAAAATCAAATTTTTACTAAAATTTTTGGTTTTCATTAAAAATTTTGAAAAAGTTTAATTTTCACTAAAAAATTTTAGAATCGAAAAACCAAAAAACAAAATTTAGTTTTTTAGTGTTTCGATCATTTTTTTTCTTTAAAAAAATTAATTAAATGATATTCGAAAATGTTTGGAACCCCAACGAACCACATCATCTCCAATATCAATGAAATTCGATATTCGATTTTCTTTTATTTTAGTTCAAAGTTTCACTTGATTTTATTTTAAAAATATTTTTTTTGGAATTTACATAAAACGAAAGTTGTAGAACTCTTACATTGATCATTTAGCCGCATAATGGGTCCATGCATGAAGTTATGTAGGGCCAAAATAAGGTATCTCGTATACTACACTTGATTAAATATCGTAGTGTCAAATTTCATGTAAATCCGTCCAAAATCAATCAAGAATCATAATGTTATTGCCAAAAAAACTAAATATATCCCACTGTGCTGTGATCACTAAGGCGTATGTGAAATGTAATTATTTATAATTTACATAATTCATACGCACCGGCGGCATGAATAAATTAATCCACAATAAGTTTTCAATAAAGAAATTGAAATAAATTGAAACGCTTTAAAATGGACAACACTTGATTTTAAAGTTTTGAAAGGAGAAAATAACTTGAATAAGAACTTTGATATTAAATTGAATTTGATCTTTATAAAATTTCTTAAAATTGCTTCCTTGAATTGTATTTTTCTTAAATTTCCAACTTAATTTACCTTCAGCATTTTGTTTTCTCAATAAAAAATATTTGACAACACTTTTTTTTGCCAAAAGCAAAATACAAGCAAAAGCAACAACAAAAAAAGGAAATAAAATAAAAATACAACAAAATTTTTAAAATGTACTTTACAATTTACGATAAAAGAAAGGAAGAAGAAGAAGATAGATATTTATGAAATATAATTTAATGTGTTTTTAATAGGACTCTAGTCGATTTGACTTTGTTCAACTTTGCTTAGCTTTTCTTTGCTCTGCTCTGCTCTGATTCATGTTCTTGTAAAATTTACAAACAGAATAATTGTGACTATGAATGTATGTATGTGTGTGAGTGTGAAAAGGATGTTCCTTTAAATGTTTGCTTGTGTGTATGTTAAAGATTGTTAGGTTGTAACCAGCAATTTTATTTTAAAATAAGGGAAAATAACAGATTTTAAAAATACATTATAAATTTTATGGATGAATGTTTGCAAACGAAACGAAACGATATATAAACTTAAAGCCTTCTTAACATTTACGAGTAAATAACAATAACACAATAACAACAACAACACAGAGATATAAAAATGATGATAATGTTAAAGAAAATTATGTTGTTGTTGTTGCTCGTATTGGTAGCATAAAGAAACGAGTATTAAGTTAAACTTAACATTTCCGGAAATTGAAAAATAAGACATCCATGTCCCAAGACTGTATTCAAAATAAATCCATGGAATTAACTCAAGTAATGCAAAAAGCAAAAAAAAAAAAAAAAAACAGAATGGAAAGCTTTAACAAGCGAAGGACCAAAATGAAACATACAAGGAAGAGTAACATGACACGTTTATAATTTAAGGAAAAAGGACGAATATCAAAATATAAATATATGTATTTTTATGGTTAACGGTAAGTAAATGTTTCGCACTGTTCGCATGTGCGTGTGACTGTATAGATGTCTGTCCATTCTGCTCTTTAACTACATACGTTTTAATCAGCAGCAACAACAACAATAATAATAATAACAATAACAACAAAATATATGTAACTGAGTGAGTGACTGAGTGCATGCATTCGAAACAATACGAAAAACAATTGTAAAAGCGGCCCTACATAATGGAATATAAAGCGAAATTTATATATGTATATTTGTATTTCCTTCTTTTCCCATCCCTCCTTGTTATACATTTCTATTTCCTGCCGTTTTCTATTTTTGTTGTTTTTCCTTTTTGTTTAAGGTTTAGTTAAATACACATAATATTTACGTCGTGGTTTCAAGAGAGTATTTGTGAATGTGAGTGTTTGTAAAATGCTTATACACACATACACACACACATACATACATATTATTATAATACATACTTACATATGTATGTGTGAATGCATATATTTATGTATGTCTAAGCAAAAAGAAATCGTTTTTTTTTTTCTTTTCTATTTTTCTATTAAATTTTTCTTACTTAATTTTTCGTTTTAAATTTTATTTAAAAAAAATTTTATGTAAATTTTAAATTTTACATTTAAAATTCTCATTTTTTAAATTATTTTTTTAATTTTTTTAATTAAACTAACAACTTATAATTTATTTAATTTGTTTCATTTATTTCAAACACTTTTCAATTTCCATTTTTTATTAATTTTTCCATTTAATTGAACTCAACATTTACCGTTCGTTTTCTTTTCACAATTTAACCAACCGTTCACGACAAAACCCTGCAACTAACTAAAACTTTTGATTAGAATCATGCATGACATGCTCTTGTGGCCAAACTCATTCATTCACTCACTCACACACTCACTCACGTTTGTTGTGGAATTTGTGAACAATAAAGAAAAAGATTGACAATTCAATCAACAATATTATCTCTCCATAAAAATCCTTAATGTTTTATTAGGATTTTGGTATGGTAACACTGTTAACAGTGTTTGTAGAAAATAGTAAAGATGGCGCCATGTTTTATTTATCGGTAATGCGAATACATATTAAAAATATTTGAATTTGTAAATAAAAACAGAAATAAGAGTGTAATAAAAAAATTATAATTATGAAAATTATGGAGCGACCCACTGATGTGAGAGAATTACACCACTCAAGATGATTGTCGTACGTGGGGGTTATATGATGGCTATAGGAAATAATGAACCACCCATCGTAAAATTTTGTTTGCTAAAAAAACAACGTTGAACATAGTTAATTTTACACAATCTTAATTTCTTTCACTCAGTTTAAATTAAACATTTTTAAATTTGTGGTGAAATAATATTGCACTTAATAGAATCTTTCGATAAATTTATAAAATTATAAAATAAATATTATTATAAAATAATAGAATAATATAAAAAAATTTTAATGCTTAACTTTCAAGAAGAAAATACTCAAAAACTGCATTTATTGTAAAGCAAAGTTGAATTAACATTTGCATTTATGAAGCACAATTTAACATTTGTTTAGTTAAGATTTTGCTTTGTAGATAAAAAATATTAGTTATATATCAGCTTCAAAACATTTTAATTTACAGCACAGTTTTTGCATTTGACTGTTATTTACTATTACAGTCGTATTTTCACTCCACAGCACACTTTTTAAAGAACAATTGTATTTTCACTCCATAGAACAGTTTTTGTAAATGATCGTATTTTTATATCACAGCACACTTTTTGCGAACAACCGCATTTTCACTCCACAGCACACATTTTTTTAAACGTTCATAACTTTACTTCACAGCACACCGTGAACAACCGTATTTTGGAAACGACCGTATTTTTACTTTACAGCACACTATTTAGTGAAAAACCGTGTTTTCGTTCCACAGCACACTTTTTTGCGAACAACCGTACTTTTACTTCACAGCTCACTTTCTAGTGAACAATCGTATTTTCAACCGTAATTTTACTTTATATCACACTTTTTAGTAAACAACCGTATTTTCACTTCACAGCACACTTTTTTCGAACAACCGTAATTTCACTCTAATTACTTTTTTTGTAAACAACTCTATTTACGTTTTAAAGCAAACTTTTTAGTGAACAATATTATTTTCAGTACATGGCACACATTTTTGCAAACAACCTTATTTTCATTTCAAAGCACACTTTTTTCTGAACAACCGTATTTAAACTTATTTTCACTTTTCGTGAACAACCGTATTTTTATTTCACAGAATACTTTTTTATCACATTTCTCAAACGAACGTATTTCACTCCACAGCACACTGTGAACAACCTTATTTCAACTTCACAGCACACTTTTTTGTGAACAACCGTATTTTCGCTCCACAGCACACTTTTTTTCAAACGATCGTATTTTTGCTTCACAGCATACTTTTTACGAATAACTGTATTTCACTCCACAAAACACATTTTTGTAATCGACCGAACAATTACATTTCAACGGCAGGGTTTTTTACTTCACACTTTTTTACAAACAACCGTTTTTTTTCTTCACATCAGGCATTTTGCAAACGACCGTGTTTTTATTTCACAGTATACTTTTTGGAAGCAACCGTATTTTCATTCCACAGCACACTTTTTTGTGAACAACCGTATTTTAACTTCACAGCACACTTTTTTGTTAACAACCGTATTTTCGCTCCACAGCACACATTTTTCACAGTACGAACAACCGTATTTTCACTCAACAGCATACTTTTTGCGAATAACCCCTATTTCACGGCAACAGCGAACAACGGTATTTGAATTTCACAGCACACATTTTGCAAACGACAGCTCACTTCTTACGAACAACCATATTTTACTTCACAGAACATTTTTTGCGAACAATCGTATTTTCATAAATACTTCTTTGCGAACATCCGCATTTTTATTTCTCAGCTCACATTTAGCGAAAAACCGTATTTTCACTCCGCAGCACAAATTTAGTGAACAATCGTACTTTCACTTCACAGCACACATTTTTGCAAACGACCGTATTTTTATTTCACAGCACACTTTTTTGCGAACAACAGTATTTTTCACAGCACACATTTTTTTTCGGTTTCAGTTTTCATCAAAAATTAAAATTTACTAAAAAATTAAATTTTCACTAAAGATTTACTTTTCACTAAAAAAATAAACTTTTTATTAAAATCTAAATTTTCCACAAAAAATTTCAATTTTCATTAGGAATTGAAAATTTCGCTTTCGATTGATATTTTCACTAAATAAGTAAAATTTAAAAAAAAATCTGAAATTTTCACTAAAATTTAATATTTTTGTCAAAAGTTTAAAATTTAATTAAAATATTTACATTAATTAAATTTTTTACTTAAAAAAATTTTAATTTTCATTCCATTTTTCACAAAAAAATAAAAATTTCAGAAAAAATTGAGATTTTCGCTAAAAAATTAAATTTCACTAAAACAGTTTCAATTTTCAATGAAATTTGTATTTTCTCTAAAAAAAATTTAATTTTAAAACTTAATTCATTTAACTAACTGATATCGTCCTTTATCTCCGTGGTCCGGATTTGACGATATTTGCGATAATTTAACATCCATTAAACTTAGAGGTCGGGGATTTAAAAAAAAATTGATAAAACTTTAAATTATTAAGAAAACTGATATCCGATTTTCCCCCATGAAAGTAAAAATATTTCGTTTTTGCCCTTAACCTAGAGAAAATTTACTGGACATTGATCGTAAGCGATCAAAAATATTTCAATTTGTTTATTGGGTTATATTAGGTTTTCTCCCTTAACATATTTTTAGGCGCTCATAATAAACGATCTGTTTTCTTATTAGAACATAAGATATCAATTATAAGTGAATAACGATTACTGGACTCAGCTGATATTAGGATCATCGAAAAAAGTTGTTTTTGTCATTGATTCTCTTCAATAAGTCAATAAAGGTAAATAAACTATCTATTTGTTAGTCAAAAAGTGAATATAGAATAGTAGATCCGCCAGTAATCTTATGAAGTATAAAAATAAAATTTTGAATTAAAGAAAACGTCATTTGAAAGTACCTTTATTAATCGATTTATTTGTCATGAAAATTTTTAATTTCTTAAAATTAAAACCGGTTTGAATTATGCGATAGAACTTTGTGAGAAAATCGTTTGAAAATCCAATTAGATCAGACGAGTTTTTAAATGTTTGTTTTTTTGTAATTCTGTCCTATTAAAAAATATGTACACCGAATATTCAATTATTCGGTTAAATAAAATTTTCGGTTTGTGTGCAGTTTTTCCATTTCTACACACTTTCATCAACCAAGTGATTAATAATTTTTATTTGGTTTCTCACTTGATTAAAACGTTTGATTATTGTCAACAAATATTCACCTTTAATGAACACACACACACTCAACCAAACATATATATAAATATATACATATGAATATATTTATATGTACACAGATTTGTTTATATTTTGTAGATATTTTTAACTAAAAGATACAACAACAAATAACAAACCGGCATCTGACAGATAAGATACGCAATTTTAATTCAGTTTGTTTATCGCTTTCGATATGTTTGTCTTAACTAAAACAATTCACAAATTGTTTCCTAACACTTAGTGAGTTTATGGAATTTTATAGGAATAGAAATATTTCAAAAAAGAAAAAATTGAATGGTCATTGATTTAGTTGTCAAAAAGAAGCTACCGGTTAAAGACGTTTAAAGAAAATTAAAGCGGCATAAAAGTGGATAAGAATAAATTAATAATTAAAAATGGATTCAAATAAAAATATAAGAAGGCGAGTGTTGCCTTCACCCGATCCAAGAGCAGCTGATCCTCTGCTACAACGCACACAATCAACCGATGAGGTAAGCAAGAAATTCAATTCAAGTGAACTTTGCTGTATGACTTTATTTATTTTTATCGTGTTCAAAAGAATATATATATTTCTATATTGAATGTGATATAAAAGATATTTTAATCTATAAAATATGTAACTTGAAAAAATAATCAAATCGTTATGGACAATTTCGGAAATCATGCTTCAACACCCAACGAATCTATGAATAGACAACAAAAGATAAGATAACTAAATTAAGATAGATTAGGTTAAATATTATTTAGTTAAACATTAGAAGGTATTATTCGATTTGATTTATAAAGTTTTATGGGTGACTTTTATTAAATATTTAATGGACATAATTTCAGTATTTTTTTTTTTTTTTTTTTTTTTTGAAAATATTATTAGAAAATTATTAAGCACAATTTCTTTAAAAGACTTTAAAAAATAATATAGATTCTAAATATCGTATAAATAATAACTTGATTTCAATAAATTACCGAAAGAACTTTTTTTATTTTCACAATGATCGTGAAGTAATCACTTTCATTATCGATGATCATTTACAAATTTCATACAGCGATAAAAATCAGACTAAAAATCATTATTTAGAATAATTTAATACACAATTGAATGATTTTGAGATGTAAGAAGAACATGATATCAATCAAAAAAGAATGTAGTACTCGGCTATATCGAATTTTTAATTCCCACCACAGTGATCAATTTAGAAAAAAAATTGTAGGAACGTATTGAAAAATCCGTTTGTAGGGGATAACCACTCACCCGTGCCCTATCCAAAAATCACTTAGTCTAGAACATTATGTTATCATTGCTCCAATATAAAATTGTCTGTAACAGTTTCAGATATATGCGATATTAAAAATTTCGTTTGTAAGGGCGCTGTTCTATCCTAAGTTGCTATATAATAGATTAAGACGATTTTTAAATAGTCAAAATTTTATTTAGCCCTGTAAATTATTATGGAAGTGAGGGCACTAACAACAGAAAGATTAAATCGTTTCAGATTTTAATTTCATACAGGAATATATGGTGAAAAAATATAGACTCCAAATAGTCCTCCGATTACAACTATTCATCTTTTGATACAATTTCAGTTTCAGTTCAGTTGAAATTTTCAGGGGAACAATTTTTATCAAAATGGAATGGATGCTTCCGAATAATAGTGGGACGCAATATATAAAGAGTATTAATTATTATTATATAGATCTAAAGTTTTCAAGCTCTGTACTATTGCGATAGAAGTATTTGCCTTTAGCAATCTCGGAACAAATAATAATCAGAAGTCGACCAGTCATCCCAAAATGCCTTTAAAAATGATTCCGTAATTTTTGAAATACTAAATATTTTTCATTGAAATATCATGTGAGAATTTTTCAATTGATTTAAAAAAACACAAACTCTTAGTGGATCCAAGGGCTCTGGAATGGGCGATCAATATTGGTTATTAAACAAAACAAAAAAATCGCAATGACGGTTGGAGTTTCTAACTTTTGAGATCATACACGATTTAAACAACAGTTGTAGTCTTCAGACAAGGGAATCTGTTGATCTCTATGTCTATAGGCGACAAAATATAACAAACGATAATCGGAGGTTTCGCGAAAGTTTTGTAATTTTGGAAATACTGAATATTTTACTTTAAAATATAGTCATCCATGACGCATTTTTCAAATGATTTGAAAGAGCACAAGTCATATGTGAATCCAGAGGCAAGAAAAGTGCCTTCCAAATTTGTTATCGCGGGTATAAAACTTAAAAAACGCAGTCATGGTAGAATTATTTGTCTTTTAAAACACTCACGACCCAAGTAATTTTTTGAAGTCTTCATATAAGGGGGTCGAATGATCGATACTTAAGAAACTTTCCGCATGTTTTGAAAGAACATAAGTTCTTAAGTACAAAGGGTGAGGGATGGACCTTTAAATTTGGTTTCTTCAGGTATTAAAATTAAAAATAAATCAACATAATTTCTAAACTATTTTTTTATTTTTAAAATGTCATTATTTTTCAAGTTATGAGCTTTCCAACGATATCTTATACCTAAAAAAACTATCAATAGAAAGTTAAGGGAAACTGGGTCCCCTTCTGAGGTGTTTTGAAAATGAGTGGGAGAACTACAAACTTCAGGAAACCTTTAGAGTTACTAACTCTATTTTTAGAAGATCGGGACTACTGTAGGTTAAGAAAGTCCATTGCCTCTTGTAAGAACCATCAAATCTTTATATTATTAAACTGAATATTTTTTATAATTTTAATTTAAATATTCATTTTTTTTTAATTCTAAAGTTCACTCTCGTATATCTGATCAAAATTATTGTGATTATTTTTCATAGAAAAATTTTCCTAATCATAATTGCAATTTCATTTAGCAACCGTTAGTTGCACTGTTTATAGCTCAACATTAACTGATTAAACGCACCTGAAAGATAAGATTTTAAATAAAAATATTAAATAAATATTTTTTCTTATTCCCAAAAATATAATCGTTAACCGTCAACAGAGTAAAGGCTTTAAGCGTTTCTTTGTAAGACGCAACAAAATCCAATGGTATTGGGCTCCTGTTTTTCTTGGATTTTGGGTACTTTTATATTACTCAATTGCCATTCCCGCCTTTCACCGCCTCCCCAAACCTTTAAATATAAAAGATGAAGCTAAATTCCCTGATTCATTCATAGCAGAACGTGCAGAAATTAATTTGCAAAAATTAGTCAAGTTGGGACCTCGTGTTGTGGGTAGCAGAGCCAATGAAGAAGGAGCCATTAAGTATTTTATGAGTTATGTACACAAATTAAAATCGGAAGCTAAAGATTTATATAATATCGAATCCGATGTTCAGACAGCTTCGGGTAGTTATGTTCATTGGCAAATGGTGAACATGTATCAGAGTATTCAAAACTTTTTGATAAAGATTGCTCCCAAGGGATATAATGGCACTTCCTATTTACTGGTAAATAGTCATTATGATACTGTGCCCTTTGGTCCTGGTGCGGGAGATGATGGTGCTATGGTAGCTATAATGTTAGAAACATTGAGAGTTATTTCACAATCAGATAAACCTTTAAAACATCCTGTGGTATTTCTCTTCAATGGCGCCGAGGAGAATCCTTTACAGGCTTCTCATGCATTTATAACTCAACATAAATGGGCCAAGAATTGCAAGTATGTTTCGGAATATCAATTTAGATCGACTTGATTTTAATAATTTTTATTTATCCTTCAAGAGCTTTAATCAATTTGGATTCTGCTGGAAATGGTGGACGTGAAATTCTCTTTCAATCTGGTCCCAATCATCCTTGGCTTATGAGACATTATCGCAAAGCTATAGTTCACCCATATGCCTCTACCGTGGCCGAAGAAATGTTTCAACGTCATTTCATTCCGTCTGATACTGATTTTCGTATTTTCCGTGATCATGGCAAAGTACCTGGTTTAGATATGGCTCATCAATATAACGGTTATGTTTATCACACTCGTTTCGATCGTCCCGAAGTTTTACCTCGCGGTACTTTACAAAACACTGGTGATAATGTTTTGGCTTTGGTGCGAGCATTGGCCAATGCTCCTGAGTTGGAAGACAGTGAGGTAAGTTCCATTAAATAGTCCACTTTTTCCTAAATTAATATGTTATTTTCATTAGAAATACTCCGAGGGTCATACCATCTTTTTCGATGTTATGGGTTCATTTTTGGTTTTCTATTCTGAGGCGGAGGGTATTATTTTGAATGTTGTTGTTTCGTTGGCTACCTTGGCTGCTTGTGCTTATTCTTTTCAAATGATGGCTAATAATGCCGGAGTCAAATTGGCCACAGTTTTGAAACGATCCATGTATACTCTTCTGGTGCAAGTGATTGCTGTTATTGCCGCCGCCACTTTATGTTTCTTTGTGGGCCTTTTTATGGATTTAATTCATTTACCTATGTCCTGGTTCTCCAATTCTTGGTTAATTTTAGGTCTATATTTCTGTCCTCTATTCTTTGGATTTGCCATTGTTCCAGCTATTTATTTCCATTATACTCAGGATGTAAGTAAAGTCTCAAATAATCCTTTATTCTTATATCCATTATTTGTGTTATCCAGGACCGCTTCCCCATTGGCCATCGTGTGCAATTATTGTTGCATTGCCACTGCATTTTCTTGGCCATGTTGACTTTGGTTTTAACCATTTGCAAAATCCGGTCCGCCTTTATGTTTATGATTACTTTGCTGTTCTATACCATGGGTTTGATTATAAATTTGGTTACCAAACTTCACAATAAACGTAAGTCCAAAAACCCATCTTCCTCCAGTAAATGTTATCGATAATCTATTTTAATTTTTAGCCATTCCCTGGTTAATTCCTCACATGCTTTGTGGTATTCCCCCTTTCCTTTTCTATGCGTATGTTTCTCACGGTTTCTTTGTTACTTTCATACCCATGACGGGACGTTTTGGCGCCACCGTTAATCCCGATTTAATTATATGTGCTTTTACTGTGGGAGTTGGTATTTTAACAGGCGGATTTATGGTGAGTCTGGCAAATTAAATCAAGAAGAATTATTTTAATCCTTATTATCCTCTCTTATCATTCAGATTCCCGTTTTAAATCTATTCCACCGCTCCAAGACCATTATCACCTCTCTGTTGGTCATTACCTTGATTTGCTTAATCGTGGCTGCCACACCTTTAGGTTTTCCTTATAGACCTGAAACTAATGTGCAACGTTTTAGTATTATTCATGCTCGCCGCACATTCCGTGATATGAATAATGATGTGAGACGAATAGAAACCGGCTATTTCATGTTACCCCAAGATAGACGTACCTATTCGGTGAAAAGTAGGTTTTGCGCTCTGTCGTATTTAAATGAAACTCTGTAATTTCTTTTTTTCTAACTAGAACATGTTACCAATATGACTTTGTCTCAATCTCTTAAAAATGATTGCGAAAGTGAAATGTATTGCGGTTTGCCTCTATATAATCATAGATGGGTTAAAGCCAGAACCTCTGGCATTTGGATACCCGCCTCTAGTCCCACCTTCGATTTAATGCCTTCTATCAAAGTTATCTCTAAAAATCAATTGAGTAAAACCAAATTACGTTATGAAATGGAATTAACTGGTCCCGATCATATGGGTATTTTCTTAAAACCCACTGGTGATGGTAAAATAACAAATTGGTCATTCCATTGGACTCCTTTGCGCATGGGTTGGGAACCACCATACTTTATTTATTTCTCTTATGGTGTAAATGGTGATCCTTTGAAATTCTGGCTGGAGATTGAGGTGAGTTTTTATTTCAGCAAAAGATGATATAAATTTTGAATTAATTTTTTTTATTATTTCTTCAGAGAAAATCGGAAGACTGGAGCACCCCTGCCATTGAAATAGGTGTTACTGGTCATTGGAATCATGACGAAAGTATATATACTGATGATTTGAAAAAGTTCTTGTCTAGTTTCCCTAATTATGTTGACCCAATTGCTTGGCCAGCTTCCTACGATACCTGGTATTATTAGTAACCACAGAGACTATTTCTCGGATTTTTTATTTGATAATCAAAAAATCACTATTTTTATTAATTTAATGAAAGATGAAAAGTAAATAAATATTTTTTTTGGTATTTTGCACAATGTGCAAATGGAATTGGAAAAGTGTTAAATGATCTGAAGTTTACAAAATGTTGAACCCAAAATTTTCTATTGATTCCATTATTGATACTGGAAGTAGAGGGGAAAATATATTTTCCAAAATTATATATTTTCGATTCTTAATTGATTTTGATTATTAAACATATAATTTCTCTAGTAACTACGTGACCCTTCTGCCACATAATAGTTAAACGTTGAGCATTGCTCTGTCGGTGCACCTAAATTAAGCAAATCAAAATTATGATCAACAAAGACGAGATGATGGTTTTTGATCGGTGGAATAAGTGAAAAATATAAATCATAAAGGCAGAATGGATTTTACAAGTCATCCAAGGTCAAAATAGACAAGAATGTACAGTGAAAGTATCGGTTGTAGGTAAAAGCTTTAGGTCAACATACAGTAACTCAAAAAAAACTTTCAAAATTAATAGTTTGTGCGATTTAAAAGTGGAGATTTTGACACAAAAGTCATGAAGTTTTCTTGTTTCAAGATGAGGAATTGGAAGCATTATTCAAAGGATATTCAAAGGATATTATTGTTCAAAGCTTAAGAGACTTTTCTCTGTAAATCATATCTCCACGTTTAATTGCAGTACATTTCAAACAAAGAGAGTCGTGTCCCACAGAAACTAAAGATGTGAGCGGCTGAAACATTCGGTATTTCGGACAACTGATTCGTTTTGAGAGTGAAATTAACAATAAATAATCGACCAAAAGGCCAAAATCGTTCATTTTTGCAATGCTCTGACATATGTTTCAAGACCGGTCTAAAACTATTTGGAAAATATCGGATGAGAAGTTTTTTTTTCCACATGTCAAAACTTCGCATGGAATACGCATTATTTTCGGATTATAAAATTTTTTTCCTGAAAACAAGTTTAACAGATTGATCTAAAGCGACTCCCGAATAATGAAACAGTGGCTAAGCAAGATATATGGATCCTATTTACCCACTTGTCAAGTTCGACATATTTTTAAAGGGGGATAAATTGTCTGTGAAAATACATTCTTCTTCATTTAGAAAGTCGTATTCTTTAACAAAATAAAAAATTTTCACAAAAAAGAAACAACAAGGATCTCATTCTTCTTAACATTCTTTAACATAATTGTGGTCTTTAATCCCACATGATAACTAAATTGAACATATTTTTATTTATTAACTTTAATCAATTATATTTTTTTTAATAATTCGTTAATCTCTTTGACTAATTCTAATCGCAATGATATTAACTGTAATACACACACACATATTTACATATGTATTAAATATAAACAATGTTATTTTAATAAGGTCTAATCATATTTGACTGATATTGACTGTGTGATAAGATCGAATATATTTTTCACTTCATTTCATTTCACTTTAATTACACTTTTTTAAACGGAATTATAATTTAGTACGATTCAGAACTTCCGAACAGAAGTTCCTTATAGTTATTAAAATTAAAGCAATAATGACAACTAAAATATTTGAGGTTAATCCTGATTTGACAAAAATAAAGAAAAACAAAAAATTCGATTGGTATTTATCGCCGATATTTTGTGTTGGATGGTTTTTGCTTTTCTATGTCGCTGCAATTCCCAGCTTTTACAGTTATCCCGAAACCATATTAATACGTGATGAATCTCATCATCCCGACGAGTTTGTAGGTGAAAGAGCTCAAATACAATTATTGGAATTATCCTCAATTGGTGTTAAATTAACGGGTACCGTGGAGAATGAACTTTATGCTGTGAATTTTTTACTCAAAGAAATTGAAAAAATTAAAAATGCTTCCCGTCAAGATCTCTACGATATTGAGGTTGATGTTCAATATAGTTCGGGACAATTTATGTTATGGGGCATGGCAACCAGTTATCATAATGTTTCAAATGTTATAGTGAAAATATCACCCAAGAATAGTAAAAGTGATTCATATTTATTGATTAATTCACATTTTGATTCGGAAGTTGGTTCACCAGCAGCGGCTGATGCTGGTGTTATGATTGTTGTTATGTTGGAAACACTGAGAGTTATATCGATTTCAGAGAGGGAACTAAAGAATCCAGTGGTATTTTTATTGAATGGTGCAGAGGAGAGTAATTTATTGGCTGCACATGGTTTTATAACACAACACAAATGGGCCCCCAATTGCAAGTAAGTGGAAGAAATTAAGTTTTCTCTTTTGGAAAGGAGAGATTCAAAAATGTTTATGTATTTTTAGAGCCCTCATTAATTTAGATTCAACTGGAGGTGGCGGTCGTGAAGTACTTTTTCAAACTGGACCAAATCATCCCTGGTTAGTAAAGGTATGTATTTCGATGTGGGCATCTTCGAATCTTTCGAAAGATGAAAACTGCATCGTCGCAACGCTATATTATAACATACAATATTTTTTGAAATGGAACTAGTACCCTTCTACACATTTTATTGATTTTAAGATTCGGTACAGCCGAATGTACATTTTAAATTTCTAGTAAAAATTAAAAGATCTTAAAAAACTTAAAAAATTTGGTGAAAAATTAACTTTTATTTTGAATTAAAGTTTTAAATTTTTTAAAAAATTTAAAATTTGTATGAAACAAATTTATTTAGATTTAGAATTTTTAGAAATTTTAATTTTATTTTGCGGAAATTTGAATTTTAAGAGAAATTTTGATTTTTGAAAATTTGAAATTTTGGTGAAAATTTAAATTTTTAGAAAAAATTTGAATTTTTAGTAAAAATTTGAATTTTTAGTAAAAATTTGAATTTTTAGTAAAAATTTTAAATTTTTGGTAAAAATTTGAATTTTTAGTAATAATTTGAATTTTTAGTAAAAATTTGAATTTTAAGTAAAAATTTGAATTTTAAGTAAAAATTTGAATTTTTAGTAAAAATTTGAATTTTTAGTAAAAATTTGAATTTTTAGTAAAAATTTGAATTTTTAGTAAAAATTTGAATTTTTAGTAAAAATTTGAATTTTTAGTAAAAATTTGAATTTTTAGTAAAAATTTGAATTTTTAGTAAAAATTTGAATTTTTAGTAAAAATTTGAATTTTTAGTAAAAATTTGAATTTTTAGTAAAAATTTGAATTTTTAGTAAAAATTTGAATTTTTAGTAAAAATTTGCATTTTTAGTAAAAATTTGCATTTTTAGTAAAAATTTGCATTTGCATTTGCAAAATTTGCATTTTTAGTAAAAATTTGAATTTTTAGTAAAAATTTGAATTTTTAGTAAAAATTTGAATTTTTAGTAAAAATTTGAATTTTTAGTAAAAATTTGAATTTTTAGTAAAAATTTGAATTTTTAGTAAAAATTTGAATTTTTAGTAAAAATTTGAATTTTTAGTAAAAATTTGAATTTATAGTAAAAATTTGAATTTTTAGTAAAAATTTGATTTTTAGTAAAAATTTGATTTTTAGTAAAAATTTGAGAATGAATATGAAATCTTAATTTTTTATTAAAATATTAAATAAAATTAAATTAAATTAAATTAAATTAAATTAAATTAAATTAAATTAAATTAAATTTAAATTATTGAATTTTTTAATCGAAATTTTTGGACAAATTTTGAATTTTTTATGATAATTTGAATTTTTAGTAAAATTTAAAATATTTTGCGAAACTTGAAAATGGTAAAATTTTGTGGGAATCATTTTTTTTAATTTGAATATTTAATGAAAATTTAAATCATTATTTAAACATTAAATTTTTATTTAAAAACTTAAATTTTTATTTAAAAACTTAAATTTTTAGTTAAAATATAAATGTTTATGAATAATTTCAGTAAATTCTAAAATTTAAATGAAAGTTAGGTTTTGAAGTTTTAGTATTTTTTTTTTTTTTTTTTTTTTTGGAAATTTGAATTTTTTGTGGAATTTTAAGTTGAAGTGTTTTTTATTTTTTAACATGTTTTTAGAGAAAATTTTTAAAATTTGATGGAAAATTTAAATGTTGATAGAAAATTTGAATTTTTAGTAAAAGATTTTGTGTTTTTTTTTTTTTAATTGGAAATTTATTTATTTATTTATTTATTTATTTATTTATTTTTTTGAAAATGTTCATGAATCTTTTACTTTTATCATAAATTTTTTAATTTTTAGTAAATGTAGTTTTTTAATGAATTGCAAAATTTAATTTTGAGTAAATTTAAGATTTTTTAGTAATTTCAAAAATTATTTTTTTATAAATTTCACAAACTTAAAATTTTTACTAAATTTCTAAAAATTATTTTTTTACAATTTTAATAAATTTCTATTTTTTAATTTCAAAATAAAATGTTTAGTGGAAATTAAAATATTTCTTTTGATAATTTAAAATAATTTTTTTGGTGAAAACAGTCTTAAAATCTGACTTTTTCTTACATTTTGGAATTTTTTAAGTAAAAAATTTACATTTGAAGAACATTTCAGTTAAGTTAAATTTAAGTTAAATTTTAAACATTTAAATTTTTTATAATTTTACAAACTTGAAATTTTTTGTAACTTTCCAAAAATTTTAATTTTTAGTAAATTTTTAAATTTAATTTCATTATTTTTCTGGTAATTTTTATAATTTAAAAGGTTTAAAAAAAAATGTTTTCAGTTTTATTTATATTGATCATTTAATTATCATTTTTTTAATTTTTGAAAATGGAAAAATTTTATTGGAAACTGGAGTTTATATAATTTATATAAAATATATATTATTTGCAAGAAAATAATGACATTTAGTAAAATATAGATTTCTTTTTCTATATATTTTTATTAAAAATACGTATTTTATGAAGTTTTGAAAATGTTAAATGTTGTTAAACTTTTTTCCGATCCTATAAAAACTATATTATATATATTGTCTATATTGCAAATCCACTCCATTGAACTTCTAAACAGTGGTTTTTATATTAGATTCTTTATTATATTTAATTCAAAATTTGTATATTATATTTCCGAAACAGTTAATCAAAAATTTAATATACATATTCTTAATGCATTTCATGGAATAGTGATTTTAAGGCACCCTAAAGCCGAACTCTTTAATATATGAAACTTTTTATAAGTAATTCCTATTTGACCACCAATATTTCAGTTTCCCGATTAATCTTGTTCTACCAGCTACTTCCCTTCGCACTTTGACCTATCAGAATAAATTTGCTTTTCTCTATTCTAAGATTCCATTTTTTAGTAAAAAGCTAAAAGAGGAATTTTCTTCCCATATGAAACTTATTTTACAAATAAAAATACATTTTTCTTTAAGAAATCTAAATCCAACAAAAAATGTAATAAAATTACAACACTATTTTTCCAATTGATTATTTATTTAATCAATTATAATTTCCTGTCTTGTTTTAATAGTTTATTATTGACTTACAAACACTTGACTGCATTTCCATAAACAAAACAAAAACAATTTGCTTTCAAATGCAAACACTAAACAACACTCAAAGCAAAGCAAAGCATAGCAACAACAATAACAAAACACACGTAAAAATACAAACAAAAAAAACATACACAAATGCCTCATTTTTCTTCTTCTTTACTTTTAATAAAATTATAATTTCTTTTACACTTTAAAGCGGTTTAATGTGATCTTTTTGTAAATAAAACTATTAAATTTAATTTAAAACATGTTTGTAAATGTTTTTGTTATGTTTTTATAATAATTTAACAAGTTAAAATATTATTAAAATCACTTTTACTTATAAAAATTATTAAAATTACAATGCGCACAACAACACAACAATCAACCGGCTAAACTAACTGACAACAATAATAACAATAACACATAATTAAATAAAGAGAATGAGAGTGAGTTTGAAATAAGAGTACCGTTATTGGTAAATAGAAAAAAACATAAACAAAGGAGTTACCAGATGGTAATATTATGATTTTGAAGGTAAATTTTATTAAATTGAGATTTAAAATTAACTATTTATATAAAGAGTAATAAAAAAAGCAAGTAAGAATGCTATATTCGACTATGTCGAGTTTTCAATACCCTCCAACACAAATGAATCATTAAATATATAAAAATTTTTCTTAAAAATAACACGAAGCACTTGATTGGTAATACAATTAGTTATATATATATGGCTATAACTTCTTTTCTACAGAACCGATTTTGATAATTTTTGGAATGACAATAAAGTATATATAGCTTAATATTATGGCGAATTTATCGATTTATTTTTGAAAATTTTACGAAAATGTTTAGCTTGAAGTTAGAGTTTGCCTCAGAGATCGGTCTATATGTTTTAATATGCTGAACTGATTATGCTGGTTTTAGATAGGAAACTATTTAGGATTAAAGCAAATACTCATATTTTATTAAGCTCTTTTAATATTGTAGACGTAGAGTACAACAGACAGTCATAAAGACTCTTTTTGTCACAGTAACTCTTTCTTAGAGTTACATGTGGAATGACAAAGTTAATATTATTATTAGTTATTTCTATACGATTTTAGTCTTATAAAATATTAATAAAAATTAAAATTTTATTAAATAACTAGTTTTTACTCGGTGCGCTTTGCTACACAAAAATTCTATTCCATCCTAAATTAAAAAATCTTACAATAAGAATTTTATTTAATTGAAAGAATTTCACTTTAATAGTTGCTCATATATTCTGTAATTAAAGTTGACTAAGTATAGGGGTAACTCGCCCTGATTCCAATAATAATTCAATATTTAAATTTGGCTACGTATGAGGGTACTTTCTTCCCTAACCCTAACCGTCCTCCGTTTTGTTCAACAGTTCCTTAAAAATTACATTGGTAACGAATTTGAAATTCTCGCTTTAATAGTTCTATAGAGATTTCATAATCAATATTTGTTTTATGTTAGAAGTACCCCTCAACTCAAAATTCGGGCATGTTATAGTTCTTTAGATACTTGATAATCAATATTTGCTTTGTATGGGGGGTACCCCTTCCCCTGGCCAATGCTACTTTCGGATTCATTCTGAGAATTCTGTAAAAATGTGATCAAAATTGACCCAGCCGTTTTAGAGTCCAGGTGTTACATACATATACAACCTTATAGATTTTACTTTTAATTTTTTTAGTATTATCAAAAAGCTGCTAAACATCCGTATGCCACCACCATAGCTGAAGAATTATTTCAAAATAATTTCATACCCTCCGACACAGATTTTCGCATATTTCGTGATTATAAGGGTGTTCCTGGATTGGATATGGCTCATGCTTATAATGGTTACATTTATCATACCAAATATGATAATTTTCAAAATGTGCAACGTGGCACCTATCAAAGTACCGGTGATAATGTTTTGGCTTTAACATGGGCCTTAGCTAATGCTGAGGAACTTTCTAATCCCAATGACTATGCTGAAGGACATGCTGTATATTATGATTTTTTGGGTTGGTTTTTGGTCAGCTATACCGAAACCACGGGAATAGCAATTAATAGTGTAGTCTGTTGTTTTGCCCTGATCTTTATTGATTTATCGATATATTTCATAGCCAAAAAAGAGGTGAAAGAAGATGGTAAAAGAAAAGCGGTTTATTTGAAATTTCTATATATCTTGGAAGTACAAATAATAACGGTTTTAGCTGCTGTAGGTTTAACAGTTTTGATAGCAGTTATAATGGATACCTTGGGTTTGACACAGTCATGGTTTTCCGAGATATGGTTAATATTTGGTTTATATTTTTGTCCCATGTTTTTTGCCATGACCATGGTACCCGCTTTATATATGCACTGGACTAAGGAGACGGTAAGAAAATTGAAAATAATTTTATTTCTAATGAAGTTCTAAATATTTCCATATTTCAGAATCCTTTGGGTATAAATGATACTATAACTGGTTTCATGCATGCCCATTGCATAATATTGGTTACTATTTGCATAATAATGACCTCTATGAGCATAAGATCCTCCTTCTTTCCCATGATAGCCATATTCTTCTACACCGGCTCTGTAGCTTTAAATATGTTAATCTCCAGATTTAACAGAAGTATTTTGAACTCTATTAAATTTTAATCGATGTATAATATTTTTGATCAATTTTATTTTATATTTAGAATGTTATTATTTAGCCCTACATTTGGTGTGTCAAATCATGCCTTTTTGGTTTTATACTTATTTGGCTTTTGTATTTTTGAATACCTTTATACCCATGCAGGGTCGTGATGGTCCCGAAAATAAACCAGACATTTTAATATCAATATTTGTTGCCATTTTCACTATACATTTTTCAGGATTCATAGTAAGTTTATTTCATCGCTTTTAAATTTAAAATTAAATTAACTTCTTAAATTTCAGTTGCCCATTTTACATAAATTCCATAAATCGAAATATTTATTCTCAATATTTGCTGTTTTAACAGTCATATTTATTATTATTGCTGCCAGTCCAGTTGGGTTTCCCTATAAGAAAGATGAAGCTCCTAAAAGATTTTATGTTTTGGTAGGTTCTGAAAATAAGAAAAAATTTATTACAAGTTTCTTAAAATTTTCAGCATACTGAACGTGTTGTACGGAATTATGATGGACGAGTAGTTAAATATGATACAGGATTTTATGTTCAACCCGTAGATGCTAGACCTAATAGTTTGGCCGATACTACATTACAATATGCTTTACCCAGCTCATGGATTAAAGATGAATGTGCCGAGGAAATATTTTGCGGTTTGCCTTTGTACAGTTCCAGATGGATGGATTGGAAGTAAGTGCAAACATTTTTTAGATCTAATTTTTATTTTAGTTCTAGTATATTTCAGTATAGTTATAGTTCCACTATAATTATATAATTTGATCAGATTTGCTTCTTGTTCTATATCAGAATGGTATTTGATTCTTGTTCAATTTTATTTCTAATTAAAGTTCAGGTCTATTTTGACAGTGTATGTGTTCTCTTTCTGATTCAATTTCTGTTCTATTTCTAATTTCATATCAGTTATATTTCTAGTTTTTGTTCTGATCTATTTCTTATTCTACTTCAGTTCTAGTTTAGTTCTAATTTAATTCTACTTCAGTTCAAGTTCAGTTCTAGTTCAAAACAATACGTACTGATATCTGATTTCGGTTAAATTCAGTTCTAATTCAGTTCAGTTCTAGTTCAATTCCAGTTCAACTCCACTTCAATTCTTGTTTATTTTTAAATCAGTTTTAGATCAGTTCCAAATCATTAAAAATTCCTTTATTTCCAGAAATTCATCCCAGTGGATACCGGCAGATCGTCCAAATCTTGTTATACCAACTGAATTGAAACTTACTGCTAAAGTGTTTAAAGCCAATAATAAAATACGTTATGATTTTAGTTTAAAAGCGGCCGATAGAGTTGTGATCTATGTGGATCCCTTGGATAAAGTAAAAGTATTAAATTGGTCTTTTGATACAACACCTTTAACGGAAAATTACAAAACTCCCTACTTCATTTACCATGTTTATTCTATGGATGATACACCTCTCAAATTTTGGTTGGAAATAGAACATGATGCAGCTTATGAAGAGGGGCCCTATTTACGTTTGGGTATAGGAGCACATTTTCTCTATCACACCCATACTTATACTAAAGAATTTCAAGACTTTCTTAAATCGTTTCCCGAATGGACTTATACCACTAATTGGGTTGCTTCATACGACAGTTGGCAATTTTAGAGAGAACAAATAAAAGTTAAAAAAAATATATATTTTAAATAAAATTTTATTATTTTGAAATAAATTAGGATTTTTTAATTAAAAATTTTGTTTTTTGATTTTGTCTATATCAAATCGTTGTGTAAGTGTGGGGTTTTTTGTTTTTATAAATTACAGTTAAAACTTATAAACTAAAAAAATACATAAATATATTTATGTATATTTATACATTAAATATATATATTCTTATATAACATTAAATTAAAATCGGTGTTAAGGACAATGTTCGTTCATGTGTTTGTTTGTTTACTAATTTCTTTTATCTATCAAAAGATTTAATCTCTTTCGTTCGTTTGTTCATCGTCTAAACACTTTGTTCATTTTCAGTGGCAACAAATAAAATCACTAAATAATAAATATAAAACTAAAACTATCGACAAAATATATATATTAAGTTTATAATCTCCAACTTTCGAAAGAACTCGTCCAAGAGCTAACCACAGACCAAGCGGGGAACGAGGCTAAGAATTGTCTAAAATCATCGGTATTATAGATTTCATCATGAATCTTATGACCAATAACAGCAATATCAAATGTGGAACCAGACCAATCAGGACTAACATGCTGTAAATTGAAAATAGAAATGAAATAATTAATTTCGACATTTTTATTGGATGAACATAACCTCTCACCTTAAATTCCAAATTAAATCTTATTGGTGTTGGATCCAAGGCATATGAGAAATATACAAAATAAGGAGGTTCAAATTTCTGATCCAACGGTGTTCTATCAAAAGTCCAATCCACTAATTTAGCACCATTTATGGGTTCTATAAACATACTCATATGATCTGGACCCGATATTTCCAAGGTGAATAAAACATGTGTAGAGGATGTTTGTTTTTTGGAAATAATTTGCATTTTTGGCCAACCACCTTCTCGTGGTGGTGAGGAGGGTACGAAGAAACTTTGTTCTCTGTAATAAAAAAATAATTATTAAAAATTGAGTTTTGTTGTGATTTTTATACAATAAACCACCATCTACACCACCGTATAGAGTGTTTGTGCAGAAAAAATGACGTTACCACTTTAAAGTCGATTTAATGATGTCCTACCACCCGTCCGACTAGCTGGCTGTCCATGTAAACACTCTACAGGTCGCTATTTTTAAAAATCTTTATGAAATTTGTTACATGTTATTTTTTTATTTTTTTTTTTTTTTTTGCACAAGGACGAAGCCTATTGAAATTGGTCATATTCGCTTCATTATTTCTGGCAGCTCCCAAACATATGTGCTGCCGGAATGAGGTTTTAAGGTCATAAAAACCTGAATATAAAGCATTTTCAATGAAATTCAACAAAAATAATTACTATAGTATTCTAAATAGATATGCCAAATTATGCGAGGGTCTGTCTATTATTACTTTTCATGGGTCCCATAAAACAACTTTACCAAATATCACTTTAAAGGGCATATTGTGAATAACAACTGATCAAAATAAGATAAATATAACCTAAAATCGATGTTCGAAATTATACGAGGGTCGGTCCATTATTTCTTATAGCTCCGATATAATTCCCCAGAAGAATTCCTTTCAAACGCATAAATTAAATATAAATATTAATGTACTTCACACTAATATTCCTAACTCAGATAAACAATTTATACGAGGGTCGTTCATAAATTTTTTTGTAGCTGTTATTTACAACAGACACTGCAGTGTGGATATTATATAGTCGGACTTGACCGACTATAACATTTTTATTTGTTTCAATTATGACTGTTTTAACTTACTTCCAACCCAACCATCTGGAACTGTAAATAGGATAACCACACATTAATTCGGTATCACAATCAGCATTGCCAGTTCTTTGAAGATTCGTATTTTCAAACATATAGTCGATGGTATGAGGACGACGATCAACGGGTACTACATAAAAACCAGAATCATTACGACGTGCAGTCATGTCTGGATCTCCCTCGTGGAAAGTGCGAGTTGTATGCTATAGACAGGAGCTTTTAGTTTTATTCTTTCTCGTTAACAATTTGGAATACCTACCACAACATAAAATCTTTGTGGTGCCTCCTTTTCAGCATAAGGGAAACCAACCGGAGTAGCCACCAGTATAATAAACACCAAACAAATAACACCGAATAAGGAAATAATTGTCTTTGATTTGCGGAATAAACACAATAAAGGAACCTAATGAGGAATTAAAAAAAATCTTTAAATAGAAACAAAATCATTTGAAATCCTTTCAAAAATACTAACCAAAAATGGTGCGAATAATAAACACATTAAGGCAGTAAAACCACCCACTAAAAACTCAGGATTTGAGTTGGCACCATCTCGACCCTGCATGGGTATGAAAATAACATAAAATGCATAACAGAAATAAGTGTAGATAAGGAATGGCATTATCTGGCAAACACAATGAGGTATAAGCCAAAGGAAATCTATAAAGAACAAAAACAATAATAATTAATCACAAATAACAGTAAAAAAATAATAATAATATTTACTTTTCTTATGGAAACAAGTGACAATATTCAAGATCACCGATAACGTATAGAAGGCAATACTCAACATTATCACAAAGGCGGAACGTATGCCAAATGAGATCATGATAACAGTTATTATGGTCAAGATCAAACAATGGGCATGCATTAATAACTGTAAGGCGTAGGCCAAGGGCAAACCATGTTCTTTGGTATAACTCAAGTAAATGGCAGGCAGTATGCCCAATACGAAAAACATGGGACAGAAATATAAACCAAAAACAATCCAGGTCTGTTTAAACCATGGCATAGATAAACTAACTGCATCTATGAACCAGGCTATGAAAATGGTTAACAGCAGCGATAGGATAACGGCGGCCAATTGTATGGCAAATAATATGCCAAATTTGGTAAATATCCGTCTTCTAAACATGCCCGTTTGATGGGCCATATTCCAAATATATGCCAATAAAGTGAGAATAGAAAGAATACACACAATGATATTGATAATGAGACCAGTTTCTTCGGAATAGTACACAATAAACCAACCCAAAACATCAAAGAATACCATGTGACCCTCGGCATATTGCTGAAAGGAACAAATATATTTACAGTTACAATTTATATAACAAAATCCAAAAGAATTTAATACTTACCGCAGGATCCTCCAATTCGGGAGCATTTCCTAAGGCTTTTACCAAAGCCAAGACATTATCACCTGTTGATTGATAAGTTCTACGGGGTATAGCATTGAAGCGATCATATTTGGTATGATAAACATAACCATTTAATGTATGAGCCATATCCAAACCGGGTATATTACCAAAATCACGGAAAATTCTATAATCCGTTTCGGAGGGTACAAAACCATTTTGAAATAATTCTTCACCAATTGTGGACGCATAAGGATGAACAATATTGGCACCATAATACTGAAATATACAGACGGAATTTTAGGATTTAACTCTGAAAAAAAGTTGAAAAAAATTATAATAATGAAAAAGGCGATATATTGGGTATACAAGTTGATTTTGTGGACTTTTTTGAGAGTTTCATTTTAACAAATACTGTCCTTCGTTTGACAACAAAAAAGTTTGCTTTTTGAAGTGATGCATTTTCCAATAATGACATTCTGCATTGATCAAAAAAAATGGAAGTCAAAACGGACCATCAGTTGACTATGACCGTGAGTCGAAACTTCACTTACACTGTTTTGATAGATCTTGCAAAATGTTCCCACAGGGAACACAGTTTATTTTAGTTTCTTTAATCATTTTAGCATTAAAATTCCAGCTAAGAAGATTATTGATCAGCTATAGCTAAGTTCGTTGCTAGAACACCGCCCCCTATGTAGCGGTCGGGCAGCACTTTTAATATTCAAGTTAAAGTTGTTGATTTTTGTTTGCTTTAAACAACTAAATTGTCTGCCCTAGTGATCCTTTGCGATCGTCTCTCTTGATTTCAATAGATCATAAAACAGAACACTCTTCAAATAACTCCAAATACCGAGAACGGGTTGGTCAGTTGCTTCTTTGATTTTTTCCTTGTTTTTATGAGAGAAGATGAGACAATTCAAATATAAAATTTGAATTAAAAATTTTTGATTTTGCTGTTCTCTACAAACGCATCAAATGTCTTGGCTACAGATCACCTGTGATCGTCTTGCGCGTTTTCGCTTGCTTGTAATACAAAACTCAAATACAGAGTAACTTGGTAATAAAGATATTCGGAAACGACATTGATATGATTCTACTTTCGGTGCTTGGGAGTATTTCTTTGAAACGATTTTTCATCACCAGTAAAAATAGAATGCGAAAATAACTTCCTGTTCAAACGTTATTTTTGGCTTAATGTTGCTTCATATTTTACCCAATCTCATCGCTTTTGAAATATATCTCAATGATTTTAAACATACGAATATGACTTGAGGCTGACTCCTCGTCGAGCAAAGCTTCCAATCTTTAATCTTCAAACTTTCTTGATTGACTATGCCTCTTCTTGTCTTCTGCATTGAAATCGCCTCCTTTTAATCTTTCTTTCTCAAGTGTTTTAAATAAAAACATGTTGACCTTAAGTTTTTATTAATAAAGGTTTTTTCCAGTAACTAATGCCTTTCCTGAGGAGTTATCAATGAAAGATAGCCCCTGTCATTTGAATGACATATTTATTGTAATTGACAGAATCCATTTGTCCAAATTGACATTATTAGCTTGTATACCCAAACAAAAGCCAGAGATAATACTTAATAAAACTCCGATTTCAGTTTTTCAATATCGAATCAGATTTTCAATTTAATTTGTCTGTCCATGTAAACGTAGTGAATACTCTACAGAGCAAAATTATCAAGGAATATTGATGAAATTTGACAAATTATATAAGAGGAAGGAAAAAACCTACAAATATTGGTTATGATCCATCCAATATATCAGGTAGCTCCCCGAATGGTTTTAAGTTTATAAATGATATAAAGCTTCACATACATAAACAATTTTAATTAAACTTGCACAAATCTCCATTAATTAGAATCAGCATGCCAAAAAGATCGGTTCACTATTTACCATATATAAACTCACTTTCGAAAATCACTTTAAATGATAAATCTAAAAGAATATTCCGATTTTCATAATATTCAATCCATTTAAATTACTGTACCAAATTTTAGTTTTCAGTTCTCATATAACGATCACTTCCAAAATCAACTCAATGAACAGAACATTCTCAATTAAATATCCTTTGAAGCTTTCAAATCATTTTAAAGGAAAATCTGAGCCGATATGAATAATATGAACATGAGTTTTTTATCTATGAAATCCTTTATGTTCAATGAATAATAATTTTTCTTTATATGAAAATTATTGTTCGATGTTGATGGTATTGAAAAACAAACCTTCAAAAGCCAAGGATGATCAGGACCAGATTGGAATAAAATTTCCCGACCGCCTGAACCAGCTGAATCCAAATTAATAACAGCTCTTAAAATAAAAAAACAAAAAATAGTTAAAATCAGTTCCTTTTAAGCAAAAAAGAAATGAAGAACTTACTTTATTTGATCCTTCCATTTGTGTTGTGTTATAAAGGCATGTGATCCCTGTAAGGGATTCTCTTCGGCTCCATTAAATAGAAAAACTATAGGATGCATTAATTCTGTTTCATATTTGGTAATAATACGTATAGTTTCCAACATAATAACTATCATCATGCCCGCATCACCAGCACCCGAACTACCAGGCACAGTATCATAATGACTATTGACCAAAAGAGCCGAAGTGCTATTACAATTTTTGGGTGTAATTTTCACCACAACATTTTGTATACTCTGATAACAATTCACCATTTTCCATAAAACATAATTCCCGGAAGCTATTTGGACATCTTCTTCAATATCATATAAATCCAAACGGGCTTCTTCGCGTATTTTAGAAATTTCACCTAAAAGAAACGTTACCGCCGCTTGTTCGTTGGCCGGACTACCCACCACTTTGGAACCAATTTTGGTAAGACGTAATAAAGTGTTTTCAGCTCGCTCTCCTATAAATTTACCCGGATTGTTCAACTCATCGGCTATGGTTAATGTATCGGGGAAATAATGAAAACTTGGTATGACCGCCAAATAGAACAGTAGAAACCAAAATGCTATAAATACCGGAGCCCAATACCAACCGAATTTACTGCGGTTGTATATAATTTTCATATTCTCATATTTGGAATTTATCATCATCATTTTTCGGAAGTAATTTCAGTGCTAAAAGGAAACAAAATAACGGGGGGAAATTTGCATTAAAATTAAAAAAAAAATAACATAAATAAATTAATATTCTTTTTGTTTTTTAATCGCTTTAAACGATATTAAATAATAAAATTATAATTAAATTATAAATAAATTTTAAATTTGATAACAGTTACTTTTTATGATGAAACTAAAAAATACAACTCTGTTTTTATAAACCCCCTCGAAGTATACATTGGGGTCGTCAAGTGTGTTTTGTGGTTTTTATTAGGAAACAACAAAGATTCTTATCGTTATAACGGTATAATATTAATTAGATTATTAATTTATAAAATCATTTTTAAGGTTATGGCTTAATTTGTTTTGAAAAATGTTTAATGATTTTTTTGATTGCATTTTAAAAGAATTTAATTGCATTTATGATTACAATTAAAGAACCCTTAGAAGTAAATTTTGATAGTAATTTAGACTTTATACTTTATTTGTATTCAATAGCGATGTAATATATTTTTTTTAATCTAAATATTATAATTTTAATCTAAAAGTATTCCGATTAAGTACTATATTTTAGGGAAATCTATTTTTATATATATGAAATAGGATGTGTGATCCCAATATATAAAGTAACATTGGCTATAAAAAATTTCGATAGAACTTAGGGGACGGGGTACCGACCATACAAACTAAATATTTATTATCGAATATCTAAAGAATTATAACAGCGAGAGTTCACAAATTTGGTCCCAACAACTTTCTCAAGGAACTATTTTACTGGACAAAACGTATAACGGATAGAACCAGGAGGAGGGGTACTCCCTTTACAAATGAAATATTAATATTCGAATATCTCAAAAACTATAACATCGAGAGTTCTCAAATTTGGTTCCAGTTATTTCATCAATGATTTTCGAATAGGTGAGACACCATCACAGAAAAAAATAAAGGACTTAAAATAAAATTTCAGAATCGACTTAGAAATTTTGAAAGTATTAACTCCAAAGTTGAACAGAGTTAAGCAACTTCAAATAGACATCTCGGAATTGAAAATAATTTTAAAATCGAGCAAAATTTTTGTTTCTTATAAAAAAACATTTTTTATTTTCTTAAAGCCCACGGTGACACCTTCAAAAAAAACCTTTTTACGTATGAAATTTATCTCCTTTTGTCTTTGAGTTATTTGTATTTAAGTTATCAACATTCTAAAGTCCAGACCCCGAAATTTGCGAAGTGACAGAGCTGAGGAACCTCAAAATTTTTGTTTCTTCTTGTTTTGTTTAAAAGAAAAGTTTTTCTTTCGTTTAATAACAATTTTTAATTTTAAACATTTTAGGCTGATCAGACATTTCCTTGTCTTTGGTTTTGAAATCATTGGATGCAAAGTATTGTACAAACTATTGCTCGAAAGTATTTTGTTGACCAGAATCTTCTTCAAAGAACCAAAAAGTTTCTGCAGCCATTTTCTAAATTTTCTTCTAATTCAATGCTTTCAATTTCTCATCTTCCAACGTTTCCGGCTGAGCAGACATCAACCGAAAATTTAAGGCAGCCATTTTCTTCAAATGAAATAAAGATTGCCAGATTTTTAGGTTCACATATTATTATGGAAATTGAATGAATTTTACAATTTGACGTTTATCAAATTGAAATTACAGACATCAATCCATTAACATTTTTAAAGATTTTTTTTATTGGAAATTATAGATTCGTAATTATATGGCAACCCTGAATATAAGTACTGATGATCAGGAGTTTCAAATGGTACAATTAGTTACTAGCTCGGCCATAGTTTTTTGTAATGACTTTGAAACACTCCATGAGACATTTTTATACCACAACCTTTATTTTTTGGTTAAGGAATGTGTAATTCTAATAGAGATTCTACAAGATTTAAAATTATTTTATTAATAATTTAATTGTGGTATGGAAAAAAAACTTTGCAGCGATTGCTGGCAATCGGCAATTCTTTGAACGATTATTATTTGAAAGTAAATCATGAGCTTTCGTATCTAAATTTCACCCGTTTACGGTGAAAATCGTGACTGTATTTCTTTTCAATATAAAAAGGGGATTTTTAGCCATTAATCGTGTTTATAATGGAACTTTGGCCAAGTTAAAAATTTTACATTTAACTCAAAATTTAATCGGTTAAGATAAAATTTTAACTTGAATTCTTATAAAAAACCAGACGATTAAAAGTGTTATTTTTTAATCGCTTTGCGATTAATCTAAAGTGCATTAATCAAATTTGCGATATATGCAATCAGGGGGGGTGCGGCCAATCACCTACTAATTGTTAACACCAAACAACAAAAATAATTGTTGTTCCAGATTAGATTCCAGCTAAAAACAAATGTTTCTCTTTAAAGAAAAAAACATATTCCACAAATGTTTCAGATTGATTATATTGACAAGCGATTTCAAAATTATTAAACAAAATGTTGTTTCTTTTTTCCTTAGTTTTCTAATAAAAACAAATGTAATTTATTATTAATTATTAAAAACAATTATTTGTTTGTTTTAATAACAATTGAACTGGAAAATAAATAAAATTATTATTTTTTTCTTTATTTAATTCTTTGAGATGTTTTAATTCAGAATTCACTTAATTCTATAACAATTTTTATGTCAAATTATTAATAAATTTTCTTTATATTTAAAAAATTAATGTTATTTTGTATTAATTCCTTGAAATTATTGCGGTTTTATCGCATCGGTGCCGGGGGAATACAGAGGAAATTGGTAACAAAGGTTATGTCAGAGATCTCAGAGAAATTAATCCTCCTCCGGTCCCGAGAGGCACTAGAAACATATGCTTTTCCAAACGATTCTATAAAGACCTAAAAAATAACTGCGAAAAATTTCACTTAAATATTTTAAACGTTTATTAAGTTGTACAACATTATCTAACAGCATGTAGAAATTGTTAAACAATTATTTCATAAAATACTGCAGCGTATTTTTACTCGGGAAAAGTGCAAATTTCTGGAAAAAGGGGACCAAGTTTCAGTACATTTTTTGAAAGGTGATGTAAAATGTTTATAAAAGTGTTTAGTATCGTTGGACACTATTTCTAGGTAAATCCTTCTTAAATTGGCATTATTTATATACCTTAATGTTCGGGTCATCATTTTCAATTATCATATATTCGGAATAAATTTTAGAAAAAAATCGTAAAAAATATAAAAATAAATTAAAATTAAAACACATCATTTTAGTGATGTACATTTTATCAAAACAAATAAAATAAAGCTCGTTATTCGAATACTAGTTTTGTCTATAAAATAATTTAATATATTTGATTCTTTATACTTCTTGAATTTCATCTGTTTTAGTATTTTTATTTATCAATGAAAATAAAATTCCGAAAGCGATCGATTTTATTAAAAAAAAATATATATATTTTTGAATTTAAACTACTCGGATTTTCTTCCATTCGGTAGTTTGAAGTTCTAGTTCAAAGGAGGGGAACAAAGTGAGGATATTGCAGGTATAAAATCTTGTAGTTATTTCGTGATTTTGAATAGGATTTTAAAATTTTTGATTATCAGACTTAATGTGCGTTTGTTCGTTAAGTTTAATATAAATTTTTATTTTGAATACGGCCGAATATTTTTAATTAATTTGTCACAAATTAAAAAAAAATATATATTTTTGGTGCAATTTGTAAAAAAATTATATTTAACATTAAACAATTTTTTTAAGAATTAAGATTTTATTATGAAATTTGAATATAATCTGAACAAAGTTGTCCTTAGTGTATAAAATTATTTCCACTTTTTCATTTCAAAGTACTCAAAATTCCAATCTGGGGAAAACTTTTTTTTTAAATTTCACTTTTTTTAAGTAACGGGCCCGCCGTTATAAGAGGCTTGGCCCATTACAGATTTCTGGGTAGCTATATAATCAAGAGAACAATAATTGAAATAAATGTAGATTTTCCCCTAATGTCCTAGTCCACAAGGAAATAGTTGATTTTAGAGTGAAAAAATGTAAAAACTCATTTTTTTCTAAACTTTTATTTCAAAAGAAAAATATTTTTATTGAGTCCACATAGAAATATTGTTCTTGCACAAAATTTATTTAAAATTTTGTACAGAATTCAGACAATATTTTTTAATTTTTTTGGACCCGAATAGAGTCCAATAAAAAAACCTGTCCAAATAAGTTGTAAATTTTTACTTTGTTGTAAATATCTTTTAAACTATAAGAGTTATCCCACACATATGTAAGAATATTTTCTTGTATGGAGGTTAAATGTATGTAAAATATTTTTGTAAACAAATCATAAATAAAATTTTGGCATTTTTTTTAAATCGCCATACCCGAGGTGACCAACTTTGGAGATCTATTCTCCTACCCCAGGACCCAATAGAAACATGTTCTTCGCTAAATCACTTCGAAAGCACCTAAAGAATGTGGAAAATGGAAATTTTCTTTAAAAAATTTTCAATACTTCCAAAGTTACAAAAATATTTCCAAAAAAGGCATTTTGGGACCACTGTGCATTATTAAGCTCTCAAAGTACTTTTCTCTCATTAACATTTAACTTGGCAAAACAATAACAAATTAAAAAAAAAAAACAATCAAAAAAGAAGAAAAGCCGTTGACCACTCTTTCGTCATTAAATGAAATGGAAAGTAATTTTATTGTTGTTGTTGTTTTTGTTTTCTATTGTCAATGAATGACAATTTGAAATGACAATAAATAAATAAATAAAAAAACTTAAATGACAACAATGAGAATCTAAATAAATCAATATGTTTAATATTAGATTTTTATACCACACAAAAAAAAGATGATGATGAAAAAAAAGAAAGAAGAGAAATGAAAACTGCTTTAATAAAATAAAAATATTTTAATAAAAGACAATCAACCACAAAAACACTTTCATCCACATACACTAATAAACACCAGCCAATGGCATCATCATCATCTCCATATTAATAATAATCAGCATCATCATCATCGTCATCATACATATTATTCATGAATAAATCCAAAAATATTAAATAAACATAAATCGTTTTCATTTATTTTATTATTAAAACACTTTATGATTCAAATAAACTTAATTATTAAAATCAAAATAAAATTAATGCCACACAGTGGTTCCAAATCGCTCTTATTTGAAACTATTGAATATTTTAACAAGCCAGAATGCTATGCCGAATCTTCAATACCCTTCACCACAAATGAGTGTAAAGTAAATACGATATGTCTCGTACATACACACTCATACATACACTCGCAGTCGTATAAAATATATATAAGTTTTTCTTATATATAAATCGAAATAATTATTGAGTCATAAAATTAGTTAGATTTTTGAAAATCACTTTTTATCTACTAAACCGATTTTTATAATTTTTGGAACGGTAATAAAGTACATATACTCAGGTCAAATTTCACAGACAGAATTAAATCGGCTCTAATTTAGATTAGATGCAAATACACACATTTTGGGGTCTGAGATGATTCCTCCTTAGAGTTACACACGGAATGACAAAATTTTCCACTTATGGTGAATCCTGGAGTCGGAAATATTTTACATATAAAGCCCCTGTAATTCTCTACAAAAAAACATATTTACATGTGTGGAATAACAGTTATAGTTTAAGAGATAATTAGACGAAAGTAAAATGTTAAATAATTTTTTGGCAGGTTTTTCTAGTTTTCTGAACTTGTTGGCCTCTTTTATTGGGTCCAAAAATTGTTTTAAAATATTGTCTGCATACTATATAAAATTTCAAATATTTTTTTTACAAGAACCCTGTACTTATGTGGATTCAATAAAAATTTATATGATCTTGACATTAAAATTTAGAAAAAATGGGAATTTTTTCTAATTTCTTTCAAAGAGGTGGACATATTTATTCACTTATAAATCAACTATTTTCTTCTGGATTGTACAATTTTATCTCAATTCTGAAGAAATTTCTTATGTAAATTCACATTTAAAGCAAATCCGAAGGCGAAGGGAAAATAATTTCCCCGCTAGTCCTATTGAAATTTCGTTAATTTTCTTACATTTTTCTTTAGTTCTTTAAAAGAAAGTCAAAGCTAAAATTGTCAATAAAAAGTACCTTGATTATAAAGCTACATTTATAAGCATCCCACTCAAGAAATCTGTAACAGGCCAAACCTCTTATAACGGACAGACTGTACAATTTACTGAAAAAAGCGGATTTTTTAAAAAAGTTTTCCCCAGATTGGAATTTTGTGTATTTTGGAATGAAAAAGTGGAAATATTTTTATAGTTCTACATTAAGGACAACTTTGTTTATATTGAAATTTTATAATATCGTATCTGTCAAATAATTTGTTTAATGTCAAATATTAACAGTTTTTTACAAGAGTTCACCAAAAATATATATATTTTTAATTTAATATTTTTAGCGAAATTTTGCACAGATATTTATGGAAGAGTTTGGAAAAGCATATGTTTGTAGATCCTCTTGGTACTCCTTTCGTTAAAATAATATTCAATAGTTCCAGAGTTACAGAATTATTTCGAAAAAAAGCGATTTGAGTTATGCAACATTATCTAACAGCATGTGGAAATTGTTAAACAATTATTTCATAAAATACTGCAGCGTATTTTCACTCAGGAAAAGTGCAAATTTCTGGAAAAGAGGACCAAGTTTCAGTACATTTTTTGAAAGGTGATGTAAAATGTTTATAAAAGTGTTTAGTATCGTTGGACACTATTTCTAGGTCAATCCTTCTTAAATTGGCATTATTTATATACCTTAATGTTCGGGTCATCATCATATATTCGTATTCGCAATAAAGTTTAGAAAAAAATTTAAAAAAAATCATAAAAAATATAAAAATAAATTAAAATTAAAACACAATATTTTAGTGATGTACATTTTATCAAAACAAATAAAATAAAGCTCATTATTCGAATACTTTTTTTATACTTTTTAAATTCCATATGTTTTAGTATTTTTATTTATCAATGAAAACAAAATTTCGATTTGAAACCACTGTGCACCATCATAAGAGAAAAGCACAATTCACACTTCCACACAAACTTCTATAAAATGAAACACTTCCATGATGAAATTGTTAAAATTCCAAAAAAATGCATAAATTTTTATAAATGAAAATGAAATTTTATTATAAAATAACAAAAAATTACATAAAAATAAATTAAAATCTCTTCAAAAAAAAAAAACTTTGTCAACTTTTTTGTGATTACAACAACAACAACAATTATAAAAATAAAACAAGAAAAACCTCTAATACCACAAAGAGAATAAAAACAAAAACAAAAACAAAAAACAATAACAAAACAAGAAAATATCACAAACAAAAAATATTGAAAACATTTTATTTTCCCTCTGCTTTATGTCAAAGTACAACAAAAACAAAAACAAAAAAGAAAAAAGAATTTAATAATACAACAAAACAACAACAACAATAACAACAATAAATATGCATAATCAGTTTTATTGTGTTTTTATCCACAAGACAACAATAACTATAACAACAACAAATACTTTTTTTACAAAAAAACTATTTCCGTAAGTGAATGGACTGAGTGACTGACTGAATGGAGAAGAATAAAAATGGAATGTTTCGTGGTTTTTCTTAAAGATGTACTGGATGGATGTATGACTTGGATAAGTATAAATATATTTACATAAACATGTATGTATTAACAATATGTATACACACATATTTACTTATGTATGTTTGTCTAAACATTTCATGAAATGCATTATTTTATACATTAGACTTCCTCTCTAAGGAAATGATTAACAATATTGAAAAAAATGAATATAAGAAATTAAATAAAATTTAATTTATCAAACATAAACTTTAATTATATAATTTTACAAGAACTGCAGGCTTTCGAAAATATTATCTAGAGTTCCACTTAACCTTGTCGAAGGATTATATTAACGGAAATACATCAGGGAATTAAAAAAATGTTTTGTTTATTTTTCAAATTTCATAATAATCTGCCCAAAGCTCTCATAGGGGAAGCTTTTCCGAATAGCTCTCTGAATTTCAAAAAATCTTACACAAATTTTAGTTTAAGCTAAAATTTTTTCTTCGAATGGTGAAATTCGGAAAACTACTCTAAATTTAATTAATCAGACTTTATATAATACTGGCAATCTCAATGCCACAATAATGAGTTTACAGAGCTCAAGTCTTCATGTTGTTTACGTTAAAAAAAAAACTTCAAAGTGATGAAAAAAATTCTGTAAATATTCTCAAGATATCACAATTTGGTCTTACTGAACTGGCACTCATAATCTGTTCTTCAGCTATATCCGAGACGATTTATTTAAATCCGCCAGTATGTGGAAATTATGGGAATTAAATATAATTTTTTCAGATTATTCACTATTAGCGGTCATTATCGATTTAGTGTAAATGTAATTATATACCGATATCTGAATCGGGATCGCAATGCGATATCTGAAACACTTTGATGTTTTCGAGGAACTATTAACGCACTTGAACTTAGAGATTGGCTTAGATATCGGTCTATATCTTTTAATATATTGAAACAATTATTTTTAATTAGAAAACTTATCAGGAACTTCTAAGGCTTAATTTCACTGAGGTCTGACTATTAGTTGGCAAGTAAGCGATCCAACAATAGATAGACGTTCCCACGTCAACTGCACCTCCGTTCGGGAACTACCGAGTCATACTTGGTCAAAAAATGTGAAACCGAGTGACAGCTTTATCAATCGGATTTTGATTTTTATTGATGCAAAAATATATTTTATGGGTTCTTAGATAATTCCATTTTAACGTTACATAAAAGATGACATAACTAATGTATCTCCTTTCAACGGTTCTTGTAGTGGAGCATTCCGTTTCCGTTTTCGGCATTAGATATTATTTCAGAGGCATTCTAATTTACATTAAACTTATTTTTACATCAAACGTTTTAAATTTACAAAAATAAAGACAAATATTATTACACTTAGAGAAATAAACTAAACAAAAATTAGATGAATATAAATCTGAACACCCATGACTTCCAGCAATTTCATTTTCTTGTTTGTTTTAATTTTTCCTTTCGTAAATATTTATTTAAAACTCATTTAAAACAATTTAAATTTCCATTTTAAGTTAAAACAATTAAATTGTCTACCAAAAAAACTCATTAATTTAAACTTTAAAATTAAAAAAAAAAAATGAAAATTTCAAAAAACAAGTTCTAATTGCATAAGTGTCTTAAACTAATTAACTAGTGTCAATTTGAGATCATTAATTCTACACACACACAAACAAAAATCAAAGCAAACAAATAAGAAGAGAAAAAAGTAATTAAAAATTATTTAGATAAAAAGTGAAATTTAATTGCTTTTTTATTTTTTCAAAAAATAATAGTAGAAATTCTTTAAAAAATATCTGAATTATCAGTTTATATATTTTTCAATTTTTAAAGTGTATTTATACCCTACACCACCATACGTAGTGGGGATATTATGCGTTTTTGTAGATGTTTGTAACGGGTCGAAACAATAGTCCTAAGTCGATTTAAGCATGTCCGTTCGGCTTTGTTGTCCATGTAAAGCTTGTTCGCAATATACAGTTCGCAGTTTTGAAGATATCTTAATAAAATTTGACATGTACTAATGTTTTGGCCCAAGGATGATGCCTATTGAATTTGGTTATGATTGGTCCATTATTTTATATAGGTCCTATGCAAAGGTCCCCCCTGAATGGGACTTTAAGTCTATAATTTTTCTAAATATATAACAATTTCAATCAAATTTTGAAAAACTAAGTCTTATTATATTCTAAAACGAAGTGCAAGGGTCGGTCTATTATTTCTTATAGGTCCCATACAACCACCCTTTCAAATATCACTCATAAATCGCACATATACGTAGGTACTGAAAGAATATTTAGTCAAATAAGATATAAATACAAACCAAAACCACTGGGCGAAATTTAACGAGGGTCGGTCCATAATTTTTTTTAATTCCATAAAACCGTACTGAGGTTCTTGAAAAATATTTAGTTCAATAAGAGAAAAATATAAGCCAAAACCACCAGGCGAAATTAAACGAGGGTCGGTCCATAATTTTTTAATATAACCGTAAAAAATTCACTTTAAAATGCACAAATTTCACATAAATGTTAGTATCATAATAATATATTGCACACATAAGCAAATTATACGAGGGTCGTTCATAAATTTTACGTAGCAGACATTTACAATGTTGTGTAGGGTATTAAAGAATCGGTCTTGACCGATTATAACATTTTTACTTGTTTTTTTATTTTTATTCTTATTGTAACAAGAAAAACATTTAATGATAACAAATAAGAAAATAATCCAAAAGATACATTTTATGCGGGTGACAACTACTTCAGATATCGATATATTTAAGAGAATTTTTTAAGAGAAAAATAAATCCAAAAAGAGTAAATTTTTAGTTCTCAATTTCTCTAAGAAGCGGAGGAGTTAAGTAAATTACCTAAAAGAAATTTCAAGTGGGTTGTGCAGAGTATGGAAGTGAGTGTGAGTGAGTGTTTGTTGTAGTGACTTTTTAACCTGTAACAAAAGTGAGATTGTGAAACCATTAAAGTGTGTCAATTTTTTTTCTTTCAGAAAACCGTTTTCCATGATTTAAAAATACATTTCACTTCACCTTCCATTCATGCGAAGAAATAAAGAAGAACAACAAAAATTATCAGTTAAAATAAATATTTTTAATGCGACCGTGATCACTTTAAAAAAAATATTTATGTGAATAATTAATAAAACTAAAGAGGCTGATTGACTCTTAAATATCTAGTGACACATGAAATGGCTGCTAAAAGAGAAGATATTAAATTTATTTATTTTTTGTTTAATTTATTATAAAAAAAAGCTGAAAATAATGTATTTAATATAATTAAGATCAGTATTCCTTTAAGTGTAGATATTTTGTTGTCATTTGCTAAAATAAATTGAAATACGAAAACCAGTAGCGTGTGAGGGGAGAATGAAGCCAAAAAGGGGTTGCATTTTTTATAGCATCCGGTAGGTTCGTATTTTAATACATTTTTACATATTTTAATAACAATAATGTAGTAAGATCGAAAAATTCTTAACACTGGTTTTCATTGAAGCTTTAGTCAAAGTATTATTTGATTCTTTTTTATCAATTTAGTCCTACAAAAAGTTGGTCAAACATTCAAAGGTCTGCTGTCAAACTGTTTTCAATGTTATTAAACAGTACCTGGAGAACTTGTCCTATGGATCAGTTAGATGGATTGGTCCATATGATGTTTCTAAAGCCCAAAAACAAAAAATAGAAAGCATTTCTAAAAAAGCTTCCAACATGCCGGTAGGAAAATATAATTCTACATAATATTCCTTCTGCATAAGGGCAGACTTTTCGCAACTTCCTGGCGAAAATTTTATCGAATGTTGAAGAAAAATTGAGGATCCAGAAGCAGACACAATTTTCCAAAGTTCTTGGAATGGCAAGCAATATGTAGTTGGTGCAAAAGAATCCAATAAACAACAAGGAATGTTTATAAAATATGTGTCCACAAGTTTTTCATAATGTGTCCACTTGTTTTGGAATCCATAACTCCAAAGTTAATGCAAATTTTTTGCAATCATTTGCTAACCTCTCAAAGTCAAGTCGTCGTTATATACTTGGAGCTGTTTGTGATTTTATAGTCAGTTCAAATTTTTCCCAAGTTTTTTTCCCTTAAGTCTCTTTGAAGCTATGTGCTTTCAAAATGACCGTAATTTTTGCTTAGTATTCTGCTTGTCTCAGTTTCCTTAATCAGTTTTCTTCTTGCAATTACAACGCCCTCTATGTATGATAAAGTGTCGGGGAAGTTTTGCTAATTGTAGAATTTTGACACAACCCTCTGGTGTTTATTTGGTGATCTTATCATGTTTATTCAAAGTTGGGATGGGCAGGGATTTTCTCAATAAATCACGTTGACAACTCTGATTGGTTTGGATGATTGAAATACTTATTCTCTAGACTTTAACTACAAGACTGTTCCGCTTGGGACAGTTTAAGAATTTATTATCTTGAGTTTTATAGTTAAGTAAATTTTTAAGCAATTAAAAACGGTTATGCAGCATCTCATAAGTCCCAGATTACTGCACTTGTGTTGTAGTTTTTGGAAACTTCTACAGTTTCTGTACCTTTTATTGGATGACTTTTAAAAGGGATTAAGACAAAATGGCTTTTTTCATTTTAACGAGATTTGGCACGGAGAAATTGCCATTAATGAAAAACGTTTCAAAATTTTTTTTTGGATAGAACTTGGGAAACATTTTATTTCCATAACAAATATAAGAAATATCAGAAGATTTAGAACATGAATAGTGCTTTGAAAATTCACTTTTAAAACGCATATCTCTGAAACTGTTACAAGAATAATAGACTACACACGACAAAGGAAGTGGTATCCTCCAGTACTTTTTATTAAATTGAAAAAGGATTAAATTCGGGGAAAAATTAATTTTAAATTTTTGATTTTAATTGTTAATTTTGTATTTATTGCTCAATTACGAATTTAATATAAATTTATTTCTAATTATAATGTTTATATTTTAATTTTTCTAATTTTTGAGGTTAAATTGCACAGAAAGACATTAAATTTTTATTTTCCTTTAAACTCGCAAAAATGATCATTAAATTCGAAATAATTTTTACTTTTATTATTGCAATTTTTAATAGAATTGTCGAACGATTAAATGTTAAATATTTTTATTTTTATTTGAAAATAATAAACAAAAATCATCATCCACAATTTCTAACTCTTTCAACGTAGATCCAAAACATTTATATATATTTTGACAACTCTGTCCGACATTTTGCCCATAAAAAAATAGAAAAAAAACACGTAAAAATTAATAAAAACAATTTCAGGCAAAAATAAAATATTTAAACAATTTTTTGCGAAAAAAGCACATGTGTAGCATAGACACACATACACACACGAACATTTAATTTTATATTTAAATCTTTTTTAAAAATTATTATTCTTTTTGCAATTTTTTTTCATTTCTTTATTTAATTTCTAAAAATAAGAGAAAAAATAATACAAGACATTTTTTTGTTGTATTTAAAATTCACTCATAATTACACGTCTAAATGTAGAAACTTTTGTGAAAAGAACACAAATTTCAGATGCTGCAAAAATGGAGGGAAAAACGATTTAAAAATAAAATAAATTATTTAGAACAGAATTTTTTGTAGCATAAAGAGGGAGACTAAACTTTCAATGTGTAAAATTAAAATAAAAATGCATTTTACACACATTTTGTATACCCTACACCATCACAAGTGGTGATGTGGGCATATTAACTTTGTCATTCCGTAAGTAACACCATTTCATATTATTTTAGACTCGTCTATTTGTTAGAAACATTGTCATGCCTAGAATGATTATCCGAATTCTATTAAAGTTGGCAAAAGAAGTTATAGACCGATATCTGAGACAACCTCAAATTCCAAAAAGTACTTTCCAATTTTTGCAATAAAAGGTAACTCGATTTAAACAAAAATTTAACTATAACATTACAGTTATATTTTCCTCATCATCGTACAAAAAATCATCAAAGTCGGATCAATAAAAAATATATATCGGTTAGAATATGCAAAATTTTGATACACCCCAAAATCTGTGTGGTATATGGATCGCAATTTTCAAGATAATTTTATGAAATTTACCATGTTATGTATTATTTTGATACAATAATAAACCCAAAGAAACTAGATTGCGTTGGGGTCATTATTTGAACCAGCTCCCACATGAGACATATGGTTTAAAGCTTATGAAACTCCCAAATAAGAACAAATTCAATTGAAATTCGCAACAATTATTTTTCTAATTATCTTTAATATTACTGATTAAACTCGGTCCATATTTTGCTGTAGCCCTTCTCGGAAAACATTGTTGAACTCATAAAACTAGTAAATAATGACCATTTCCATTGAAATTCGGCTCTTTTGAATATATGTTAATAATTTGACCTATATGGACCTATATTTTGGTATAGTTCCCCTTTATTATATAAAACTATTTTGATAATTATCAAGGCGAATTTGTTTATAACAACTTTTATAATACCACTTCCCGGAATACCGTTTAAGGTTTACAAGGTCCTTAAATATGAAAGATTCCATCGAAATTTCGACAATATGCGTATATAATTTCTTGAATGTTGCCTCTTATGAAGGGAATAAAATTCGCTATAGTTCGGTTCCAATAATTACAGGTGATTTCACGAATATGTTGTCATATTTTACTTTAGTTTTTAAGAGAAGTTTTTTCCATAATCGGCTTTTCAGCTTTTAAACGAATTAGTTTTTTTTTTAAGTGCAACTTAAAAGGGTGTTTAAGATTCGGTACAGCCGAATATAGCATTCTTTTTTGTTTTTGTTTTCGTTAAATGTTTATTTTTAAATTAACTTGGGATAAATTGTAGGCAAAGAAATAAGTAAAAAGAATGAAATGAATTCTATTCTATGAAATTTAAATTCTGTCTGAGAATAAAAATTATGCTGCAAATTTGTTGAAGATCAAAAGGTGAATGCAGATCAGGGCATAAGATTATAAAAAAATTAGTTTAATTTTGTTTTTCGTTATTTATAAATAAGAATTTTTTAAAAAAAGACTTAAATTAAAATTATTTTAAAAATAAATTAGTTCAAATAAAAAGATAAGTTTTTACAAAAACAACGATCAATAAAATAACGATCGTTTAAAATTACTTTCGAAAACTCTTCATAAAAATTTACAATTAAAAAAAAAAAACTTAAGCGAATTTCAAATATTTTTCTATTTTACAATTTGTTATTAATATTTCTCTTATTGGAGATCACTTATTAATGACATTATTCTCTTTTGCAGATCAATTATTAAATATAACTTTTTTTTTTTTGCTCAAACATTTACATAATACTTCCGGTTTTAAGAGTTTATTTTTTACATTAATTCTGTGTAGATTTTATTTGTATTTACACTGTTTTTTTCCAATTAAATTGCATTATTACAACAACAATAACAACAACAGATGCTTGAACTTCAAACAAAGAATGATCAAAGGTTAAAGCAAGAGAACTATAAAAATAATGGCAGAAAATATGAAACCAGTGATGCCATGAATTTATTAAAAATTAATGCTAAATTTAAAATAAACGGGGTTAAAGGTCAGGTAGCACAACAAATATGTATTTTTTGATAGATTTAGGGAGTTTTGGAAAATTTAAAAAATTTTTGGAAATTTGAGAAAAAATGGAAAAGTGGAATTTTCAATAAAAATTTGGAATTTAATTAGAGAGAATTTTAAAGAATTTTTGATGTAAAATTTAATTTAAAACTATGTTTTTGATCCTTTAAATTATAATAAAAGAATTCAACTTTAAGAGAAAACATTTTAAAAATGCAATAAATGAAAAGTGCATTTTTTAAGGGCAAATTCACTTTTTAGACCAAAAAACAAATTTAAAGAAAAATGCAATTTACATTAAACGTAAATTTAAATGAAAAATGCGATTTTAAGTAAAATTTTAAATTTTTATAAAAAATGCAAAAATTTCTATAGGGAAAAATTTAAAAAAATTTTAGTGAATAATACAATTTTTAGTGAAAAATGCAATTTTTAGTTAAAAATGCATTTTTTAGTAAAAAATGCTAATTACAGTAAAAATAGAATTTTTAGTTAAAAATGCAATTTTTTAGTGAAAAATGTAATTTTTTAGTGAAAAATGCAATTTTTAGTGAAAAATGCAATTTTTTAGTGAAATATGCAATTTTTTTGAGAAAAATGTAATTTTTTAGTGAAAAATTCAATTTTTTAGTGAAAAATGCAATTTTTTAGTGGAAAATGCAATTTTTTAGTGAAAAATGCAATTTTTTAGTGAAAAATGCAATTTTTTAGTGAAAAATGCAATTTTTTAGTGAAAAATGCAATTTTTTAGTGAAAAATGCAATTTTTTAGTGAAAAATGCAATTTTTTAGTTAGTGAAAAATGCAATTTTTTAGTGAAAAATGCAATTTTTTAGTGAAAAATGCAATTTTTAGTGAAAAATGCAATTTTTTAGTGAAAAATGCAATTTTTAGTGAAAAATGCAATTTTTTAGTGAAAAATTCAATTTTTTAGTGAAAATTCAATTTTTTAGTGAAAAATTAAATTTTTTAGTGAAAAATTCAAATTTTTAGTGAAAAATGCAATTTTTAGTGAAAAATGCAATTTTTAGTGAAAAATGGAATTTTTAGTGAAAAATGCAATTTTTAGTGAAAAATGCAATTTTTATTAAAAAAAATGCTAATTTCAGTAAAATTTTTAGTGAAAGATGCAATTTTTAGTGAAAATGCAATTTTGAATGAAAAATGAAATTTTGAATGAAAAATGCAACTTTTATTGAAAAATGCAATTTTTAATGAAAAATTCAATTTTTAATAAAAAATTCAATTTTTTTTTAGGAAAAATGCAATTTTTTACGAAAAATGCAATTTTTACGAAAAATGAAATTTTTTACGAAAAAATGAAATTTTTTACGAAAAAATGCAATTTTTTACGAAAAAAATGCAATTTTTTACGAAAAATGCAATTCTTTACGAAAAATGCAATTCTTTACGAAAAATTCATCTTTGACGAAAAATGCATTTTTTAGAATTATTTCACAAAAACACATTTGGACACACTGTGCTACGGTGGTAAAAATACACATTTTACAAACATGTAGTGGAAATTGTTTTTGTAAAACAAATTAGTTTTTAATAATTTTGTAAAAAAATAATAATTATAAATTTTATTTAAAAACAGATTTTAACAAAAAGTGTTTTCTGTAATAATTATAACTTTCACTATAGTTGAGGTATTATGTACAGAAAAAAATTGGTGTAACACCCACCTTTAAAAATTCCGTTTCACTCCGTCATTCTGTCTGTCCGTCCGGCTGGATGTCTTTGTAAATTTGCAAACACTCTACAGATCGCAATTTTGAAGATATTTTGATATTATTTGATACATATTATCAATTTGGTACAATTGATCATGTTCGGTCCTATATTACAGCTAACTTCCATACAAATCCCTTCCCGGAAACTATTCTCTCATATGGGTGGTTATTTTAAATGAGCATATTTGATATAAAGCAAAAAATATAAAATCAAATTCTACGAGGGTCCATCTCTGCTGGCAACATGGTGTAGGATATTACTTTTTCATAATTTTATAAATAAATAAAGTTTTTTCTTAGAAATCTTATGTAAAAACAGATTTTAACAAAAAACATCTTTCAGTAATAACTGATTGAATTTTGCAAACTGTAACAGAAATGAAGCTAAAATGGCAACACTGTTTTTATATTATTTTTATATATAACTAAATATTATTAACAATTAATTGAACATAAATATTCGATTAAATATATTAAAAGAAAGGAAAATACACAAACCTTTTCAAAATCGAAAGTTCAGCAGCCTTAAAATCCAATAGTTTTTTGTAAATCGGCCCTTTTTTTGATCAAAATTATTCTTAATTTAATAAATTATATTATTTTTAGAATTATAATGCATTTATTTTCATAATCAGCATAAAAGAAACATGACTAATTTTTCATTCAAAATCTGAGGAAAAAATCACTTTTTTATTAAACGTTTTCACAGACACGAAAAAAATACACTTTTCAATTTTCATTCAGTTCACGAAAATGATAAAAATCACGGCACATAAATAAACTATGAGACCAGAAAATGACCGCAAAAAAATAAAAGAAATTCGTCGTCAAACGAAACACTAAAAAATTATTGTTTTTTTTTATTTCGTTATAAAATTAAATTTTTCTCTTTTTAATATTTTTGTTTAGGTTTTATTAATTTGTTTAGATTTTTAATGTTTTATTTTGATTTAAAACAAAAATTTGTTGTATTTTTATTTTAAAAATAAAACAACAACAACAACCAGTCGTAAAATTAACAATTTAACGTAACAAACGCGCGCTACGCAAAGATCACGAACTAACCGGTTTGATGTTCAAAATACTTCTGGTTCGATCTTCTCTGCTTAAGCTCATAAACACCGATGTGTTGTCGTTGGTGATAATACACATAACAAATTATGGTGGTGGCCAAAATGCAACAATTTAAAAACCTCAGAGATTCTTTGAAATTTCTTTCTCCTCAACTTATGAAAATTTTTCTCTTAATTTTGTTTTCTTTTTCGTTTCTTAATTATGAGATTTTTTTTAGTAAAAATACTCTCTTAAACTTATTTAAGAGTTTTTTTATAATTTTTCAAAATAAAAAATATCCTTTTTTATTCCTTTTTTTTCTTAAAAATCCGTTTTATTAATAATTTTCGAGTTCCGTGTCCATTGGTGGCGATTTCAATTATGCTACTGAATTTTTTGCTACCGAAGTAGTTTCATTTTATAAACAAAATATTGTTATTTTTTATCAATAAATTGCTTTTTTGGTATCAATTTTATTTATTTACAACTTTAAAAAACGTTCCTAACGATCGTTCATTAACTTCTTTTATTTAAAGCGGCTTTATTCCCCAGATCATAAAGAAATAATCAATTTGCACCCCCAAATGTATAATAAAATAAATGTGCTTTAGTTTCGGCTAATAATTTTGGCATTTTACGACTGTGGATTGTGGATTTTATTGAATCATTTTAGTAGTATTAGTGATGATAATTATTAATGTTACACTAGGCAACAAAAATTTCCTTTAAAAAATACTGATAATTTGAGAATTTTTACAACAGATTTAACTTAAAATAGAATTAAAACCCCATATTGAAAGCCAAATCAAATGGGTTAGATGATCGCAGGGTTAGATGATCGCAAGAAACCCGTGCAGAAGACAATTAATTCGTTTGAATACAAAACTCACAGTTATGGCAAATTTCAAGAGTGTCGGTGCACAAATAACCCATAGCAGACCGATAACTTTAAAGTATATAAGCCACAAAAAATTTTACAACAAAACCAAACATTGGCGAGGATCGGTCCTTTATTTCCACATCCGAAAATCCCCTTAAAGTTGATTCAAAATTTCAAAATTTCACTAAAAATTCAAATGAGAGAATTATACTATTTAAGGGGATTTTCGGATGTGGAAATAATGGACCGATTTGAATTTTTTGTGAAAATTTGAATTCTTAGTGAAAATTTGAATTTTTAGTAAAAATTTTAATTTTTAGTAAAAAATTGAATTTTTAGTGAAAATTTGAATTTTTAGTGAAAATTTGAATTTTTAGTGAAAATTTCAACTTTTAGTGAAAATTTCAACTTTTAGTGAAAATTTCAACTTTAAGTGAAAATTTCAACTTTTATTGAAAATTTAAACTTTTAGTGAACATTTGAATTTTTTGTGAAAATTTGAATTTTTTGTGAAAATTTGAATTTTTTGTGAAAATTTGAATTTTTTGTGAAAATTGGAATTTTTTGTGAAAATTGGAATTTTTTGTGAAAATTGGAATTTTTTGTGAAAATTGGAATTTTTAGTGAAAATTGGAATTTTTAGTGAAAATTGGAATTTTTTGTGAAAATTGGAATTTTTTGTGAAAATTGGAATTTTTTGTGAAAATTGGAATTTTTTGTGAAAATTGGAATTTTTTGTGAAAATTGGAATTTTTTGTGAAAATTGGAATTTTTTGTGAAAATTGGAATTTTTTGTGAAAATTGGAATTTTTTGTGAAAATTGGAATTTTTTGTGAAAATTGGAATTTTTTGTGAAAATTGGAATTTTTTGTGAAAATTGGAATTTTTTGTGAAAATTGGAATTTTTTGTGAAAATTGGAATTTTTTGTGAAAATTGGAATTTTTTGTGAAAATTGGAATTTTTTGTGAAAATTGGAATTTTTTGTGAAAATTGGAATTTTTAGTGAAAATTGGAATTTTTAGTGAAAATTGGAATTTTTAGTGAAAATTGGAATTTTTAGTAAAAAATTTAATTTTTAGTGAAAATTTGAATTTTAGTGAAAATTTGAATTTTTAGTGAAAATTTGAATTTTTAGGGAAAATTTGAATTTTTAGTGAAAATTTGAATTTTTAGGGAAAATTTGAATTTTTAGTGAAAATTTGAATTTTTAGGGAAAATTTGAATTTTTAGTGAAAATTTGAATTTTTAGTGAAAATTTTGAAATTTTAGTGAAAATTTTGAATTTTTAGTGAAAATTTGATTTTTTAGTGAAAATTTTGAATTTTTAGTGAAAATTGGAATTTTTAGTGAAAATTGGAATTTTTTGTGAAAATTGGAATTTTTTTGAAAATTTGAATTTTTTGTGAAAATTTGAATTTTTATGGAAAATTTGAATTTTTAGTGAAAATTTGAATTTTTAGGGAAAATTTGAATTTTTAGGGAAAATTTGAATTTTTAGTGAAAATTTGAATTTTTAGTGAAAATTTTGAATTTTTAGTGAAAATTTGAATTTTTAGTGAAAATTTTGAATTTTTAGTGAAAATTTTGAATTTTTAGTGAAAATTTTGAATTTTTAGTGAAAATTTGATTTTTTAGTGAAAATTTTGAATTTTTAGTGAAAATTGGAATTTTTAGTGAAAATTGGAATTTTTAGTAAAAAATTGAATTTTTAGTGAAAATTTGAATTTTAGTGAAAATTTGAATTTTTAGTGAAAATTTGAATTTTTTAATGAAAATTTGAATTTTTTAATGAAAAAGTGTATTTTGAAAAAAATCATTTTTTTGTGACAGAAGAGACGTATAACCCGACATTTAGCCGGGTCTAACAATTGAACATTTCTCTAATATAATTTCTTTGCATTTGTTCATCTCATATTTTAAATGTCTTGTATTCAAAAACCAACTTCCCCAACTAAGTTCAATTAAACTTTACATTATTCCAATAAAACAATTAACATTTAATACTAAAAATGATTAAAAACTATTTACCACAAAACAATAATAAATTTATAAATAAATTCTTAATAATTATTATGAAAATTATTTAATCTGTTTATGGAACTCTATGACATATTCTTAATCTAAATAAAGACTTGGTGACTGATCGATTAATTAAATAATTGATTAAATATTTATTTATTCATGACCAAATACAAACACATTTACTAAATAAGTATAGAAATACAAAACACAACAAATTAACAATTAAAAAAAAAGAACGTGATAAATACGATTAAAGCACGTTCTTGTAATAAACGTGAAAGATTTTCAAATTCTTATTATCCAAAACGTAATACACTGAAAGAAAATTATAAATTAATCAGAAATTTTTAATTTTCATTGAAAAATCTTGAATTTTAATTTTTTTTTTTAATAAATTGACTTCAGAAAATTGTTGTGTTTCACAATTTTTATATTAGAATTTAATCAATTTATTTAAAATCATTTTTTTTAATTTAATATTAAAAAATCGCATGTATGTTTCTTTGTTTATAATAAATAAAAATTAAAAAAAAATAAGTTTACTCTCAGTTTAATTATTGATTTATAGTTTTTCAAGTTCGAAGACATAATTTCATCGAAATGTCGAACAGATTAAATATATATATTTTTTTCTTTCACTATCAGTTATCAATGCAATCTTTTGACTGACTCATGTTTTCTCTGATTCTAATTTGATTTAATAAAATTACAGTGGAACACGGCTAAAATTAATTTTCCATAACTGAACTCTCGTCTCATAAATGCTAAAACGTTCGCCTGAAAGTGTGTCATGATCAAACTCTAGTTCTATTCGGAAATGATCACTTCTTCAATTACGAACAGTGACTAAGGAGTGAAGTCGAAAAATTCTAAACAAACGTTTTTCTTTAAAACTTATTATGTTTAATAACAAAAGATAGAATTTGTTGTTAATCTGATTAAAATGGGTGACCAGAATAAAGTGCGTACTAAAATTATTAAATATTTTCAACAAAACCCAAACTGATGGTGCAAACATTTGATCAAAGAACCAAAGTTCTGCCCTCAAACCCTTTCCAATTTTATTAAACAGTAATGGGAGAACTTGTCCCTGGTAGAAAAAATGGTCAAAAGTGCTCCCACATCCAGTGGGAAAGCAAAGCTGGTACAAAAAGTTTAAGTTAATTCAGATTTAGAAACAAGATCTCAAAAACAGAGAACGGATTTGAAGTCAAATAATATTGATGCATAAGGCATGACGAAACGTATATTGTGCGGACTTCCTAATCAAACGTTCTATCTTACTGATGCTTGATAAAATGTTAAAGAAAATTTTAGGATCTAAAAACAGTCAAAATTTCCCAAAAAGTTCTTGATGTGTCAAGCAACATCCTGTTGCGGCAAACGAAGTCAATTAGTTGTTACAACGGGCTCCATAAATACCGAAATTTATATCAAGAAATATTTATACAAAAAAAAGCTGTTTCCATTTATAAGACTTCATAATGTGTGTCCACTTATTTTTGGTCTGACGTGGCAACCTGTCACTACAGTAAACAGTAATTGTTTTTGCACCAAACAAGGGCAAATCCTCCAAACTGCTCGAAGGTAAGTCCGGTGGAGAGATATTGTGCACTTGTTAAAAGAGAATTGAAGTGCACAAAAATGGTGTCCAAAAGTTTGATCGATTTTAAAAGGGGAAAAATTGAAGCAAAGTGAAGGAAAGCAATACAAAAAAACTTTAATTTACTTTAATGGGTTTCCGAAAAAAGGTTTTCGGAATAATAAATAAACTGTATGTTTCTTTTAATATATATGTGTGTTAAGAATTTTGTCGAGATCACCTCACAAATCTTCCAAAATTTTCATAGCCGAAATATAAATATGATTTTATAATAAATCACTTTGAACTCCCTTTTAGGAACCGTCATATTCGTCATAACCAAACTTTAATTATTATCATTATCATAATATTTTCTTCATTATAATTTAATTAAAACTAATTTCTTTAATTTTTAATGATAACGTTTCACCATGATTCACTCAAATACCTCTAATATTTATTTTTGTAAAATACCATTTTTTCGGAATTATATCTCTCTTTAATGATATATAACTTTCATTAAATCGTTTAAATTTTTATTTAAATTTATTGCAAAGTAAAAAAATATATACAGTCTAGATATATCGCTATATGAATGTTATTTAGATCAAAACTAAAGATTAACAGGTTTCGAATTGTTATAAATATTTTTGTTTCACTTTTTTCATAATTTTAAAAATTTAATAAGGAAATAATCGAATTAATCGTTTATATACGTCTATATCTATATGCATTTTTTCAAAAAAGACTTTATTACTTTTTAATCTGACTTTTTTTTTAAAATTATCAGTATAATTGAAAAGATCCAAAACCTTAAATTAATTATGATTTATTTACAAATTCATTTAGTACCATTTTTTGAAGGTACTAAAAATACTTATTCAGTTTTTTCATTTTTCATTATCATTACAAAATGTTTACAAAATCAAGTTGTATTTGAGTGTCTTTGATTTGAGTCAGATACTCAAATTTTGATAAGAACTCGTTTTAGTGGTTATAAAATTTGTTAACACTCAATGGTGTTGGGTAAATGTGTATTTTTTTAGGTACTTTTTTATGCCCGGAAAATTTTTGATCAAAATGAATTTAAATAATTTAAATTATTTTCTATATTTTTATATAAATTAAATTATAACAATTTCGGAGGGTAAAAATAATAAAATTTAAAGGAGTATACCACTCCATCGTTCCCTATCCGCAAATTTTAGGCATATCAGCGTAACAAATTTCATGAATATTGAATAAGTCGTTTAGTCATAATAGTTGTTTAAATTTTTCAGTTGTAGGAGGTGATCTCAAATATCGGTCTTTAATTTTTTTCAAATGAACTGATTTTGCTGCTTTAAAATAGAAAACTTCTCAAACAAAAGTTTAAGCCAAATTGAGATCTGTAAATTATTGTAGTCAAATTGCAAGTCAAAGAAAAAAACAGACAGATGGACATAGCTAAATTGACTCACATTTTGATGTAAGAATGAAGTTACAAAGTTTATATACCCTTGTGGTATATAAAGTTACAAGCATCAATGCTTAAATGTTGATCTTTAATTAACCCTAAGAATTTTCTTAAGTCACATCACACATCTGATCTCGTTATCATACATCTAATCCAGTTATTTTCGATAAATAAATCTCCAAGGTTGAGCCTAAACCATTTATAAAATTGTATTACATCATTACATAAGTGATGTATGGTTCATAGGAATCCGGGCTTAAATCAGTACTTTTAGTGCAACTCAATTGGGTTCAAAAGTATAAACTTCTATAGATCGTGATTTTGACTAGAAACAAACCAAACAGATGCGTTCTAAAGTTAAGCAAAACAGAGAGTGGGAGTTTGGCAGAGAAAAGAAAACAATTTTAGAAGTCATTTACAGGGAGATTCAATCCCCTGTGACCGGTGATCACTAAGATCAGTGATGCTGGATGGATGATATTTACACTTTTCGAACGATTTTAAATAAATTTACGGATTAATCTAAAGGAATGTGATTCCATTAAATTTGAATTCAGAATTAAACTACAACTAAAACCCCATAGAATCTTTGCACCCGTCTGTTGAACAATTTTCCTTTTTGAATGAAAATTGCTACCATTCTGGTTTGCTTTTGTTTTAAATGCACTGAAATCATAATGCTACCCCATCTTAAGTAATAGAATTCAATTTAGAATCACATTCTAATGATATCAAACTGATATCTTTAGAAAGTGACAATTTGTCTAGTTCAAAAAAAAACTTCCCCTCGGCATTGATTTAGAACCAATTTTCCCTCGAAATGAATGAAAATTCGACATGAATCTATATGAAAAAGTTTAAGTCACAATTTTATTTAATTCAGATAATGAGACCCACACCTGAAAGGCAAATTAATTAATTATTATAAATGTTCCTGGAGTACGGGTTCGTATTTTGTAATACCCGTCCAATAAGGCCTAAGATATGTTAGTACTACTCTAAAACATTTTTACCTCAGTTGCGAAATACCAAATCGGTTTGGGAACCTCGTTTTTAACACAAAATTTAATTCTTGTAGACAATATAAAATATATATCATCGTTAAAGTTGTCTCTAATATTAAACCATATCAAATGTTTTAGGAGGAAAATGTTAATGAAATATTAAAATATTTCTCTCTTTAAAAATAAACGGTTAAAATTCTCTTCCTTTTGCCCTCTTCATTGGGTCTACAATAGAAAGAGCATAATTCGCAATTTATCTTAAGAGAAAATTATCCGTTTCTTACGGTGTACAGTCTGAACTCTATAGATTTATTCAAATAAATTATTAAATTAATTAATTAAAAATATTCTCTCACTATCACTGTTTTAAAGAACAGTGATTTAAAAATTAGTTTCACTGGGAACGATGTTATTCAAAAATCTCTAGTTTGAATACTGTTGGTATGTTTGATATACTTTTAATGATCTTGGGCTTCTCAATATCAAGTATATATTTGCTATATTTGATAAACACACTGCTTATTTGCTGCATAATAAAATTGATTTTTTGAGTTATGACTGTCTTGCAGCAAATGAACTGTATTGGACACAGTTTAAGTGCAGAATTTTAATTCAATTTAATTTAATTTTTTTCTTTGAGAAATTTAAATATTTTAGTGACGTACTAATTATTCCCTTTTCACTTCTGATTCGAATTTAAACATTAAGTTTTTAAAATGGCAAAGATTACACGACCAAGTTAAATTTTTTACCTAAAGACGATGTTGAAAACGATTTCATTAAAAAATGTTTTGCTATAAATATAAACATTTAAGATAAATGTTTATCAATAACTTCATTATGAGATATTAATTTTCAACAAAATAAACTTAATGACTGATCGATTGATTAATTGATGAAATAGACAAATTTATCTTTCTCTTCTAACTCAGACATTTAACAATAAAAACATCTTTTATGAGATCAAAGTCCATTTTTATAATATTTAAAAAACACTGTGAATCAAAAACAAAACAATTTACAATTTGTCTTAAATTTAATTCTATAAAAATGACAAATTTTATAGTTTTTTTCCAAAATGTATTGAATACTTTGTCAAATATTTGATTTAAAGATTTTCTATTTATTAACTTTGTGCCTCTGTGATCTAATTTGATTTGAACTGCGATGTTTCATGATTAAAAAGCAACTAAAATTTCAATTACACAACAACATTGTTATCGTTCATCAAACAATAAAATTTAAGGCAATCAATATATCGCTCATTTGCTGTAACTCGTCATAACTCAAAATTCGCAATTTTCGACTTAACATCTGTAGTGTATTGGGAACAGTGCATTTCATTACCTGCCTTTTTTTGAGCAAACAATTAATTTTTCAGACAGGATTTCAACAAAATTATATTATGACAATTATAGAATTTTATTATTATTGCCAGAAATAAAGCGTTATTCCAGTTGTACATCGGTGGTTGTATATAAACTTTTCCGTCATGAATTCCATGAAATTTGTTTCTGTAAATTAAAAAATACGTTAAGTTTTTGACTTATAACTACCTTGCAGCAAATGAGGGATTTTAAAAACACTTATTATTTTCTGAAAAAACAAATAAATAGTGAGATCGATTAATTCTTAACATACATATATGTTAATAAAAATGAAGCCACTAAACTTACAGTTTTAATTTTTTGTTTGATTAAAATTATTATGAACGTTTTCATAGTACTTTCTGTCACTTTCCTCAAACAGGTTATCCATCTCCGTCTAAAATCTACCACACTTTTGGACACAATTTGTGTGCTCTTAAAATCTCTCTTAACAAGAGCCTTATGTTTCCCAACTGGCCTTAGTCCCGGGTAGTTTTGAGAAGTTGATTCTCTTAGTGCAAATACCATATTTTTGTGTTGAACCACTCAGGAGCTTATTTACCCTAATGACAGGATGACAAGTTATACTAAAAATAAGCTGACACATTATGAACTATTATATATGGAAGCATTACCTTTTGTAAACATTCCTTGATTAAAATTTCGGTATTTTATAGAGCCTGTTGTAACAATTGATAGGATTTTTTGCTGAAACTGAATATTGGGAAATTTTCAATACTTTTGGTTCCTAAACTTTTCTTCGACAGTCCCTTGAGCATCAGCAACATAAAATTTTTTACCAGGAAGTTGTAAAACGTATGCAACAAGAAAATTAAAAAAAAAACTGGACTTCAAATTTCGTGCTCTGCTTTTGTTCTCCAAATTTTTAGCAGCGTTCCAATCAAGAGCTTATTAAGCCTCGTGTGTTTTCAAACCTGCATTAGTATTAATCATCGGACTATTTGGTACCAGATGTATTGGGAGCCTTTTTGATGTGCTTTCTGTTTTTTGTGTTTAGAAACATCATTTCGACTGAACCACATTTTCAAACAACGAACAAGTTCTCTGGATACTGTTTAATAACAGTTTGACGGCAGACCTTTGATTCCTTAGCCAATTGTTTGTAGGACCGAATTGGGTTTAATTGTGATCACCCATTTTAATTAGATTAACAATATATTTAATTGTTTGACATTAAACATAATAACTGACATGTTTTTTAAATGTAACTTGATCCAAAACATTTTAATATTATTTGGGTTTAAAAATTTAATAAAAAAATGTGTGAAGAATTTTTCGATCTCAGTCCTTATTTACGGTATAAATATATACAAACACCTACATAACTACATAATAGATAAACAACCAATAAGATTTAAGACAAATCATCGCATGTTAAACATAAAAATTATAAAAAAAATATTTGATAACTGAAATATACATGATTTCATATATCGATATATAAATAGAAAAAACGTTTATAACACGATCATATAATGTCCATTTATTTTATAAACTTCACATATAAAACTTTCATTTCATTCATCAATTTTAAGTGATAAATATATTGAATCGGGTTATTAAATAGTTAGAATCGGGTTATTTTATTGTTTGAAGAATAAATATTATTTATTGTTATGAATTTTTGTATGGCATTTAATTGTTTTTTTTTTTTTTTATCATTTACGATATCACGGTTTTTTTTAGATAACATGAACCCTAAACATCATAATTAAAAAAAATTGTGACTTGTGAATTTTGTTCTGATATTTGAGAGAAATAAATTCGATGAATTCAATCAATTCGATATGAAACTCGCGACCTTAAAGACGTTTTTTAAAGGGAGAAAATAATTTTCATTAATCAAACAAAAGTGAAAAAATATAGAAACAAAAAAAGTTAAATAAAAATCCTTTAAGGATTTGAAAAGAAAATTTTGAGATAAACGATTTAAGGATTATAATTGTCATCAAAGCCAGTAAATAATGGGTGTATGTATTGCATCTTTTTAATTGAAAGTGAAAATTTGTGTGAATAAAAAATATAAAAAATATAAAATAAATAAAAATATTTACAAAAAGCATAAATCGAAATTAAAAAATATATAAATTCAAAAAGTAAAAAAATTTAAAAAAATCTTATTAAAAAATCTATGAAAACAAAATATGGATTTAAAATCAATTAAGGATTAAAACAATTTTGATTTAAATTTAAAAAAAAAATATTTAAAAATTAAATCGAAATTAAAAAAATTAAAAATGCTAAATAAAAAAATGAATTACGAGCTAAAAAATGTTGTAATAAATTTTAAAAATATAAAAATATAAAATAGGATGTCTGTACGTAACACGTGGACTCAAAAACGGCTGGGCTAATTTTGATTAAATTGCCAATAAATGATCCGAAAGTAACGTAGGTTACATTAACTTCCGATAGGACCAGGGGAAGTGGTACCCCCCACACAAAGCAAAAATTGATTATCGAATATCTAAAGATCAGAACTAAAGTTCTGAAATTTGGTCTTATCACATTCTCAAGGTTCTGTACTAAACAAAATACAGGACGGATAGGACCAAAGGGGAAGGACTTCTCACATACAAATCAAATATTAATTATCAAGTATTTAAATATATAAAACCATTACAGTGATAATTTTAAAGTTTGGTCCCAATCACTTCTTCAAGAAACTGTTTTACACGATAAAATGTAGGACGTATGGGATAAGAAGTAACCCCCATACAAATTAAATACTGATTATCGATTAACTAAAGAACTATTAAAGTAAGAATTTTCAAATTTGGTCCCAATTACTTCATTTTTTTAAATACATGTCGTAATTTGTGAAATGTGTTTTGATAGCTTGGACTGAGGAGAATTTTTGTGCAGTAAAACGCACCGGGTAAAAATTACAAAAAATACAAATATTGATAATTTCTCTACTTAAAATTTCTGAAAATAAAAACAATTTACATTAAAAAGCAAATAAGAGCGCCATGTTGCAATCATGAAAAATTTCATGAACCAACCCTCGTAGAATTTGATTGTATGATTTGAGATTTATTCAAAATATACTTATTTAAAATTTTATTCATGATTTTCATCTCATTCCGAGTTTTAAGAACCTAAAAACTTTTTTCGGGAGGAATTTTTATAGGATTTACGTAACCGAAAATAATCAATCTCAGTGGACTTCGTCCTTGGTCAAAATGAATAAAAACAATTTGTTTAAAATTGCAATTCAGACGGACGAAAGGACATCCTTAAATTAACTCTGAAAGTGATTCTGAGTAGAGCGGTGTATTTAATTATTGATAACATAATTCTGTATGTTACAAATAGCAGCACAAACGTATAATATCCTAAATACCTATGATGATGTAGGGTATAATAACTCAAGTGTTTTATAACATTAGGCCCCTTAAATTAGCTTAAAATAAATACTTTTATTAATGCGAGCTTTTTCAATTTCACGATGTTTTAAAATCATTCAAAGAAACGAACTCGTAAGCCTCTGAAAGCAGCAGAATCATTTTTTCCTCCACAGCTTCTGAAGAAGTCAATTGAGAGAAGACCCATTCTCGCTGCAGCTATTCCAAAACAATAATGTCCAGATACTGCAGCAAATGTAATATTTTTTTGAAGAACTTGTTTCAAATTAAAATTCATTTAAAAATTCTTAATAAAAATATTACTTTACAATAAGAAGTGAAATCGAAAAATTCTTAACTTACAGTTTTCATTTTTTATTTGATTGAAAATATTATTACAATTTACAAAAAAAAAATATCAATTCTCTTTTAACAAGAGCCCAATAGGCCTTAGCTTCGGACAGTTTGGAGGATTTTTTTTGGTAGACATACCACAATAGTGAACCACTCAAAAACTTCCTTACTACAATGACGGGATGCTAAGTCAAACCAAAAATAAGTGTACACATTATGAAGTCTTATGAATGGGAGCAACTTGTTTTGTAAACATTCCTTGGTGAATTTATAGAGCCCGTAATAACAAATGTTTGACTCCTTTTATCGCAACTGCTTGTTTCACTTGACATTTTGGTAAATTTTGATCCTAAACTTTTCTTAAACATTCCTTCGAGCATCAGCCATATAAATTTTTTTATCAGAATGTTGCGAAAATTGTGTCAGAACACACGTTTCGTCATCCATTATGCAGCAGGAGTTTTTCGAAAACTTGACTTCAACTTCCTTGCTCTGTTTTTGGTCTCAACATTTTTAGCAATGTTTCTTCCAATGGCATTTTGAGCCTTGTATATTTTAAAACCTGCTTTAACTTTTCGTACCAAATAGTATGAGGACTGTACTAATAATTGGGCTACTTTCGTAACGGCTTTAGAAGCTTTATGGGGACCAATCTTTCTACCAGTAATAGTTTTCCATTAGACGGACAAGTTCTTCTTAGTAACATTGGAGACAGTTTGACTGCAGACCACCTTTTTCTGATCACCCATTTTAATCAGATTAAAAATTTATTGATTTGTTAAAATTTTTAATGAAAACATGTTTTAAGAAATTTTCGATCTCAGTCCATAAAAAAGCACTTACTAATTGCGAATTCAAAATAATTTCAGTTACTTTTAGCGAAGGGCTAGTGAAATTACATTTTAAAGAATAAATTTCATTTATGAAGAAATTAAATATTTATCAATTTTTAAAGAAAATTAATTTATTTCAAAATAATTAAAATTAGCTCATAACTCTTTAACATAAAGATTAAAGATAAATTTCCTTCCTCATAATAAAAAGTGAAAAAAAATTATTATTTTCTTTTAAAACTAAAAGAAACATTTTATGATAAAGAATTTTTGCGGTACTTTTTTTTGGTGATTTCATGTGACAACAAATTACTGGTCACTAATTAAATAAAATTTATAAAATCATAAAAGAAGCAATGTACTAACTAACTACCTAATCATGGAAGGTTGTTATTTTGCAAAAGGAGTTAAATTATTTTATAATTTTACCTTGATAAGAAGCTGTTACTCGACTCTTTCTTTTTTATCAGGCATTTTTTTTATCAGAATGTTGCGAAAATTGTGTCAGAACACACGTTTCGTCATCCATTATGCAGCAGGAGTTTTTCGAAAACTTGACTTCAACTTCCTTGCTCTGTTTTTGGTCTCAACATTTTTAGCAATGTTTCTTCCAATGGCATTTTGAGCCTTGTATATTTTAAAACCTGCTTTAACTTTTCGTACCAAATAGTATGAGGACTGTACTAATAATTGGGCTACTTTCGTAACGGCTTTAGAAGCTTTTTTTTCAAAATTTTATTGAAGACTTTTTGGATGCTAAATTTTTTTATAAACTTTTTATACCCTACACCACCATAGGTGTTACACCCACCTTATAATCATTTTCCGAGTCGATTAACGATGTCCGTCCGTCTGACTGTCTGTCCGGCTGGATGTTCATGTAAACGTTGTGAACTCTCGCACAAGTCGCAATTTTTGAGGTATCTCGAATATCTAACATAAATTTACTTTATATTATTATTTTGGCTCAAGAATGAAGCCTATTGAAATTGGACATTTTCGGTCCAATCTCGCATGCAAATATCATCTCGAAATGAGAATAAAAGAACTAAATATAAAGCGATTTTAACAAATTTTGGCAAAAATAAGTGTTATAATATTCTAAAACGATGTGTCTAAAAATATGCGAGGGTCGGTTTATTATTTCCCATAGATTTCACCCAAACCACTTTCCAAGTATCAATTTTAAGGACAAAAATCTTACTTATACGTTGATATTATAATAATAATTGATCAAATTGAGATAAATTTATGTAGAAATTGATGTGAAAGAATATGACCGAAGGTCGGTTCAAAATTACTTGTAGCCTCCATATAAACCTGCATTTTAGAACGCATAAATTTAATATCAATAATGTACTACACACTTAAGAATACATGAGAAAGTCAAATTATACGAAGGTCGTTCATTAATTATTTATAACCACCACTTTTAACCGACGATGTGGTGTAGGGCATTAAATAGTCGGACTTGACCGACTATACATTTTCAATTGTTTTGAAAATAACATATTCACAATACTTAAAAATCGCCAAATAATAATGAAAGTGAAAATATAATTCAAAAGAGAAAATAAACATAATAATGAAGTCCGATTTCATGTGTGGCAACAATAATATTTTTTTTATTTTTTTTAATAAAAATTAAAGAAATTCTTATCGTTTTATGTTTGTAATAATCAAAGTATTATAAAATGTTAGATATCTCTTCCTGGGGGGGTAAAAATAAAGTGCAAAATATAATAAACTAATTTAGATATGGCCATTGTGGGGGGGGCATAAGAAATACATTTTAAAATATCGTTTATGTGATCATAAAAAAAATTGCAAACCATAAAATAATCGATAAAATTTAAAAAAGGAATTTATTGAAAAACATATTAATGTAATAATAAACAAATATTAACTAAAAATGTAGCAAGTTAAGATAACGAAATTTTGTAGAGAAATTTTTACCGAGTTTCAAGGACTCAACGAAATTTTGGCAGAGAGTTTCATGCAAAACAAAATTTAGAAATATGAATTTTAAAGTGATTTTCCGAAATAAGTCTTTATAGGAGACTGAAATTTGAAATGTGTTTAATTATAATATTCCCATTTCTGTAAGTTTTATGATTTTTAAACTTTACTTCGGGAGGACATGTATATAAGAGTTGTCTTAAATATTTAATCGATCATCGTAAATTTCAATATGCTTTGTTTCTGGTTCATGAAATTCATTTACATTAAATTTCATAAAAATATCTCCAAAAATGTGACCTGTAAGTATTCACAATTGCCAGCCGAACGATCGAATGAACATCGTTACGTTCCCATGACAATTGGATCTGCAAAACGACTCGAATAATACTCGGTCAAAGACTGTCCGCTTTTCCGCACATGTGTCAACAGGAAAATATAAAACAATAACAACTTATATAATGATAACATGTTCAGCCCATGCGAAGTAGAAGTAGATTTCATCGAAGACATTATTCTTAATTCAAATTCTCCCCAAAGGTATTTAAGAAATGATCTTGCAAGGTCATTTTGATCGGGATTTAAAAAAATATACCTGCGACATTCATAAAGACAATACAAATTTCACCGTTTCAAGTTTAGAGTACTTTTAGCACAACTAAGATTGAGATGGAGTCATATTCTCAATATCTACTAATCTCGTATTGACCGTGCATTCTTAACATATGTGCAGCATGTGAATAAGGAATCCATGATACAAGTCATTTGTTTAACTGACAAATCAATCCAATCACTCTTAGTCCAAAAAACCTATGGACTATCATCATCATAACACTCAACAAAGTCATTTTCTCAGCTGTTACAATAACAACTAACACCGTTAAATCGATCAAGAGGGTGATTCTGCAGATTAGGTTTTTAGTGAAAGATCAAGTAATTAAGCTTATAATGCACCACATTCTTAAAGAAGCCAATATGAAGCTTCGGTTCCAATATTTTAGATTATATGAAATCCTTCAATTCCTGATAAAATTATTCTTTTACCACTCGGCCTCCAAGTGAATTAAATTTTTGAAAATTTTGAGTTATTGAAGTGCATCTCTCTACATTGAAAAGTTTATCAAAACCGTATAAACAAGTGCAATATGATCAAATTTCATTGCAGTTTAGAATCGAAAATAATACTTAAATATTTTTTTTACTTCAAGCAATAATTTACTTCAGACCTTCATTTTCAAATTTCTTTTAAATTCAGAATGTTTCAACTTCGTATTAATGAGTAAATTTAAGAAAAATGTGATTTTAAAGATTCATAATCTTTCGTTTTTCATTTGTTTTGACGAATTTTGAAATGAACATTTTTCGGGAAAAGTTTTCATTCTTCACTCAAAACTGTAATTCCCCTAAAATACTCCATCATGAAAACTACATTTTAACTATCAAATTATTTCCTATCTTTACGAATCATTACAATTCCAATTGACTAAAATTAATCAAAATTGAACAAATAAAAAGTGATAATTAATTAGAAAAACTAACATTTTACAGCGAAACTTCAACTAAATCATAATTTTCTATAAATTCAAACTAAAAAAACTGAAAAATACTTGATTAAATAAACAAACAAACATTTGCTTGAAATTGACACACGATTTTTTCCAATAACATTTAATCATACAATTGATTTCACTAATAAAATATGGAACAAACAGTCTCGTTTTTGTTATAAGTCGTAAAATAATTCCAGTCAAACAAATTAGTTCAGACCATAAAAATAGCAATGAACTTTAATCGTTATTTGCAATCAAATAATAACGCATTTCACTTAAAAACTAAAAAAAAAACGTTATAGTTTTGCTAGACTTGCAATAAAAGATCTAACTAAATATTTATTATACCCTCTAATCAAAGACCTTTTTTTTGTTTTTAATGCTTCAAAATAATGTCATAAATTGCATTCGAAATAATTTATCAAATATTAATTAAATAATATCAAAAGCAATTAAATTATTAATTAAAAGTATAAAATGAAAATTGCAGTAAAATAAAAAAAATGTTTATCGCTTCATAAAATTAATATCGAACTCACCTTTTTTTTCCTTTACAGTTCAAATCAAAATATCATTTAGATGTAGACTTTGAAGTACCGAAAAAGATCAATTGGTATTATGCCCCCTTCTTTGGAGCATTTTGGTTAATATTGTATTTGTCAGTGGTAGTGACACAAGTTGATCATTTACCCACCGCCTTAAATCGTAAAGATGAACAACAATATCCAGATAGATTTATAGCAGAACGTGCTGAATTGATGTTAATTGATTTGGCTCACATTGGACCCAAAGTGGTGGGTAGTGTGGCTAATGAAGTGACAGCAGTGGAGTTTTTAAAAACTCAAATTGCCAAAATTCAAGAACAAGCAAGTGATTATTTTGAATTCGAAATAGATGTACAAGAGGCAAGTGGTAGTTATATGCATTGGTCCATGGTGAATATGTATCAATCTATACAAAATGTGGTGGTTAAATTGAGTGCTAAGAATTCTACAAATGAAAATTACCTCTTAATCAATAGTCATTATGATAGTGTACCTGGTAGTCCAGGTGCTGGCGATGATGGTTCTATGGTTGTGGTAGCTTTGGAGGTAATGAGGGTGATATCGAAATCTCAGGGACCTTTAAAACATCCCATAGTGTTTTTGTTTAACGGAGCTGAGGAAAATCCTTTACAGGCTTCTCATGCATTTATAACACAACATATTTGGGCCAAAAAGTGCAAGTAAATTGTTGCTAAAGTAAAATATTTTATAACAAAACTAATTTCGTTTTTTTTTTTTGCATTTTTAAAAGAGCATTAATCAATCTTGATGCTGCTGGCAGTGGTGGTCGTGAAATTTTATTTCAATCTGGTCCTGAAAATCCTTGGTTAATGAGATATTATCGTGATGTCCCCCATCCCTTTGCCACCACTTTGGCTGAGGAAGTTTTTCAAGCTGGTCTTGTTCCATCTGATACTGATTTTCGTATATTCCGTGATTATGGTGGTGTGCCTGGTAAGTGATATATTTAAGTTTTAGTTTGGATTCATTGTTTAATTTGAATTATTAATTTTACCTTTAGGTTTTGATATTGCTTACATTTTTAATGGTTATGTTTACCATACGGAATTTGATCGTGCTAATATTATAACCAAAGAATCTTTACAAAATACTGGCGATAATGTTTTAGCTTTAGCTAAAGGTGTTGCAAATGCTCCCGAAATGGATGATCCAGAAAATCCGGTAAGTTTGCCTGTTTTTAATAAATCCCATTTTGGAATGTGCAGCTTTAGAAAGGGGACTCGTCGATAATGAAACTAGTCGCGCTATATTTTTAGATAGATTTTTTGCTTTGATAGATATCGTGATGTGCAACTTTATTCCAACCTTTCTGAAGGATACACATCATTGTAATCTGATGGGTCTGTCTGTAAATTATCAATAGACATTTCAAGCCAAGCGCTCGGTGATTTTACATTTTCGTTTTTTGTTATAATATAAACTGTAAATCTCCTGAAATAATAAAATGAATAACAAAGAAGACCACCCATTACATCTTTATTGGAGAGGTAACCAAACTCTCCAATTAGTTTATTCCAAAGTTTGTGTTCTATATCTTACTTGGAACCAGTATTTGATTCTATTGTAAATAGTTCCTGGTTTTAGAGGTTTCATATAAATTTCTCAACAGGAACATATATACAATATACAATCGACGGATTGTTTATTTTCCCAAGCAACACGTCACAGTTTTCTATATTTTTAATAAATATTTTTCTTTTTTAGGAAAACACTGAAGGTCATGTTATATTCTATGATTTCTTGGGTTGGTTCATGGTATTCTACACTAAAAATACTGGCATTCTTATCAATATAGTGGTATGTGTTATAGCACTCATTGCTATAGGTGTATCGCTATTTTTTATGTCTGCAAGATCGGGTCTCTCGTGGCCAGCAATTTTCAAACGTTATGGAATCTCATTTGCCATACAAATTCTATCACTAGTTTTGGCTGCCGGTTTAACTGTATTAGTGGCTCTCTTTTTGGATGGTATTGGAAAGCCCTTGACTTGGTATACACAAAATTGGTTACTGATAGGTTTATTCTTTTGTCCCATGTTTTTCGGTATGGCCATATTGCCAGCATTCTATTTGGAAAAAACAAAAAAGGTAATCAAAGAAATATTTTGTTCTTAAATAAATCCAATCATACTTACTTAGACATGATTTCCCTTTGACAGGATCCTCTTAGTTTGGGTTTCCGCATACAATTATTTATGCATTCGCATTGTTTGTTTTTGATCATATTAACTTTAACCCTCACCGGCATGGGTGTACGTTCTGCCTTTATGTGTATGATGGCGGTTTTATTTGATATTTCAGCTTTAATTATAAATTTAATAACCAAATGGCATCGTAGAGCCTATTGGTTTGCCATAGCTGTTACCATTTTGCAGATCATACCGTTCATTTATTATACCTCCATCACCCATGAAATGTATATAACATTTATACCCATGACTGGACGTTCAGGTTCTAAATCTATGCCTGATTTGCTTATGAGTGGTATAGCTGTATTTATGACCATACTATTTGCTGGGATTATTGTAAGTATTTTTAAGCCGATAATTTGCCATCAAGATTTACTAATTTTGAAATTTGATTTTTCAGTTGCCTTTATTCTTATTTTTCCGCAAGACCCGCACAATTATTTCAACTTTCCTCTTGTTAACTGTACTTACCATAATTGTGGCTGTCACACCCGCCGGATTTCCTTATAAAGCCAAAACTTCTCCACAAAGATTTTCACTAATCGTAAGTCAGATTTTGAATATATAGTAAGATTTCAAAGATTTTTAATTATTGATATCTTTATAGCACGCTCAACGTACTTTACATGATGCCGATGGTAATGTGCGCTTAAATGAGGGTGGTATTTATATTTATCCCCAAGATCGTCGTATTGATAGTATAGATGGTTAGAGAGAGCTTTTTTAACAACCTTAAAATTATATTAACTCTAATTTTGTTTTCAGAATATATCAAAGATATCGGTGAGAAACATCGTGTTAGTGAATATTGTGATAAGGAAATGTTTTGTGCTATGCCTGCTTTCAATCATAGATGGAGTAAAGCTAGATATAATAGTTTTTGGATACCTTTAGATGAGTTTCCCCTATACCCTGGCCCTAAACCCCAATTAAGTCTTAAATCAGTTAATGATTTAGACTCACCCAACAAAAAACGCTTTGAATTTGAACTACAGGGACCAGATCATATGACCATTTTTATAGATCTGAAAGGAGAAGCAAACTTACTAAATTGGTCCTTCAATGATACCATAATTAAAGAGAAATGGCAGAAACCCTATTTTATATATTTCTCTTATGGTAAAGATGATCGTGCTTTAATTTTCACCATTGATGTGGAGGTAAATTAACAAGAAATTTTGAAATGAAATTAGAATATTGAAAAGAATATTTAAATTATTTATAGAAAACCACTGAATCTTTTAATACTCCTTCTCTGGAAATTGGCATTGGTGGCCATTTTATTCATCAAAAACTTCAACGTACTGAAAAATATCAAAAAGCTCTTAATAGTTTTCCTAAACATACCACTATTTCCGACTGGGTGGCCTCTTATGAAAGTTGGTATTTCTGAAAGGGATTCAGCTTTAGAGAACGAAACTCGAAAATCTTTTAGTTTTAAGAACAATTTGTATATATTTTTTTTAATATTAAGTTGTAGTTAAAATAAAAATGTAACGAAAATTTGTAATTTAACGTTTAGAAATAGAAAAATTAATTATTTTATTCTCTGATCTTTACGTTCGTCAAAGTGAGAAAATGTTTCGGATTTCACTTTTACTTATATAAAATGGTTGGTGAAAATTCAATACAAAGAGAGTTATGGAATCTTATGTAGAAGTCCCAGTTTTTACTGTCGTGACTTTTAGACATTTATAGTTTTAGAGATATTAAGTTTGAATGCACATGAAATTTTTCCATTTTAGAGAATTTAAGTTTTTTTTTTTGCAATTTGAGTTTAATTTCGTACTTTTAGTGAAATTTCGAATTTTATTGAGATTTTAAATTTTCAATGAAATTTCGAATTATGTATTTTTAATTGACATTTTTATTTTTAATAAAAATTAACATTTTAGTGAATTTTCGATTTTTACAATGAAACAGTGAGGTTTTTGATTAAAATTTTTGATTTTAGAGAAATTTTGATTTTTTAGTGAAAGTTTGTGGAGTCGCACTACGATTTTTATAAGAACTATAATGTTTCATGATATTTTGTATTTTTAGCGAAATATTTATTTAATGAAACTTTAAGTTTTTAGCAAAAAGTTTAAATTTTTTAAGTTGCATTTCGATTTCTTGTCAAAATTTTCACTAGATTTTATATTTGAAGTGCAAATTATTATATTTAGTGAAATTAGATTTTTTAGTGAATTTTTTAATGAAATTTTTGTGTTTCTAGTGAAATTTTTAAGTTCGCAGAAAATTGCGAAGTTAAATAAAAATTTTGAAAATTTTGATTTGATTTACAATTTTAATGAAATTTTCTATTTTTTCTGAGTTCTGCAATTTTTTGTGAATTTTTATTTTTATTAAAAATTTTTAACTTTTTAGAGAAATTTTATATAGAAAAAATTGGATAAAAATTTATTTTTTTCTTTTCCGTAAAATTAGACTTTAATTTAAACGATTTATCAACAAAATGTTTTTTGGTAAAAATTAATTTTTTTATCCAAAATTTTATTTTAATGAAAATGTTATCTTTTTTGTCTCAAATCCATAACTTTAGCAAAAATTCGATTTTTTATTTAAATTTTAAATTTTTAGTGAAAATAAAAACCTCAAGTAAAATTAAAGTTAATTATCGTTATTTCGAATCTATAAGAAATATTTTGCAAAATTATAAAACATTAAATAAAAGCAAAAATGCTAAAATTTTATTAATATTCGAATCTTATTGAAATTTCAAAACTTTATTGAATATTCGAAATTTACCGAAAATTCGAATTCTTAATGAAATTTCAAAAAAAAAAAAAAACAGAAAGGAGTGTCGTATGCTTGGGAAATATACGAATATCATTATAATTAAATTTCAAATATTGCAATATCGAAATTTTAAATTCTTAATGAATATCAGACGAAAATACGATTAATTAAATCTTTAATTAAATATTTAAATCAATAATAAATTTTCAAAACTCTAGTGAATTATCGAACATAATTTATATTGAATAAAATTCCTCACAATCTGGCAAAAATTCGAATTTATTGTACAATTTCAAATTTCATGCAAATTTTAGAAATTTTGGAAAAAAATTGAATTTCTAATTTTGAATTTAAAATGTTCAATTTTCGATAAAATTCTGAACTTTTGAAGAAATTTAAATTTGAATAAAATTTAGAAGAGAACTAAGAAAATCTCCCATAAAGATTTGAAGTTTAAATTAAAATTCGAATATTAAGTGAAATTTTAAATCTTTAGTGAATATTGAAATTTTTAAGAAAAAATTCGAATCTTTCATTTTATATCAAAACACCAGAAGAATTTTTAAAAATTAAGTAAAAAATTGAATTTTAAATTATTTTATTTTTTTTTTTAAATTTTCGAAATTTTAGAAAAATTTAAAATTTATAGTAAAAAATATTGAAATTTATTGACATTTCAAATCTTCAGTGTAAATGTAAATTTCTAGTAAATGTTTGAGGGCTTAATAAAAATGCGAATATTTTTAATATTTTCGAATTTCTAATTTATATTTGAATATTTTGTAAAAATTTGAATATTTAATTATCGAATCAAAAGAATATTAAAATAAATTCAAATTCTTAGATAAAAATAGAATGTGATTAAAAAATTGGAGAATTGAATATAAATTCAGATGAGTGCAAATTCAGACAATTGGAAGCATTTAAATTTGTATTTTTTGTATGAAACTTCGAAACTAAAGTGAAATTTCGAAAATTTTATAAAGATTTAAATTTATGATGAAAATTATAATGTTTACTTAAGAAACAAATTTAATGAAAATTTGAATTTTTAGTAAAAATTAAAAATTTTTTACTGAACTTTACTGTATTTTCGAATCAAGTGAATAAAGCAGATAATTAGTGATAAGTGAATTTTAATGAAAATTGAAGGGGATAAATAAATGTTCATAAATATTAAAATTTTTATTAATAATTAATTTTTCTTTTTTCGAATTTCCTCACACTCACAAGTTAAAATCAAGTGAGTGGTGTGTCACTAATGATAATCACTTAATAAGCAATAATTCCTTCCCTTCGCTGACATTTGAAAATAACTTTTTTTTAATAACTGAAATTTCACACCTTAACACACACAATAAGTGGAATTAGTACTTAACTCTATAGTTAAATCAGGGAAGTTAATTTTTACCCACTAAGTTCCCAAACCTATGGAAACGAGTATAATTTAAATACTCGATAATACAAAAAATAATAAATTTTTCGTAATTTATTGTTGTTGTTGGTTTGTATGTTAATCCATTCTGGTTGAGTAACGTAAAACAACATTTACACATGACAGTAAATACGTACGTTCATATGAGTTCCAGACGATAAAAGGTATTAAATGTAGGAAGCTAAATTCAATCTTTGGCTCATAACTCTTTTTTCAATTTTAATAGATTTTAATAGCAAAATTCCTAAGAGTATTCTGGGTATGAGGATTCCGCTTACATATCTCTACGGTATCTGGGGCCTTTGGAAAATTAATTTCAGCAAATACATTTTAATGAGAGAAATCATCTATATTCTACTGGATGATACTAGATGATATATGACAGGTAAAAAATCGATGTCACAATTATTTGAAATATTTTTGAAATTCGGGAAAGTGATCGTATCAGTACCGCAATTCTGTAACTTTTTTAAATTAACTACCGATAAAGTTAATAAACGAATAAATATCGGTTGTATTAACGAAAACATCTTTATGGATCACCTTTTTCACGGTAATATTTATCCTTAAATGCCGACTATAAGAAAGTGATTTCAACGATAATTACGCGATCGCAGTCTTGCAGGAAAATATGGTATCTTTTTACATATTTTGATATTTTAATTATCAAAACTGTTAATGTTATACCGTTCGACTCAGAATCACTTTCTGAGTCTTAATTAACCATTTCCGTCCGTCTGTCTATTCATGTAAATATTGTGAAGACTCTACATGTCATAATTTTAAAAATATCTTGATGAAATCAGGTACATATTATGATTTTGGACTAAGCCTATTTTGAAATTGGTTATATTCTTTGTAATACTAGAGGAAGCTTCCATAGAAATGCCCTCCCAAAATGGTCTTTTAAGTTCTAAATACAAAGCGTTTTTAAGGAAATTCAACAAAACAACTCTTATTGTATTCTGTACCAAATTCTATTAGAATTGGTCCATTGCTTCTCATAGGTCCCATGCAAGCCTCTTTACAAATATCACATTTTTGTTGGTATTGTAATATTATTGGATTAATAACTGAACCAATTTGGATTAATATAAACACATTTTAAATGTCAATTTGAACTGCGACAGTAAGTTCAAATTGACATTTTAAATGTGTGAAAGACCACGTGCTGCTCATACTACTAGCAGTTTTTGATGAATGTCCCTCTATAGTTATTCAACAGTCTAAACAGGAACGCCGCTATATAGGAGTTAACCAGTTGTCTTTCTTCAATAGAGTTATTTTTGTGCACTTAATATCTCCCTACGATACAGCATATGGTATCTTATCACTATGCTACATATTTTGTGGTCTTGGGACCTTAAGTCTTCACTGACCACTTAGAATATATCTAGTGGCGATAAGGTTTATTCAAAACGATGTATGATATTGTCTAATTTTAAACAGCTGAGATTTGGCTTTGGGAAGAGTCTCACTCTTCCCCAATAGAGTTATGTAAAAAGCTTCGAGGAAATACAAATGCAGATATATTCGCTGATTTCTCTTCAATTTTGCATTACGAGATGCACTAATAACATTTTTCTTAAATTCTTTGAAACTCATCGTCATTTTAACCGAATTTAGCGCTGTTCTTTAATTGGAACACCTTAGTCCTTGACCAATATTATACAAATTCGAAAAATGGTCACATAATCGATCAATTTGAAGAAATTTAACAACAAGTCGCTTTCAGTAGCAAATTATAAATTTCATATGTTTTTGAAAATGAAGAAACTAATCACATCTGATGGAACAAAAAATTTTCAGTGAAAGAGTCTAGAATATTCTCTACCAGATTCTCAAATATTTTGAGACTTTTAACCATCAGATTTATAAGGTCGTCTTCACTATTCCTTCAAAACGAGATCAGTTTTTCACAGATCACAAATTTCGTTAAGAAATTAATAGTGATAACGACAATATTAGTTTATTTAAGACATATTTGGGATCTTCGGAATACTGATTTCAGCAGACATATATATCATTGATTGACAAAATACTCTATAATACTGTACTATAATCTAAGATATTTGGGGACTATCAACAGTATGATGAAGAGACTTTTTTTGATACTAAACTTCGAAAAAATGATACCAACTGGCAGATATATTTTTAATAAAAAATAATAATATTTTATGCTTTCTTGATTCTCAAGTATTTGGAGACTTCTGGAAGTCAGAAAGTGTGTTCTACTATTCTATTCCTCAATAGAGTGATACTAATATTTATGTGAATTTTATGCGTTTTAAAAGGGATTTTATGTGTTTTCTGGGAGGTTAGATGAGGGCTAAATGTACAATCGATTATTGTTTATATTAATCCTAATTTGGTTCAGTTATTAATCCAATAATATTACAATACCAACAAAAATGTGATATTTGTAAAGGGGCTTGCATGGGACCTATGAGAAGCAATGGACCGATATAATTTGGTACAGAATACAATTTGTTGAATTTCCTTAAAAACGCTTTGTATTTAGAACTTAAAAACCCATTCTGGGAGGGCATTTCTATGGAAGCTTCCTCTAATATAACAACGAATATAACCAATTTCAAAATAGGTTTGGTCCAAAATCATAATGTGTACCTAATTTCATCAAGAAATTATGACATGTAGAGTCTTCACAACATTTACATGAATAGACAGACGGACGGAAATGTGTAATTAAGAATCAGAAAGTGAATCTAATTCGAACGGTATAACATACAACACCATTTTTTCTGTATGTTAAAAATATAAGCAAAATACCCCGACCACTTATGGTGGTGAAGGTCATAATTAGATGCCACTTTCAGACATTTTAGTTAATTTGACAATTTAACACAATTGTGTGAAATCATTTCATTCTTTTACAAACTGTTTCAACATATTTACATTCATATGTGTAGAAATATGAATAAACATAAACAAACAAAGAAACAAATTCATAATATTTAATTTTATTTTTTTCGTTTATTTTGAGTGAATTATTTTTTTTTTCTTTTTCTGTATTAAATTTTAGATTATACGACTTTTTACACAAGTTAGTCTCTCACTATCTTTTGGTGGATTTTTATGGTCTCCCAAAATTTTATTTATTTTCTACTAAATGCAGACGCTGCTGATTACGCATTTGAGATTTCATAAAATCACTAAAAACCTCTTAAGAGTCAGTTAAATAATTTGTTTTGGTGGACCTCTTTGATAAGAATTGATGGTGGCTAGAATTAGTTTAAGATTACGTGTGTGACGAGAAGACGCCACATTTTATGAAATCGCATACGATTTTTAATATTTTCATTTAAAAACAACAACAATAACAACACGAAACGGGAAACAACAATCAAAACTAAAAGATATCAAATTAAATATATCAAGTAAGTGAAATTTATATTTTGCAGTAGAATGAATATCAAGAGATTTCATATCAAAATTTTAGATATAAAAATAAAGTTGTGTAATTCGAAAAAAATAACAGTTAATTTACATAATAAACATGTTGTTTTTATTATAAATTTTATAAATAAATAAATAAATAAATATATTTTTTTTTAAATATTGATATAAAATTAAAATTTACATATTTTTACAAATTTTTAGTAATTTTCTTTACATCAATACTAAAATTGTATTTACAAAATTATTTAGTTTAACATTTAATGTTTAAATAAAAGATTTTGAAATATTTCAATAAAATTTTTCATTTTAGATTTTTTATAACAAATTTTAATAGCAATTAAATTTAATAAGCCCTCAATAAGACCCACTTTTTCATATTAAATAATTTTCAAAATCAACTGAGATAAGTTGTTTTCCATGTGTGTTCGTTCAATTTTTGTACTTCGATCTTAAATCCATGTGGAATCAGTTATAATGAATCATTGAATTAAAAACATTGATTTTCTAAAATATTAAATTTAATATAAAAATTTCCTATAATCAAAAAATTTACCTCTACACACAGAAAAAAAATCATGAAGCTAAATCAACGTTGAACATAGTTGATTTAAGATTGAATTTTTTTCATTTAATTAAAATTGAACGTCTTTACGTTTGTGGTGCAATAATATTCTACATAATTCAATCTTTCGATATTTATATATAAAATTAAACAACGACTTTCAATTTGTAAAAATTCAAAAATATTCTCAAAAAAAAAACATGTTAAATCACCATTTTTTGTCTATGAATCAAAATCATAACTGAAAAAAGTTCAATTATATACATTTCAGTCAATTCTACATTGATTTTTTTCTGTGTGTATGACATGTTAACACATGTAAAATTCAATTCCATAATTTCAAAACAGTTTATCGTAAAAGTTTTGACTTTTTCATATAACAAGCAAATTCTCAGTTCTCTTAGCTACCCTTTCCGTCCTCACCTATCAGTTCTATATTTTCACAGTTTATATTTTCAGCAAGAAATTTTGTTCCTTGTTATTTACTCATTTTTGGAATTTAATTCCACCTAAGCAGATTAATCTGCGGTGGCACAATACAGTTTCATATATATCAATGTCTAGAACAACGCCCTCTATGAGTATATAGTGTTGAGAAAATTTTGCTAATTTTTCATTTTCTCTATTCCCACCCAGAAAGTGGGGTTACAGCACCTAAATTACCATTCTCTAGTGTTTCTTTATTGACGTTCACCTTTTCAGTCGGTTTAGCCACTAAGAATCGTAAAATTTTTTTAATCACAATTTTTATCATAAGAAGAATCACGTTGACAATTTTTGGCTGAGTTCGAATTCCCATCCTTTTTTGCAGACAATCACTTTAACTACTCAGGTTAAGCAGAATATAATTTATAAGAGATTAGGTCGTAATTATAAATATTTTTTTGAGAGTTACTCCCCTTATATTTTGCCAGTAAAGCAATTCAAAAGGAGAATTAATGGGACTATATTTTGAAACTCCCGCACCAACAGTTCTAAAGACATTCGACAATTTGTATTCCCCCTCACATGGTGGTAGTCTTCTATATGGTTCTATTTTAAACTCAAGAAAGCTCTCACTGGAAAAAAATTCTATAGATAATATTTGCTTTGCAAAATGGGTACCTTTCCCCTGCTACAATCTACAAACCATGGCACTGCTTACACCCTAAATTACTTCTACTGATATTGACATCACTCTATGAAAACTTCAATTCCCTTTTGTCGCGAACCTTTTAAAACTCAAATAAGTAATTTCCAAGAACTTGAATGTCATTTAAAAGATAACAAAATGAATGATGTCAAGGTTCCGGACATTATCTTTTTATTTATCTGCCATCAGATTAAGTATTCAGATGCTTTTTTTTTTCATTACGCAAATTTTTTTTCTTGCGTCAAATAAAGTTTACAAAGAGTGGAAAATTGGATCGATCTCAAAAATTGTATTTTCTCAAGTATAAGAAAATCATCAATCATTCAAATCAATTCATTAAAATGGAGTCCAAAATCGTTTGGTAAAATTTACCAAACTAAGAGTACGACTACATGCATGGGACCTATTTTTATGAATGCTGTTGGTACTTGCTTTTTAGATAATGCGGAGGGTGAATTCATACACTTCTGTAAAAGCTCTGAAAGTTTAAAGACATAAATATCTATATAAAGACCTCCTTAATCTGGATGGTTCACAATCTAATATTATCACATTAAATTAATTCTCGGCGTTGTTCTCAATCTGAATAATAAGAATTATTGTTCTTTTTCATCCGGTAAAAGGGGGCGTATATATATAAATGTCTATATGTAAGGATATCAGGAGAGATGAATCAGCCTCCCAGTGCATTAACTGGCGTGTGGGCTAAACTACCAGCCTTAATTTATTATATACTCCCAAACATCATAGAAGGAATATTGGTTCCCCATAAAAATCTTGCATAACACTTTGCACTTTTTTCCATATGACAATTTCGACGCCATTTGAGACCGATTTCATTCGACTTGGGATTATTGGTCAGGAAATATAAAGATTTGGATTTATTATTCGCAAATTCAAAATCAATGCAAGATTTATATGCCAAGTTTAAACGGACTTTATATAAATGATTGTTTAATGGTCATTTCATTTCAATTATTGATCAATTTTGAAATTTGTGCAAGTACCAGATCTTTCAGATGAATGCAGTTCAGGGCCCTTATGTCTGCAGTAAATATGAGTGGGGGAAACGTACTGTCTCCTCACAACATAAATATTTCTAAAATATTGAAGTATATCGATTTAATTGAGTTGTATCGATTCAATTTACCGGTCTTTCCGATAACTTTCAGATTAAATTCTATTTAGGGAATTAATTTAATCGGGAATTAATGGCAGTCAGAAACTACAACATGGGATTTAGACATTGTGATGTGACCATAAAAATCTCTTTAACAAATTGAACCAACTTAAACCATCCGATTTATTAGAGTGTTACAGTTATTTTATGTCTATAGCTCAGATATGTAGGAGGCCGATATTGTGTTAAGGCAACTTAAATCACTCCCTTTTTATTTATTGGAGTTTAATTCCAGGTTTACATTGAAAAATTTTTATTTCCGAAGTTGTAGAGACTTTTTAATTTAAATTTTCTTATTTTTAAAATTTACACCACTCCCTATTTTAAAAATTCTTAAATCCCAGAAAAAAACATATTCATTGTTTTTGCCAAAAAGCAAAAGTCACAACAAATTTGTCGTTTTCCCAATTTTTGATAAACCAATACAAAATCGTATTTAGGCCATAAAATTTTTATTTCCACTTATATTTCAGATATGTTTATTCTCATATTTTTTTTGGATAAAACATAAAAAGCCGAAACAAATCAAAATTGATAACAATCAAAATTGAACCTAAAAGTGACCAAAAAAATGTAAGTTAATACTCTCAGTATTTCAAAATTTTGATTTAGTCGAAGGCGTTAAGAGTTTAGGGAAAGAAGTGATTTTTTGTTAGGAGAATTAAAGAAAAAATGACAAAATCGAAAGAAATTGTTAGTGAATTTAAAATTAATGTCAAAAAAGGAGTTTTTTTCTAAATAAATTTTAATTTTTACCCAGATAACTACAAAAGAAGAACTTGGTGAAGAGTTATTACAAGACCAGGTGGACATGGCTTCAGCTAAGGAGAAAGGTAGACAAATCGGCTGGTATTATGCTCCTGCATTTCTACTCTTTTGGTTTGTTTTATTCTTTGCGGTGGTGCTACCAACGTTTCTACATTTACCCAAAGGTTTAACAGTGGAAAATGAAAAATTAAATCCTGGCAAATTTATAGCCGAAAGGGCTGAGCGTATTTTATTTGATTTTGATTTGATTGGACCCAAAGTAACTGGAAGCCATGCTAATGAAAATGTAACTGTACAGCTATTACAAGATGAGGTAACAAAAATCCGTCGTGTTATGCATCATGATCTTTTTGATTTAGAAGTTGATATACAAGTGGTATCGGGGGCCTATATGCATTGGTCCATGGTGAATATGTATCAGGGTTTACAAAATTTTGTCGTCAAATTAAGTAGTAAAAATTCTACTTCAGAAAATTATCTCTTGATTAACAGTCATTTTGATTCGAAACCAGGAAGTCCAGGTAAGTTTTTATAACGAATTGGAATTTAATATCGATGACAAAAATTTTGATACAAATCGGAATTAAGTGGTTTAATGTGATTTTGATTTTCTTTCAATAAGGTTCTGGTGATGATGGCGCTATGGTGGTAGTCATGCTGGAAATATTACGTGTTTTGGCAACTAACCGGGAGACCTTTATACATCCTATAGTATTCCTTTTCAATGGTGCCGAGGAAAATCCTCTACAAGCCTCTCATGGTTTTATTACCCAGCACAAATGGGCCAAAAAATGCAAGTATGTTTTGAAATGGAAAACTGGCAGAAAGAAATCGATTCTAAGTCATTTATTTTTAGAGCTGTAATAAATTTAGATTCTGCAGGTAGTGGTCATCGTGAAATTCTGTTTCAATCTGGTCCCAATCATCCATGGCTAATGAAGGTAATTAAATATTAAATGTAAAATTATAAGTTGAATAGACGAGTACTTTGCTTCAAGATTGCGGACTTGATAAACCAATGTAGACAAATTACGTATAAATTCATACGTGACGGGGACTTCGTACGTTGTCGTACGAACTCTGAATTCGACTAGAATCTAGAATTATTACTTAATTCAGTTAAAAAACAGGTCTTTCCCAAATGAGGGTGTAGGATGGGGCATGAGACGGTTGAACAGATTATTTCGGCGTGTTTAAGGGAACACCGGGGCGAAATGTGCCAAAAGTTTTTGTTAGGAAAAATATGATGACTATTGGAGGCATCTCAAATATGTAATCACCCTTCGATGTGCTCCCTATCATTTTACGTGCTTCTTGTGCCGCTATTAACTGTCCCCGGTTTGTGTATAGCCATACGATTATTGGCCATTTTTGGAAGTGTTGGCTGCTGGATCTTCGGTCCACTTTACTGTTGTTTTCTTCGTGCTGATTATTGCTTCTCTCTACCTCTTGCTGCTCGTCAACGCCGCCTATTTTGCTACGTTTTGCCTGGTTTCACTCCGTTTTCCACTTCCGTTTGAATGTTGGTGTGACCCATAGGCGAACATAGTGTTGCCTGTAGTTTAGACCCAAATCGTGGGAAGAGTTTAGATCATTAGGCTCAATGTAGAGTTATATTTTTATCCCCATAAATCGCCAGAAGTTATGAATGGCTTCACTCTTAACTTAAAGAGGGAAGTCATCTAGGCGCATTGATTTCAAACTGTGCAAAGGCCACAGTGAGGTTGGTCTACGAAGACTATCACTCATGTTAAATACTTAATTGCTTCGTCCTAAGGAATTTTTTTGTCTTTTCAAGTAGTATTTTCACCTTAAATACCAGAGAAACAGTTAATGGGTATAGTTTGTCTCTTTACGATACACAATCGGGACCCTTGGGCACTCTTACTGTCACACTTGATTACAAATTGTGGCGATCCTGTGATTACAATGCGTTTGCATTGTATTTTATCCCGTTACTCCCTACTTTTTTAGTTTGATTTGTAACAGTTCGACTGTATCAGGTTGTTCTTCCTTGTGTCCCCTTGTTTCTGAAAGGGAATATCATTGTCTTTCCAGGGTTTATTGCCACCAAAAGAGCTATTGTTCCTCATCTTATCTTTATAGTTCCCAATTATCATTTAGTCTGACCATAATGTCATATATTTCGTTTAAACTTTGTTATGCGACAAATCTATTTTTATATTAAGTCCCGTCTAGATTTACAAACGTCAATTGTTGTATTTTTTTTTTTTTGTTTTTTTTGTTTTGTTTTGTTCATTTCCTTAATGATCAGATATAAAGATATCGCAACCAAATCATTTAAGTTCTTATTAACTTTCATATTGTTATTATTATGTTATTCAAGTGCCCATTTAATTATGAATTAATTGATTTTTAATTATTGTTATTATGACTTATATTACAGACCACTTATCGCCGTTTTATTTGTTATTAACAACAAAAACATCGTCATAAAATAATCAAATACCAAACAAACGACAAAAAAAATAATAATAAAAATAAAGAGACCGTGTCCAGATATAAAAAGAAATTATTCGATTAACGCATAATTGCTATTTAACTATTTATGAAATAAAAAAAATGAAATACCGGCTTATCTATATAGGCCCCTTATAAAGCGATAAGATTGAATGATATGCATCCATTATCTCTCCACCTTTAGTTACTATTTTGGTTTATTAATATTAAATATTTGGTTTTTTTTTCTATTTGATTCTTTCTGATTTTTATATTGTTTTGATTTATATATGTTTTTGTTGTTGTTTTAAGGAAGTCCCATAGTCCCACCTTTCCCTTACAAACATAATTTTGATATTTTAATATAAAATTTCTCAATTGTTGTTCATTTAAGTCCCTTTTATAGTTTAATATTAAGAAAAAGATTCTTAAGAAATTGTTTATCTTTTATTTAAGCCGATTTCTTGGAAATCAATTTTATTTATTCCATACCACCCATAATTTCTTCTTACCTGGTGGTTTATACTTTGCACAATTCCAACTTATCAAATTCTTCTTTGTTGTTGATAAATTTCGATAAATTATTTATGATTTTATTAATTTTATATTATCAAGCATTTATGCCATTAATTCTGAAAGATAAGATCAAACATATTTGGCAAAACGCTCTAAGAAATATGAATTTCTTAAAAAAGTCAATCGAAAAGTTTCTTGTATCCAAGCAATTATAAATTTCAAATGATTTCCCGAACCTCTCACAATCAGTAATACTTTAAGTGATCAAATTAGTCAAATAAGATCTAAGGTTTTTCTGCCTTTATCTCAAAATATTATTTTAGATTACAATTATATTTTATATATAAACAAACTGGGAAAAGGGTCCAATCAAAGAGCATTTTTCTGACCATAGAATTTATAAAATAGTAAGAACTAAGTGTACATCAGTCACCATCTTATTATTTTAACCTGCGATATTTAAATGGGGTCCACTATGCAATTACACAGGATACCACTCATAAGATAAGGAAAAACTGTACAGCTGCCTATTTCGTATACATGAGGTATTCGATTATCTTAACGCGTGTCTAGTATCCAGGAATACTTCTAGAAACTACCGCCATTTGAAGAGAGTCTAAAAGCTTCTTGGTGATCTTGCATATACCTATTTTTTATTAAGGAAAATTAAAACTGACCTTCCATTAGATATATTGGATGTAGAATCATCCATATCTAAATAAGGAATACAGACTTATAATGTAATATTCCATATAGAATGTAAATCGAATACGATGCATAATTAATGTTCTCTAAAAAAATGTATCAGTTTGTACCGGGAAATGTCTGGATTTTTTTCTAGAAGAAACCTATCCGAATATCACAATCTTTCAACTATTAAGTGCAACCTTTCTACCATTAATATTCGGGACAGTGCATAATAAAAATATTTCAAATGAGTTAAGTAATCGAAATAATCTGACCGATTTTGAAAATCATAACCGAAAAACAAATTCACCTGCTTGGACCAAGTGTTTAATGAAAGTACATATGTACCTTCACCAATTAGGAATACTGATAATCACTAGTCATAATTAATCGTGTAAAGTACAAATTTCTTAAAAGGCCCAAGAAGCCATCACGTACCATGTAAATAAATAAGATCTTTCGGGTGGACCTCAATAACGGGTACTTATAAGTGCAAAATTTGAGAATCGTTAGCGAAAAATCAAATTTGAGTGAATCAAATGATTCTATTCATAGTGCTTAATGTAAATACAGAGAGACATTCACAACCCAATAAATTAAAAGTACAGATCATCACTTATTACTTATCGATTCAGTTTTGGTGTAGTATATATTAAATTGTAAAATGTAAAGATTATTACAAGAATGAGGAAGCTACAAATGACTGCAATTTTTGTGTTTTATGAAGTTGATCCATGATTAATCATAACTTGCACAAAGAGCGGTTCCAGAACTAAATAGATTGGAGGATACTTTATACGAAAGAATAATCGGCAGAACTTTTACTTGTTGTTAAAAAAAAATCTTATCCTAATCAATTGACAATCTGCATTTAGTCACATTACTTTTCGACTTACATGACTACGTGCTACCTTAACGGCTGTACTTAGAACGATAATAAATTATATACTGTAGTTAAAAATCACTTTCGACTTGAATGTGGTGACATAAATTCCCTTCTAATAATTACATCCTTAAAAAATATGTACAAATTTAGTAGAAATCACCAAATTTACTCCTGATTTGAGACCGCTTCTCTGACTTAAGAAGATATTAATTCGAGTGCAAAACAAAAATTTGGAAAAAAATGTTATAAAATTTCTCAGAATAATTTTATTTCTCCATTTTCCTTTGGTCAAGTACTACAATAAATATGCCATTAGACATTATGCAACATCTGTGGGAGAAGAATTATTTCAGTCAAATATCATACCCTCCGATACAGATTTTCGTATATTCCGTGATTTTGGTCAAGTACCTGGTAAGTATACAAAATTCATTTACCCACCAAAAAAAACTAAACTAAATCATTAATTCCCCTCTTTTTGAAGGTCTGGATTTTGCCCACTTCTATAATGGTTATGTATATCACACCGCATTTGATAAATATAATGTTATACCTCGAGGTACACTTCAGCATACCGGTGATAATATTTTAAGTTTAGCCAAAGCTTTGGCAAATGCTCCTGAATTGAAAAATCCAGAGGTTTGTTTTCGAGATATTTGAATTAAAAAAAAAAAAAAAAAAAAACAAAAATAATAAATCTCTTCTCCATTTTAAGGAACATTCGGAAGGTCATTCGGTATTTTATGATTTCATGGGTTTATTTTTTGTTTATTACACCGAAACTACTGGAAAAATTATTAATACCTGCGTCTCCTTGGTGGTTCTAATAACAATAGGCATTTCCTTATGGAGTATGGCTGCCACTTCTTATATTTCTATTGGCAAAATATTACGAACGTATGGTTTAATCCTAATTTTACATATTGTGGGTCTGGTATTGGCTTTGGGTTTACCCATATTATTAGCTGTAATTTTAGATAGTGCTGATCGTTCTATGACTTGGTTTACCAGCAAATGGTTGGTATTTGGTTTATATATTAGTCCTGCCCTATTTGGTTTGACTTTACCAAGTCTTTTGTATTTGAGTTTTAATCGAAATGTAAGTATGAATTTTCTCGATAATTGAAGATGAATTCGAATTTATGTCATTTCTCCTTGTTTATAGGATAAATTAAGAAAATCATTTAAAATGCAATTAATACAACACGCTCATGCTTTCTTATTGGCCGTAATTTGTATTATTGCCTCATTTCTGGGTTTAAGGAGTTCCTATCTGTTCCTAATACCTTTATTTTTCTATGGCGTTGCCTTAATATTGAATCTCATAACTACACTCCATAGACGTGGTAAGTTCGATGGAACTCTTTTCATACTTCTTCATAATTATTTCATATTTTTTATATTTTTTATAATTCCAGGTAACTTTTGGTGTATTTTAATAATTTTGGGTCAAATTTTACCCTTTCTGTATAGTGCTTATCTTTTCTTGATTTTACTGAGTACCTTAATGCCCATGATGGGTCGTTTTGGTTCTTCTGCTAATCCTGATTTATTAATTGGTGCCATCTGTGGTCTAGCCACTATATTGTCCATGGGTTTTATGGTATGTTTACAAATTATATATTCTTCAATTTGTTTATTGATTTCTTGGTTTTATTCTTTGTTATTTAGATGCCCATGTGGAATTTGTTCCGTCGTCCCAAAGTTTTACTTTTATCTTTACTAGCGGTAACTTTTATTTTTGCCATAATTGCTATAACTCCCGTGGGATTTCCCTATCGCCCTAAAACAAATGTGGGCCGGGTAAATTTTTTGGTAAGTTAACATTCCAAAGCTCTTTTTATAGCATTTAACAACATAGTTGATATCGGATTAAAGCGTTTATTGGTTAAAAACATTGATTGGCTTTTAAGAATATTGATTTATTAAGTTTCTGTACTCCTAAATATGATGCTAAAATATATTTCAATAAAGTTCTTCCTAAATCATTTTTATATTAAATTTTATCCGATTGCTGCATAACAGAACTAGATACCACCTAAGGTCATCTGCGGTACTGAACATTTTCGAAAATTCTTTTTTTTTTTACATCTCATATAAAATATAATATTGAGATATTTCGCAACAGTAATTTTTTACATTTTTAAATAATATATTTTATTTAAATTAACAAAAATTCGTTCAACTATAAGCCACAGGTCCCATATAAGACCCTTCCCAAAAATTTCCCAAGATGAAGATAAATACAACTTCTATTATTTTAATTCCCTAAAATTCTTTTTCATTTTTAGAATGTTCGTCGTGTATTCTACGAATACGATGGTTCCGTAAGTCGTAATGATTCCGGTTATTTCTTTGATTTTCAAGATCGTCGTATGCATTATCCCATTGAAGAATCAATTGATCTTAGTAATATGAAATATGTGGCAGATGATTGTGATGAGTTTATGATGTGTGGTCTACCATTATTCAATCATCGTTGGGTTAAGGCTCGCAAACAAGGTGTTTGGTTACCCTCACAAAAACCCACTGAATTACCAGGCACTCCGAAATTACGGCTTCTAAGTAAAACTTTTATAGACAAAAATAATACAGCACGATTTGAATTTGAATTAAGTGGTCCACCACATATGAGTATATTTGTATTGCCCTTAGAAGGGGTGACAATAAAAGATTGGTCTTTCTTAAAGAAATTATTGGAAGAGCCAAGGAAATTTGAACCACCGTATCATATATACTTTGCCTATGGTAAAGTATCAACACCTTTGAGATTCCATATTGATTTTAAGGTAAGTAAATGATAAAGAAGGAAGGAAAATTGATTAGAAATTAATTTATGATTTATTCCACTTTCAGTTAAAGCATAAAACCCTGGATAAGCCCGTCTTTGAATTGGGTATTTCGGGTCATTATGTCAGTGATGAATATCCACGCAGTGAAAATTCCCAGGAATTTCTTAAACAATTTCCTGATTATATTTTTGTTATGGAATGGCCCAGTTCCTATGAACGTTATATATTTTAAGAAATCGTACCTTTTTATCAATAATTTTAATTAATTTTCATTATTTTTACTATTTCACTTAAAGTTTCTAGTATTTAATTAGTTTTTAATGTTTATTTTAAATTTAAGCGGAAATATTATAATAATAAATATTTATTATATTTTTTTAATTAATTTTAAATGCTACCACTCATTAACTTTTGTATAGAACGATCGAATTTCCTGCAAAAAGAAAAATACAAAAGCTTTAATTGTGGCTTGAGTTAAAAAAAAATATTATTGAATAGAACTCACTTCGAGTTTAAGGGTTCGCCGGGTAAATAAAAAGGATTACACACTGCATCAGTGTAAAGCATATGAAGATTACGAAACATCTAGGAAGTGGTAACGAGAAAATCATTTAATTAAGTTCTTTAAACACAATGAAATGAGGGGAATGATTAAAAATGAACTTAAATATACAAATGACTTAAATATACAGTCTCAAAACTTACAACAATAAAAATTTAAAGGTCTATAATTAAAAATACATTTTGAACTAAAAACTTTCATAAAATGGCAAATACAGCGTTTTTGACCAAAATAAGCTTAATTTCACTTTCATATTTTAAAAAACAAATTTTTGACCCAAAACCGTCTATACATTGGTTAATATCGAGTTTATGGCCAAAATAAGCTTAATTTATAATCACTTTTATAAAAATTTGCAAAAATCGTCTATAAATCGGTAAATATTTTGTTTTTGGCTAAAATAAGCTTAATTTGTTATCACTTTCATAAAAAGTTCAAAAAATAAATTTTTGATCTAAAATCGTCTATAAATCGGTAAATACTGCGATTTTGACCAAAATAAGTTTAATTTGTAATCACTTTTACAAAAATTTGGAAAAGTTATTTTTTGACCAAAAATCGTCTATAAAAAATAAGCTTAATTCATAATCACTTTTATAAAAATTAGGAAATTTTATTTTTAACCTAAAATCGCCTATATCTTTGTAAATACTGTGTTTTTGAACAAAATAAGCTTAATTTGTAATCATTTTCAAAAAAATATTTTTTGACCTAAACTCTTTATCTTTCTTGGTAAATATTCAATTTTAATCAAAAATGAGCTTTATTCATAGTTAAATTTTTAACTTGAAGTCATCTATTAATCGATTGATACTGTATTTTTATTAAGTTCAGATTCGTATGTGATCTCTTTTATAAAAAGTTTAATTTTGGAAAGCACTAGATTTTTAATCAAAATAAAAATTATCCGTAATTATTTTAGGAAACAAAATTGAACCTAATTTTTATCTTAAGAGAGTGCAGAAGTCCTCGGCAAAAAAATGAAAATCCTCTATAATCGCTACAAGCTACTAGTTGGGCCATAATTATCTTTATCTCAGACTACTTTTTTATAAATTTAGAAATACTATTTTTGATATACTTTTTCCTTTAAATCCGTAAATACTGAAACTTTAGTTATTTCATCAATGTGTCACACTTTAATGTCTAAATTTATTTTTCGAATGAATATTTGATGAATAATTTTATGAATGTATGAAAATTGTATTTTCTTCAAACTTACCGCTCTAACTTCATTTTCCCTCAGTGCAATATTTCCAGAGTCGATGACCAAAATAAATTTAATTTTTGTATTTGTCACAAATCCATAACTACAAAGCAAACAAAAGCAATTTTTAACAATAAATCTTTCATTTGAGCACTTCCAACCATTTACCCATCCAACTCACATTTTATGTGTCTCTGTGGCATATAATAAACCCAAATAAACTTCTTTACTTTCTGGGGTGCCTTTAGCAACAGGTTGACATTTTTCTTCTATAACATCCAGGGCAGCATGCACCCGGTATTGCAATTCCAGCTCTTTGTCCATATCAGTGGTGGACAAATAAAGAGGGGCGTTCTTAAAAAAAAATTTTAATTAATTAATTAATTTCTAATCTTTATTTATTTCAGAAGATTTGATGAATTAACTTACATCTTTTCCAATAATCGAAATACAAACAGCCATAATTTATTATTAATTTTATTATTTTTAGAATTTTTTTTAATAAAATTTATGATTTTTGTGTTGATGATTTTATTTATTTTCTTCTTCTTATTAGAATTTTGTTTACATTTTCTACGTAACCAGTGTTGTCAATTTGTCGATAAAGGAAATTAGCTTAATCGGGTGAGATAACGGTATTTTAAATGGTATTAAGAAAAATGTAAACAAAACATTAAAACTGTTTAAATTATGTAGATTGATTTCATTAATTTTGAAGAATGAAATTAAATAAAAATAAATTCAATGAAAATATAATGATGGTCAGATCCAACTATGCAGTACCCTACATAACATCGATGATTATAAATGGCTGAAATGAAACATTTATGAATGACCGGTCTTCAAAAGATTATTATCATACTAATATTTATGTGAAATTTATGTTTTTAAATGGATTTTTTTGGAAGGTTTTATGGGAGCTAGAAGAAATTATGAACCGACATCTTATTTCGCACATCGGTTTTGCTTGTATTTGTTTTAATTTAAATAAATATTATTTATTTATGCGAATCAAAATAATGTTTGAAAAGGTGTTTTATGAGATCTTTAAGAAATAAGGGAATTTATCGCATCATTTTAAAATATCATTGGATTAAGGTATCTTCAAAACTACCACATTTACATAGCGAAAAACCTTTACATGGACATCCAGCCGGAATGACATGTTTAGATTTTGAGTTGAGCAGTACTTAAAAGTTATGGTAGAACTATTTATTACAAGCATCTGCACAAGTGCATAATACCCCAACCACCTATTGTGGTGGAAGATATAATGAAAATTGTTCTTTATTATATGCGTTGAACTTAGTTTCGAATATATTCCTGTCGAAATGGTATATATTTAAAATGAATAGGTATTTCCCACACACAAAAATACAGATCCTAAATCTTGAAGTTGGCTTCAAGTTCAGTTGAAGAGGCTTAAACTATTTCAGAGTAAGTATTGCACTATACTAAAGCGCAAATTATTAACCAGGATGATATGACCCAGATTAGATGGGTTCCTGATCCCATTCCTACTCGAGGTCTCTCTTTGAGGGATGCAGTTGATATAGCATCTGGACATATAGCATCTGGACATGGGAATAGGATTTTTGAAGGTATTGTCATTGGGAGTCAATAATCGCATTTCTTTGCAACAACTGACAGATCAAGCGACTGCCAATTTGGGGACAATATTTGGTTTTATTTGCAATTGCAGATGTCTCAATGACAAGTTTACTCCATAGACTATTCACATTTTTTTTGTAATACTGATGAACTAAATAAAGCACTCACCATCTCTATTCTCCTATTTCATACCGACCTACCTACTACTTACCTTACACTTCTTTTCTTAGAGTCTTATCTTTACTTTCTTTTTTTTTCTTCACTTTCTTTTTTCTATTTTATTGTTTCTATTAATTCTCTTTCTAGGTAATACAAAGGGACCGTCAGAACCAAAGTTAGATAAATCCTAAGTTTTCTTATTCCTAACAGTCTGTTGACCTAAAGACACTGGTCATAATACAGTTTAGGTCAATTAATATTTTCCTCGGTAGACTAGTAAAACATATAAAATAGAATTATTGAACAACTCATTCCTAATTCGGATGATGTTTTCCTTGATGGAAAATAATATAAACGATAACACATCATAAATAATATCTCAAAACGAGGAACACATTGCATTCGGAGAGTTAAGATTATAAATTCAAAATTTTACTATTATGTTTGCTTTTCCATATCTTTAAGTTTGTAATATAAAACAGAATCTGGCAGATTCTTATAGATTTTAAACTTTAAGACAAACAATTGTTCCCATAAATATGTTGAAATCATTTAAACCAATTTTTCAAGATTTCTTCACTTATAACTTAATTTTCCCTTTAAAATCAAACAGCTCAATTAGTTCTGATCGTTTCATTAACTGCGGATCATCTCAAGAAATATTTTTAACACAGTTACTTTGAACTTATTATTAGAAATTTATTGTTAAACAATTCAAATTTTAATTAAAACTTTCTTTAATTGGCTTCTTTATATTCATATTCCACAAAGGAAAAACTGAAAATACAACAAATTATTATTAAAATCGGTTATGAAATATAATATAAAAAAATATCGTACCTTATTATTCCAGCTTCCAATAAAAAGAAATTTAACTAATTGCTGTTGTTATTTTTTAGAAGATACTAATTTAGGCAGCTGCATCTAAACGCTTTTGACGTTCCAACAATCTTCTCTCACGTTCGAATTCTTTCATACGCAACACATAATCCTCATATTCACAGGTCATGTATTCATGTTTCTCATGATGACATTTGTACAACCAAGGGAATACATCAGCGCGACAAGCACGATATTTCAACAATTTGTCTGCACAATAATCACGATCGGCTAATGGCAGTTTAGCAGAAATCATTTCTTCTTTGGTAGCCTTCATGACACGTTCTTTACGATTGGGTGCTCCCAAAAGGGGATCGAATGTGGGTACACAGTCAGGACCTGGCATAGTATCAGGATGAACAGCACGTGCATATGCGTTACCCATATTTTTGTTGAAAATTTGCCTAAATTAAGAAAATTTTACAAAAAAAATATTTCAATTTAAAGGCAAATTACGTAAATTTGCAGCTAAATGTTTGACGGTATACAAATGTCACAGTGACAGTTACTGACATACATATGTTTTTGAAAGTGTTTTAAATGTATTGTAATAGATTAAAGAAATTTGTTTATATGCGCTATCACTCACAAGGGAATAATGACATAAAGAATTGTTAATGCTTATCGGTAATCTTATTTAAATTATAAAAGAAAAATTGCAATTAGTTTAAAAAATTATTTAAGGGTATTATAGGACTACCGAAACATAGCTAGAAGCTTATGAGTTTTATTATGGAAATATATTTTATAGTTGTCTTTTTCAGATCATCGGAACCATTTTCTACATTACTTTCTCTGGCTTAAATTAATTCTTATTAATTCTTATATATATAAAAATATAAAATATATAGTATGTAGTGTATATATATCCGTCAATCTACTCAACGGATTATTCTGATTTTAGATAGGAAACTTCCTTTTCAAATTTCATTGATCTCTGACAATTATTGTGGATGTGTGAGCGAGACAACAACAGACAAACGGACAGATAGGCGGATTGGCATAGCTAAATCGATTCAGATATTGATTTGATACAAGAATATTATATACATTATGATCTGAGATGATTTCTTCTAGGTGTTAAACAAAGACTGACAAAATAGTTTTAGTTTTCCAGTTGTATTGGTGGAGGGTATTAAAGTATTTTGATTGCCCTTTTAAAAAGATAAGATTTCAGCGATTTTTTAAGAAAACTACTAAGAAACTGGTGATGTTAACTTGCTGTCATTCTGAGGTGAATTAATTATGGTAGTGATTACAAATAAAAAATGTCATAAATAATTGTTTTTTATATATGTTGTTTGACATTTCATTTGAGAGTTGTTGTTTTTTATAAATTAAGTTTGACAACTTGAAAACCTAAAGCAAACTGTAATTTCTTTAGCTGATGTCATCTTGTGGTGCATGCAATTTGAGTCAGTTATTAATCATAAAAAAGGAAATTGTAGAGCGTTTGCAAGTGTTTACATTGTGTTTATACAAATTTTTCCTAACGTTTCTCGTTATTTCCATAAAATTTTTATACAACATTCTTTAATTTATTTCCGAAAACATATCAAAATTAAATCCTTAAGTTTTCAATTAAAAGTCCAAAAATTACGACTAGAAAAATACGTAATGCTGGTTAAGAAGAAAACAGAACCACATTAATGAGGAAAGTTCAAAGTTGTGGATGGCGACGCCTCCTCATTAATGATTATTAAAATTTGCGAAAATGAAAAAACAACGTATTAAATAGAATTATAATTTCGGATACGTCATTTTATGACAAAGATAAAAATGACTTTGTTGTCAGACAATTAAAATTAAATACATTGAAATGGTGAATTTTATGAAAAAAGATAATAATTAGACCAGTTTATTATAATAAAAAAAGATGTGAAATTTAAATAAAAAAATGAATATAATAAAAATAATATCGAATACCGTCAAAAAGAGAACCAGCAAAAATTAACAAAAAAAAATTATATTTTCTTTCTATGCAACCCAAATTAAGACACAAAAAAAACTTGTTTTCAACATTATATTTTTCTTCAACAAGACGATTTTTTATTATTTTTTCTAATATGAGTGTAACAAATAGAGACAAAAGCGTTACAGTTTAAAGTGAAGTGAACTGAAGTGAAGTAAAGTGGTTGATTGCTGTTGCTGCTGGTTTAGTTTTCGTTATTTTAGAGTTTAAGTGAAAAGTTGTGAATGTGAAGTGGATGGATTAAGTTCAGATTTCGTGAAATTATACCAGAAAATAAAAATAACATAACAAAAGAAAACAAAGAAAACCAAAATTAAAACAAGAAGAAATAAAGAAAAAAAGACCAACTAGGAAGTAACTAAAACTAAAATTTGTGTTTTTGTCTTCCAATGTAGACCGTCTTTCTGTTGTTGTTATTTCTTTTCCAATTTTATTTGTTTATGTTGTTTTTTCTTAAATTTCTTTATGAGACAGTGTGCGTATATTTATGTTTTTCTTATTGTTATATTAAATGCACGCATACACACTCATTAATAACATAAAATATCTTCGTCATCATTTGAACCATCAACCTTACGCGTAATCAACAACATCAAAAACAAAGAAACCAACAACAACTTTGTTTAGTTAAGACACCAACAATAACAACTACAACAACAAAATGTCATCATCGATTAAAGTTGCTGTCAGGGTTCGTCCCTTTAATACAAGGTAAATGTAAATAAATAATAAAACAACAACAAATTTAATGTCAATTCAAAACAAAAAACACACACATCCATACACACGCATTTCTTTCAAATAACACATATTCTATTCCTACTAAACGGGATTTTTTTTTACAAATTTCTTCTAATGTTTATTCAATAGAATTATGAAATGAAATCAATATAAATATTTTTTTCTTACTGGATAATAAACACACATTTATTGTACATAAAAATAACATAACAAAAATCATAAAAATATCAAAAAACATACGATGAGAAATGAGAATGTTAATAAACAAAAAAAAAAAAACTATGTATATGTATGTACACATTACTCATCGCATACAAAAGTTTTGTTTGCTGGCTGGTTTATTCATAATAATTTTTTTTTTGTTAAATTTAACAAACTTTTTATTTAAAAATAAAATTTAATTAAAAACAAGTAAAAATATTATTGTCGGTCAAGCTCGACTGTTTATTAATCTACACCATATTCTTGATTGCAAATAACTGCAATGTAAAATTTATGACCGTCCTTCGTATAAATGGTTTTTCTTATTAATGCTGAAGAGTGGACAAGATCTGTATGATGTTAACATTTATGTGAAATTTATGCGTTTGTGATGTTATTGTAACTGTAAGGCTGTACCCTACAGTTCCTTATTGGTGTACAAACTTTTGTTGATACAGCTGTCGCTGGGTTGAGAATATTTGACCGTGTGTGACTCGAGTCAATCCCAAAGAGAGATCCAATTCTAACCTCATGCAATTTCGCTTTTACTTTTCTTAATTTGAACGAAATATGATTACAATACTCACATATATGTGATATTTGACATGATACTTAGAAGGGGGTTGTGTGGGACCTATGGAAATTAATTGACCGATCCTCGTATAATTTGGCATATCGTTTTTGCTTAAAATGATTTTATATTTAGGAATTTTATTAGTAAAAAAAATCACTCCGGAGGGACATTTTTATGGGATCTATATGAATGGTCTGATCATGACCTATTTTAAAAGGTATCGTTCTTGGGACAAAAACATTTAATTGCAAATTTTAATTAAAAAACTGTGACCTGTACTTTGCGAACAAGCTTTATACGGACCAGCCAGCCAAACTGACGGACATGGTTAAATAGGGCGGTATACTTATGAGCATCATTAGCACTATATTTTCTGCCCGTTACAAACATCTGCATAAACGCATAATATCGCATCCACCTACTATGGTGTAGGGTATAAATAATTAAGGGAAATAAAACCTTGAGAATTCTAAGTTATTTAGTAACTCATTTAAAAAATTCTATGTTTATTTTGAAACAGGAAATTTTGAAAATATTTTGAAAGTTTCGCGGAGGGTTTAGTATTTTTTGTCTTTAAATGTTTTTTTAATTTATTTTAAAATACTGTTATTAAAAGTAAATTATATTATTAAAAGTATTATTATTATTATTATTATTATTATTATTATTATTATTATTATTATTTCTATAATTTGGTTCTAATCAGTATTCCTAAATACCTTAAAATTGCATTATTCCATAAAAAGAAAGATCCATATGCCATCGTTTTTTTTAATATAAGTACTAAGAAGTGAGATCGAAAAATTCTTAACATACTTTTAGTGTTACTTTTTTCTAATTTAATTAAAATTTATAGTTTTAATCACTAGTGATAAAATTGTGAACCTTTTTCGGAAACCTTTCCATATTGTTTTCAGTTGCCTTGTTCAAACGCTGCTTATTCATCTTCATTTAAAATCTACCGCATATTTTGTGCTCTTTGATTCTCTTTTAATAAGAGCCAAATATCTCTCTCTTGGTTTTAGCTCCAGACAATTTGGAGGATTTGTCTCTCTTGGTACAAATACCACAATATTTTTTTTTTGTACCACTCAAAGCTACAAAAACCACATAGAGATAAGATGCTAAGTCAGGCCAAAAAAAAGCAACCTTTTTGTAAATTTTGGTATTTATGGAAAACATTGTAACATATTATTGGCTTCATTTGTCGCAATGTATAATGCTTACCAAAATTTGAGTCCAAAAATTTTCTTCAACATTCCCTCAATCATCAGCAATATGAAACATTTGACCAGGAAGTTGCAAAAAATCTGCCAGAACATACGTTCAGTCATCTATTATGCAGCAAGAATATTCTTTTTATATGTTTTTGGTCTCCTAATTTTTGGCAGCGTTCCTGTCAGAAGTTTTTTGACATGCATTAGCTCTTTGTTACAAATAGTCCGAGAAATGACGTAAACGGGTTGCTTTCCAATTGGATGTATTGAGAGCTTTATATTTTTGTATTAGAAACATCATGTAGACCATTCCTTCTGCCTGAACCTTGTTTTCTATCAACAAACAAGTAATATTTAATAGCATTGGTCAACTTTTTGTAGGACCAAGTTAAATTTTGTTGATTATATATTTATCAGATTAACAATATATTCATTTGTTTGACATAAAAAATAATATCTAACACATTTTACAAAGGTTAAATGAATGTTTCAAGAATTTTTCAATTTCACTAACCATGTCTGTGCGTCTGGATGGTTGGCTGGCTGGCTGGCTGTCCATATAAACATGTGAATAAAATACAGGTTGCAATTTTAAAGATATCTTGATGAAACTAGGTCCAAGGACGATGCCTATTAAAATTGGTGTTGATGGGTCCATTATTTCATTTAGCTCCCATACAAATATTTCTCCTGGAATTGGCTTTTATAATCCTAAACCAAAAGTGATTTTAAACGAAATTTGGCATAAATAATTCATATAATATTTTAAAATGCTCTATCGATTTATACGAGGAACAATCCAATATATATCATTGTTTTCATGCAACCCCATTTAATAATGTCATTTTGGGTCGAGGGTCGGTTCATGATTTCCCCTTATCTGCTTTATAATCCTCCCCAGAAAAAACCTTTTCAAATGTACAAAGTCCACACAAACGTTAGTATCATTATAAAATACTGCATACTGTAAGAGGGTCGTTCATTCGTTTTTAATCATTACAATTTTTAACCAACAATGCGGTGTAGAGAAGTCGGGCTTGACCGTTTTTTTACTTGTTATAAAATTAGATTTTTGCGTAACTTATTTCTTTGAGAATTAAAAAATGTTGGTTCAACTTTATTGTAATAAATTGTTTGTCATTTTAAAAAAATGTGACATCATTTTAAAATTCATTTAATTCTCAAATTATTTTAATTATTTCCGTGGGAAAATAACAATATTTCACTAAGAAAATACTTTAAATTCCAACATGTTGGGGATGACTGTATTAATTCAATATTTGTTTTCTTACTTAAATATTATTAATCGGCGTTTATTGCAACACAAATAAAAACAAATATATATTAAACAATAAAAATATTATCAGCTTTTGATTCTCGTAATTAAACAAAAAATCAAAAATTATTTTATTTATAAAAATTTTGACACAAATTCGATGTTTATTTTGAAATGGAATAAATAAAATAAAAATTTGAAAAAAATATTGAAAATTTATAAAACAAAATATGTATACTAAACAAAATGTGTAATTTTAACTAAAACTGGTATATAAAGAGTGTGATCGAGAAATTCTTTACATACTAATAAAAACGTTAAGAAGGAATCATTTTCTGAGTCAATTTTCTCTTGTTGGCACATTCACATCCACAAAAATCGGCAGAACTCAATGAAATTTGGCCAGAGTATTTGTTATTATCCTGAAAAGTCTCCTATTTAAAGCCAGTAAAATTCGTTTAGTATATTTAAAGATATAGACCGATATCTGAGGCAGTCTCTAAATTCAAGAAAAGATCATCAGTAGAATTTTCAGTTATAAATTGACAAAATGGAATAAAATTTTGCCGTAAGATTAAGCTTTATATACCTTATTACTAATACTATTACATATGATCAAAATCGGTTCAGCAGAAAAAAGTTATTGCCAAAAATATAAGTAATTTAATTTCTCATTATGGTTTCTTTGTTGGGAGGATTTTGAAGAATATAACAAGAATATAACATTCTTACTTATTATAGTTCTAATCACTAGTGATTAAATTTTGAACATTTTTCGGAAACTCTTTCATAAACTTTTTTTTATAGTGCTTTCTGTCACTTTGCTCGAATAGGTGGTTCACCTCCGTTTAAAATCTACCATACTTTTCGACTCCTTTTTTGTGCATCCGGCTACATTTCTACCGGAAGTGTTAGGGGCTCTTTTAAAAATTTTTCATGTGGACCATTCTAGCTATCTGAACCACGCTTTCTATTATTTGACATTAAACATAATAACTGTCATGTTTAACAGAGAAGACTCGTTCCCATGATAATTGGATCTCCGTTCCGGAACGACTCGAGTTACACTCGGCCAAAGATTGTCAACCGAATGATAGCTGTATCAAACTAAAGTTTTTCCCAAAAAGACCTATCGGTTAAAGTAGGTGTGTAGGAAGAGAAGGGTGGTGTGCATTATCGTCACATCAATGCACATCTTCACTCGGTGACTTAATGATCCAATGTGATCCCTTCATCCAACTTAAATGCAGTGTTTGAATCCTGTGGAGAGAAATATATTTCAAGATAGAAAAAGAGAGACGAAAAAAAAATAGGAAAAATCACATGTGAACTGATTTGTCGAATAAGAAAAAGAAGAAAGTAAGATAAAGAGTGGAAAGAATAAAAGATACAGAAGTAGTGGCCCAACATATCATATTCACGTAGCCAGTTTACCCTCAAGATGAGCTTTATGAGGGTTGTTAGTTCTATGACTGCGAAGTCCTCTAGCCCATCCAGAAGTTGCCGGCTTAGCCACTTTATCCCAATTAGCTGGAGTCGAGGTCATTTACAGCTTATCCTCATCTTCGCACATCCTACAAATATCCTAATTGTCTGAGTCCCATTTCATTACCAGTGCCCTAATGCAACTTGAAAGGGTCAGACCTCCTTTGAGTTTTCCCTAATGTAACAACAAAGGTCAGAAAAAATATCAAATAATACTGTGATTAAAAGTTTTAATGAGAAACGTATGTTAATATTTTTTCAATCTCACTTCTTATAATTATTTAAGGTCCAGTATATCAATCTTATCAAAATATTTCAATTAATTGAAAAAAATGTTAAAAATGAAATTTATTACAAAAATATAAAATAAAATTCTCTTGTTCTACTTTTACACAAGATTTAACAGATTTAATTTTACAACAAAAGAAGTTCTATATAATCAAGAATGACATTATTTGATAAATTTATATTTAAATTGGGGTTGAATTGATTACCATAACAACAGTTAATGGTCATAAGGTTTTGATAACGTTGTTAGGAAAAATGTAGACATGTTTTTTGGGCAGTAAAGTCCCTTTTTTTGTATAAAACAGTACTTATAGGTGGTTGGGGTATTGTGTGTTAAGATGTTTGTAACGCACCACTGTAACTTACTGTAACTTTTGAACCGTTAGAATTATGTTAATAAAATTTCACATGATTAAAGGATTTTGGATTTAATTCTAAATAAATCTCAATTAAAAAAATACTAAAATTGGCCAAAGGAAACTTTATTTAGTTAGAATTTTCTGCCAAGTTATAAACTAGAGATGAGCGATATTTTCACGACTGTGATTTAATCACTGTAATTGTTATAACACTGGTAACTGCAGTGATTGAAGTTATGTTGTCTTAAAAGAATTTGCTTTTATTTTGATCCAGTGAAATTACTAAAAGGTTGTGCTGAGCATCAATTCCCGATTCATCTAAAATGAAAATTATTCATCCTCTGTCCTTTTTTTAAAATACTGCGATAACTATCGCTGTTTTAGAAATTACTTTCTCTGGGAACGACGTTATTCAAAAATCCCTTTTAATACAAGTTTAATAAATTAAAACGATATTTTTTTGAAATTTGAATTTGTTTTGTATGAATTTGTCCACGAATCAGGATTTTAAACAGATTTCCACTTTTTCATATGGAAATATCAAAAAATCTCTTATCGTGTTTAAACATTTTCTGCCCGTACAGCAGAAAATAATTTTTTGGTATTTATCTCACAATTGTAGCTAAGGAGTGAGATCGAAAAATTTTTTATAATGTCAAACAAATGAATATTATAATTTTAAATATTAAAAAAAAACCCCAAATTGGTCCTTTAAAGGTTTGCCATTAAAGTGTTTCCCATGTTATTAAAATGTACCGATAGAACTTGTCCGTTGGTTCAGGTAGAAGGAAAAATTTCTAAAGCAAAAAATAGAAAACATTTTTCAAAAGAGCTCCCAACACTGATTGGTAGGAAAGCAGCCTATTTAGCTCAGTGCTCAGACAATTTGGTACGACAAGTTAATGCTACAATATGTTTCAAAACTTACACAAATTTTTCCTGTCGGGAACGCAGCTTAAAATTTAGGGGTCGAAAATAGAGCATGAAAATTAAAGTCAAGTTTTCTAAAAATATTCTTACTGCATAATGGTTGACGAAACGTGTGTTCTGGCAGATTTTCTATAACTTCCTGGTTAAAAATTGTATGTTTTTGGAGAAGGAGGGAATGTTAAAGAACGTACAGTTGATGACAGAGGATTCTGAAAATGTTTATACTGATTCAGATGTTAGTATTTATGATGATTCAGTAGAATGTTCATCGCCTTTTGCCAGAATCAATTGAAGATCATGATGATGATTGGTTACTAGATCAGCGACCAAGTGAGCCTAATATTGTTACAACAAGAGAAGTTCGAGGATCCGAGAGATAAACAAGTACGTTTCACAAAACTTTTGTGCAGTTGAGTTTGTTTCAAATAATCCCTCCAGCGTAAAAGAAGTAATGTCGACAGAGAATGCAACTTATTGGAAGAAAGCTGTGCAAGCTATGCTATGGGTATTCAAAACAAAAGTCGATGATCAAGGCAATCCATTACATTGGAAAACGAGATTAGTAGCAAAAGTGTTTACACAACGAGAAGATATAGATTTTACCGAGACATAATGCCCAGTGGTCAGTTATGATGTTCTTCAAATGGATGCGGAGTGTGCTTATCTAAACGGTTTATTGAAAGAGACTCTGTATACTATAAAAACGTTAATGGAAGAGTTTCCAAAAAAGGTTCCAAATTTGATTACTAGTTCCCACATTACGTTCCCACGACAACTGGATCTTTAATCCAAAGATGGTCAACCCAGCGACAGCTCTATCCACCGAAATTTTTCCTCAGGAAAGAACCATCGGTTACAGTCGAACTGTAACAACAATAACAACTATGAAAATATGAATGGAAGGGTTTCAGAAAAGGATTCAAATTTTCTTTACTATTGATTAAAGCAATAAAAACATTTCTTTTTTGGAAATTGTAATAATAATTTCAATTAAAATAATAAAAAAAATCAAACTGTATAATGTATGTGAAAATATTTTCGATCTCACTCCTTATAAATTCCATAAATCATAGAAAAATTTGTGTGTTAATATAAGCAACATATTGTGTAGGGTATTTTATAGTTCGTCATTTTCTGAATACAAATTTCTTCTTTATAAAGTTTTTTTTTCGTTTCCAAAAATCGAATAATTTATTTTCTTTGTTTTTTTTTCAATTCGTTTGCAGGGAAATTGATATGGAGGCTCAATGCATTGTGGAAATGGATAATAAGAAAACTCGCTTGCTTAAGCCAAAAATGCAATCAATGCGTGACTCGTTATTTCATGATTTTACATTTGATTATTCTTATTGGTCATTTCGCAAAGAAGACAAACATTTTGCTACACAAGAACAAGTCTACAATGATTTAGGTACAGATGTCATTGATTGTGCTTTTGAAGGTCAGTAAAGAACACAAAATCATCTATTTTCCTGAAGAGAGAATTTATGGTCATAAAAAAAATAAAAACAATTTCTTTATTACTTTTTTTATAGGTTATAATGCTTGTGTATTTGCTTATGGCCAAACGGGTTCTGGCAAAACATTTACCATGATGGGCACTGCTGACAATCCTGGTCTAATACCACGTATTTGTTCTGAACTGTTTGCTCGTATGCGTGTTGGTCAAGAATCGGGTACCAGCTACAAAACACATGCCAGTTATTTGGAAATCTATAATGAACGTGTTAAGGATTTATTGGGCCCTCAGACAAGTGGTCATGGGTTAAGAGTAAGAGAACATCGTACTTTGGGTCCATATGTAGAGAATTTATCACAGCATTCAGTAGCAGATTTTGAAGAAATTCAAGAATGTATATCAAGAGGAAATATACAACGCACAACGGCCAGTACAAATATGAATGACACGAGTAGTAGAAGTCATGCTATATTCACTATAACATTTGTCCAAGCGGGATTCATGAATGATATGCCCAGTGAAACTGTATCTAAAATACATTTAGTGGATTTGGCAGGAAGGTAAATATAATTTAATTAACTCGATTTTAAAATTTTATTAATTTCTTATTCATTTTTTAATTAATTAAAGTGAACGTGCTAATGCTACTGGAGCTACGGGTCAACGTTTGAAAGAAGGTGCCCATATTAATAAATCTTTGGTTACATTGGGTAGTGTTATTTCCGCTTTGGCCGAACAAAGCAATTCATCGGGTTTAAATACCACGGGAGGAAATTCGAAACGTGTCTTATACATACCCTATCGTGATTCTATACTCACTTGGCTGTTAAAGGACAGTTTAGGCGGGAATAGTAAAACTATAATGATAGCAGCACTCTCTCCAGCCGATTGTAATTACAGTGAGACTTTAAGTACTTTACGTTATGCCAATCGTGCTAAAAATATCATCAATAAACCAACAATCAATGAAGATCCCAATGTTAAACTTATACGTGAATTGCGTGATGAAATTAATAAATTAAAGGCCATGTTAAATGGGGATATTGTAAGTCATTCAAAAGATTTGATTTCAAAAATTGTTCTTCTTAAAGTTTTTTTGTGTTCATTTTCATTTAGCATGCATTGCAACCTTCTTTGAAAATGTTGGAAGATTTACAAAAGAAAGAGGCCCAAGAAAAACATCTGACCGAAGAATGGACGGAGAAATGGAAAGAAGCTCAATCTATTTTACAAGAACAAAAAAGTTTAGGTTTACGCAAATCTGGTGTAGGAGTTGTATTAGACTCTGAAATGCCTCATCTTATTGGCATCCATAATGACATCACTACAGGCGTTACTTTATATAGTTTAAAGGAAGGTGAAACCTTTATAGGAACCGAGGAAGCTGAAATACCTCCTGACATAGAGTTAAGTGGTGACGGTATACGTCCTCAACATTGTAGTATTGTACTCAAAGATGGTATTTGCATTCTGCATCCTAAACCTATGGCACAATGTTGGCTTAATGCCAATTTAATTGATGAACCTACAAATATATCTCAGGGCGATATAATACTTTTGGGACGTACGAATATTTTTCGCTTCAATAATCCCACAGAAGCAGCTCGCATGCGCAAAGAATATAGTCGTTCACAATTGGATATGTCACGTTTATCTTTGATTACCTCATCAAGGGAAAATCTATTAACTTCCAGCTTTTGTTTAGAGGATGATAACACTTCCATGAGTAGTAGCTTGATCTCTTCACCCTTTAAGCGCAGCGATAAACAATATTATCCCACAAAACCCATGTCACGTGATGATCCAGAATTACAAGATGAAAATCGCAAAATTTTAGAAACCATAGAAAACGCTTTAAAACAATTAAATATTGTAAGTGGAGGATAAAATGCAGGAAAATGTCAATTTCATATTTTTAATAATTGATTTCTTTTTCTCTCAGGAACGTGTTCAAATGCATGACCAGTATAAAATTAAAGTTCAAAATTTAACTGAAGAACTAAAACGTTTAGAAAAAGAAGAGAAAAATAGTTTGGAATTATTAAGATGTCGTGAAGAGGAACTAATGGCCAGAAAAGATATGTTACTTTGGGAGAAAAATAATGAAAAAGTACAGGTAAAGAATAAAAAACAAAACCAAAAGAATGTTTCTTAATAAGTCTTTAGTTACATTTTCTTTTAATGTTTTTTTTCTTTACTTTTATTTAGTGAACGTATTTAGAATGGCATAAAACGTGTGCTAACTATTAAATAACTAATTGTTTGCAATTAAATCTTTTTCAAGAAATTTGTCATTTAGCACATGTTTTAGTCATTTTTGAAATATGATAATTTGTTTATACTTTTTCTTTTAGTTGAATTATTTAATATGTATTTTATGTTTTAGTTTGTTTTATTGTTTGTTAATATTTTTATTATTATTATTTTATTTTATTTTTTTGTTTTGTGTCGTTTTAGACTGATATTGTGTGTAGACAGATCTCAGCTTTGCAAACCCAGCTCGACTCTAAAAAACGTGATTTTTCTGAGTATGTTGCCAAAGAGCTGCAAGAATTGCAAGATTGTGGCAAACTAGATGAGGTTTGTGTTTTAAACAAATATGCAAAAAAAAATCTCTAAGGAGTGAGATCGAAAAATTATTTACTTACATATGTTAAGACGAAATCACTTTACTTACATTTTTTATTAAAACGTGGAATGGAAGCAGCTTTTTTTGGAAACATTCCCTGATGTAAAGTTCGGCACTTGTAGAGACCGTGATTGCCATTTTTTGTCCCAAATGTATATTGCTTGACACACCAAGAGCTTTTTGGGAAATTTTGACTGCTTTTGTGTCCTTAACTTTTCTTCAACATTCCCTCGAGAATCGGAAATATACAATTTGTGACCAGTTGCGAAATATCTTACGGAACATTCCGGAACTTGTCCGGATCAGGATGGAAATAGAATGACGGCAAACACTGATTGCTTGACCGTCTTTTTCTAGGACCAAGTTGAGTTTTGTTGAAAATATTTAATAATTTCAGTACGCACTTTCTTCTGGTCACTCAATCAAACAAAAATCAAATAATACTAAGGTTTAATGTAAAACGTATGTTAAGAGTTTTTCGATCTTACTCCTTGTGAATAGTATTTTTAAGGACTCTTGAAATATTTACAAGTATTTCAATCATTGATTTCATATATTTTACATTTAGATTGATATCAAAGTGGATCCTACCGTCCCTTTAACAGATGATTTATTGTTACTCGCCGCCGATTCATTGGACTTATTTGCCTCACAATTTATTAAGGACACAGTTAAAAGGAATGTAAGTTATATTTTATATTGAATGGAAATACTAGAAACTAAAATTCGATTTAAAATTTTCAGAACGAAGATATACATCGTTTGGATGAACAGGTGGCTGAAAAGGAACGCATCTTAAAAGCCAGTACCACGAAAATTGCACAAGTTGATGAAAATCTATTACAAATTGAAGAGCAATTGGAACAATTACGTTTGCAGCGCATACAAAAAGAAGCTGAAAATGATGACTTGCAAATGAAAAAAGAAAAGTAAATTTTTTATCACAAAACAAAAAAAACTTAATTTTAAAGAAAATTAATTAATTTAATTTAATTTGCAGTTTAAAATTAAATCTAAGTAAAAAATCCACTACCGACATGAATGTACAGACCGAAAATGATATTTCTTCGAGAACCGACACTTATGAAACCACCTGTGATACTTTTCATACAGCTCAAACAAATTGCTCTAATCTCAGTTCGCCGACAATAGCTGAAGATGAAATTACACCTTTGAGTAGTTCTACTCTATCGTCTGGTGATATTGATGATGATGTTGATGATAATGATAACGATGATGATGACGATGACGATACTATATCCGATGGCATAAGAAAATCAAAATCATCTCCTTCCTCTTCAATGGCCACAAATGCAACAGATACACAATCCAGCCAATCAAAAAGTGGCAGCATAAGAAAAAATCTTAATGTTCCCAATGCTATAATGAGTGATAGTGGTGTCTGTTTGGATACCATGAAATCTTCCAATCTAAATCATATAAATGATATGACAAATTCTATAAATCTACCATTAGATAACGACAATGGTCTATTGCATAATGCTTGCAATTCAGATGATGAGACAGCCTCATGCTCATCATGTGAAATTAGTGGTAACTCTGATAATGTGCAAACTCATTGTCCCATGCATAGTTTAAGACGTAAAATTGCTGCACAAAAAGCTTTAATTATGAAAAATCTTGAAATGAATGTTAATAAAACAATGTTGGATGAACAGATTGCAGAATTGCAAGAATTACAAAAACGTTATATTAAAATTGAGAAGCATATGCTAGAATCCGGACAACATCCCCTCGAAGAGCATCAATTATGCTGTCAAACACAAAATACAGAAGAATTAGAATATGATAATGAAGAAGGTGTAGAAACGACAGCTCGTTATAGGGAGGAAATAACATCATCTATGGATGGTTCTGGTTATATGACAAATATGACACGATCTTGGCCTTCGGTTAGAGATTTTTGTAAGTCGAGAAATTTATGATAATAAAATTTTATATAAAATAAATATTGAAATTACAGCTGAAACAGAACATGTTATTACCATACCTACATTTGTGATACGTGGCGCGGGTAAACAAACACATTATGAATATGAAATACGTATTATTTTACCTGATGGCAAATTAAATTTATTGCGTCGTTATAGCCGCTTTAGAGAATTACATATGAGTATGAAAAATATCTATGGAGTGAAGGTAAGAAAAATATTTCTTTTAAAGAATTAATTTAGGAAATATAAAATGATTTTTTATTTTTTTTTTTTAATTTTAAATAGATTGCCGCCCTGCCTTTTCCAAGACGTGAGCTATTCTCTTCGAATAGTGAAGCTGTAGCTAAGCATCGCAGGCGTTTGCTTGAATTATATTTGCGTAGACTTTTTGTAGTCTGTTCACGTATACCACAAAGTCCCATCTATGAGGGAGCCGGTGGTCCTGGCCTCACCAGAGCCTCTTTGGCTCAATTTTCGCCTTTCTTCAAGAAGGGCCTTTTCGAGAACGGCAGGCACGGGACGGGATAATAGTTACCCTACTGCTAAATTATCTCCTACCTACAGTGTGTCTTTTTATATATTTTTATTATTTATTAAGTTATATGTCACAATCATGATGATAATAAGGTTGATGATGATAATGATGATGATGATATTGTTGATGCATAAAATAATTGTTGTTACTTATCCTCCCCTCTTCCCATTCAAAAACAAACCTTAAAGGCGTCCAACAGGAGTTTACATATTTTGCTTTATCATTAACAAAATGTGAGTATTTTGTATTTAGTTTTTGATTTAATTAATTTAAGTTTATTTTTCATTATTTAAAACAAAAACTCTTTCTTTATTTATTTTCTAGCTTAAAATTTTGTAAGTGTATTTTTTGACAGAATGTTTTTTGATTGATTGATTTATTTATATTTTTAATTAATTTAATTTATAATTTCCATTTTTTTAAAAGGAGTAATTTTTTATTTAAGCAGCTTTTGTTTTGTTTATTTTTTTTAATTTCATAAACTTTATATTGAACCAGATAAAATACAAATTGTATAATTTTTCCATTTAAGTATTTGAATTCTTTTATTCCTAGAGTTTTTGGTTTTTTCCAAAGGAACTAGAAATAAAAAGTATACGAGTACAATATTTATGATAATGACAATATATATATTTTTTTGTTCTTCTTAAAATTTTATAAAATTGTTAGATTTTTTGCTCATAAAAATAAAAACTGTTGATCAGTTTAAATGTTTTTTTAGTTATTGTGTGTTAAACTTTAGTTAATATTTTGTTTTATTTTGCCCAAAAAAATATATTATAATTATTTGCCTTTAAATATTTTCTTAAGCTTAAGTTTTTTAAGTGAAAAACTCAAAATTAGTTCTTCATTAATTTTTTTTATAAACAATTCGATCTTTTTAAAAACTAAATATTTATGAAGAATATTTTAATATTTTCTTTCTGTAAGAATATTTTATCTTTATTATGTGTTTTTTTTAAAGCTTGAGAACTTATAACAAACATTCCACACATATCGTTTAAAAAAAAAGAAAACCTCATGTGCAATTTAAGTTAAAAAATTAAAAAAAAAATAATATAATAATTTTTGAGAACTTTTTTTCAATTCAAAAGATCTCTAAAGATTATGTAAAATATAAATAATCAAGAAATATTATCAAATTATTATTTCGTTATATCTTAATGAAAATTTATGCTAAATATCTGTAACATATTTTTTATTTTTATAAAGTTTATTTCCAGAAAACTTTAATTAATTAATAATTTTATTCTTTTCATAGAAAATCAAAAGAATAAAACATAAAGGCGTTCAGATTAGGCAATTTTTTAGAATTTTTGGCATATTTTCAATTCAGTTTCTTTGAGTTACTTTATTCAAAGAGTGGAAAACTTATTAAAATTTAAAATCTGTAATTTCTATATCGAATTAAAGTTTTTATGCGAAAGAAGTCTAATTTGGGTTTCTATAAATGTCTTCAATGCGAAAAATAAGTCGAATGAAATCGTAAAATAATGTAATTTTTAATGAAAAATGCAATTTTTAATGAAAAATGCAATTTTTAATGAAAAATGCAATTTTTAATGAAAAATGCATTTTTTAATGAAAAATTTAATTTTTAATGAAAAATTTAATTTTTAATGAAAAATTGAATTTTAAATGAAAAATTGAATTTTTAATGAAAAATTGAATTTTTAATGAAAAATTAAATTTTTAATGAAAAATTGAATTTTTAATTAAAAATTTAATTTTTAATGAAAAATTGAATTTTTAATGAAAAATGCAATTTTTAATGAAAAACGCAATTTATAATGAAAAATGCAATTTTTAATGAAAATTCAATTTTTAATGAAAAATACAATTTTCAATGAAAAAATGCAATTTTCAATAAAAAACGCAATTTTTAATGAAAAACGCAATTTTTAATGAAAAATACAATTTTTAATGAAAAATGCAATATTTAATGAAAAATGCAATTTTCAATGAAAAAATGCAATTTTCAATGAAAAATGCAATTTCTAATAAAAAATGCAATTTTTAATGAAAAATCCAATTTTCAATGAAAAATGCAATTTTTAATGAAAAATGCAATTTTCAATGAAAAATTTAATTTTCAATGAAAAATCCAATTTTCAATGAAAAATGCAAATTTCAATGATAAATATAATTTTCAATGAAAAATTGAATTTTTAATGAAAAATGCAATTTTTAATGAAAAGTGAAATTTTCAATAAAAAATGCAATTTTTAATCAAAAATGTAATTTTCAATGAAAAATATAATTTTTAATGAAAAATTTAATTTTTAATAAAAAATTCAATTTTTAATAAAAAATGCAGTTTTTATTGAAAAATGCAGTTTTTAATGAAAAATGTAATTTTTAATAAAAAATATAATTTTAAATGAAAAATGCAATTTTTTATGAAAAATTCAATTTTCTATGAAAAATATAATTTTTAATGAAAAATGTAATTTTTAATGGAAAATGCAATTTTTAATGAAAAATGCAATTTTTAATAAAAAATGCAATTTTTAATAAAAAATGCAATTTTTAATGAAAAATTAATTTTTTAATGAAAAATGCAATTTTCAATGAAAAATGAAATTTTTAATGAAAAATGCAATTTTCAATGAAAAATGCAATTTTTAATAAAAAAATTCAATTTTTATTGAAAAATATAAAAAATTTTAAAATTTTAATTTTTTTTTAAATTTTAATTTTTAAAAAAACATAAAATTTTCAATAAAAAAACAATTTTTCAATTAAAAGTACAATTTTCGATATAAATTGCAATTTTAAGAAAAAAATAAATTTTTGATAAAAATATAATTTTAAGAAAAATGCAATTTCAAGAAAAATGCAATTTTCAAAAATTTTATCCATAAAAAAATAAAAATCCCAATTTTTTAAAAATCGTAAATGGACTTCATTGTCGGAATAACTATTGCATAAAAATTGGAGTTTCAAACCCCTAATTGGTTATGAATCCGTCTTTTCAAAACCTGAAAATCTCGGAAAACTAGTTTTACGATTTAGTCTGATGCTCTGAGAATTTTCCAAAAGAGAAAATTTTCCCAATTCTCTATGAATTTGGGAAGTTTATAATTTCTGTGAGAGATTTAAAAATCTCAAGATCTATAACTTGAAAATTATTTATATCTCTCTGAAGATTTATTACTGAAGTCTTCTAAACTCAAAATTTGCTTCGTACGAACGCCTAACTAATTTTAATGCTGCAATTAATATTAAACTAAAATAATTTATGGCATAAATTCAAATAATTTCCAATATTTTTAAGGCAATAAAATCACAACAAAACCAACAAAATAATATAAAACAGAACATAAATTCTATTTAACCACTTAAAATCTCTATAAAAAATTTTTGTGAATTAAATAATTAACTTTGTTTTTCTTTTTATTAACTAATGATTTGTTGTTATTGTAACTAAATATATTCCAATTAACTAAACTTAAAACTAATTTTGTAGATAAATTATAAATCAAATTTTATTTATCATGTTAAAGAAGTAGGAAAAATTAGGAAGTGAATTCAAATTTAATTTTAAAATTATTAAAATCGAACGATTAATAAATGTCGTCTATTAATCGAAGTTATATATTGTTAGATTTGTGTTTAATAATGGTTTTAAAAAAGGTTTTAATAATGAAGTATATTGGAATTGAAACTCTATTTATTTTCTGCTTAAAGTTTATGTTTTTACAATATTCAAGATGTTATGACATTATGTAACAATTTCAAAAGTCAAACACACAAACAAGTTGTAAAACTAGAGATTTAAACCGGGGAATTAGAGTACAGGTCCTTATCTGCAATGACATTTGATTGATGTCAAACATTTATGAAGAATTTAAAATTTCAAATTTTTCAAAAAAATGTTCCACATTTCCATACCCAAAACCACAATCCCAATAAAACTGTATATTTTCATTAATATAAAGTGGGTCTGGTAATTAATATTCCTTGGGTGTTAACCTTATATATGTAGCTTTACAATAAGGATCATTTTAAGTTGGTTCCAGATTTGCGATTCGAGAATTTAACAACAATTTTTTATTCTATAATTGACAAAGTTTGGATAGGGCTTTTATATAGGCCGTAATCTTATTTAGATCCACTTTAAACGTATTTATGTTACATATCGTACAATTATAGCGAATTTTACAAGATAATTTATATAAAAATTTATTTTGTCTCAATTAAAAAATCAATTTCTAATGAATTTTTAAAAACCAACAGCGCCTGATCTGGCCCTGATCAAATCAAAAACATTTCAGCTATAACCCTGTGAAATTTCATTAATATATCTATAAAGGTTAACAGGTTACAGAAAGAAATCGTTTTGGTACCACTCAATGGTTCCTATTTTGTATTTGTAACATTTTGAAAGATCTTTCTTTTAAATTTTTTAAATTTTTTTAATTTCCAAAACTCTTTGTTTGCATCTCTAAAACATCACAGATTTAATCATTTGAAGTTTTATTTAAGTATCTCTAACAGTTCAAAAGTTACATACAGTACCTCTCAAGGGCTTTTTACCATAGTGACAGGATGCCAAGTCAACTCAAAAATAAGTGGACATTGTGTGAAGCCAAAGAAATGGAAGTTGTATTTTTTGTTAACATTCCCTGATGTAAATTTCAGTATAGAGTCCCATATCTCTTGCCATACGAATAAATTTTGGGAAATTTTGACTGCGTTTGGGTTCAAATGAACTACATTCTCTCAAGCATCAGCATCATAAAATTTTCTGAACAGAAAATTGCGAAAAATTTGCCAGAACAAATGTTTCGTAAGAATATATTTTTAGAAAAAATTGACTTTAATTTCCGTACTCTGTTTTTGGCCTCTAAATTTCCTGCCAGGAACTTGTTGAGCCTTGTAAATTTTTCAATCTGCTTTAGTTTTAAGTTGTTGTATTAAATAGTACGAGCACTGAGCTAAACGGGCTGCTTTCCTACCGGGTGGGAGCTTTTTGGAAAATGTTTTCTTTTTTTTTTTTTGACTTTAGAAACATCATGTGTACCATTCCCTTTATCTGAACCAGTTTTTCTATCAACGGACAAGTTCTCTCGGTACTTTTTTATAATATAGGAAATAGTTTGACGGTAGACCTTTGAATGCCCAATATTTTGTAGGATCAAGTTTGTTTTTGTTGCATTTATTTTCATTTAAGTACGTACTTTTCTCTGGTCCCTAATTTGTGATTCGATATCCTTGATATTTTCTTCCTTTTTTTTTTAAAAATAACATGATAAATAAAATGTTTATTTATATTAAATAAATAATTAAAGTAAAAAATACTATAAAAAATAAAATATTCTCATAACATTCAAAAAACATTTGATGACAATATGAAAAACACTTTAATTAAATATTTTGAAATTTCTAGTTACTATTAGTTTATTTAGTTTAAATTATAATATTTTTAATTTGAAATTGTATATAGAAATCTTATATAGACCACTGAGCAAATAGGTAGGAAGAAAGTTTAGCAGTAGATGAAACTTTTATTTTTATTTTTTTATGTTTTCCATAATTTTAAGTAAATTAATTAATTAATTAATATTAATTAGATAGTAGTTAGTTAGTGAGTTAGTTAGTTAGTGAGTTAGTTAGTTAGTGAGTTAGTTAGTTAGTGAGTTTATTATTATGTTAAAATATTAAACAAAACGAAATTTATTTTTTTATAAAAATATTTAAAACAAATGAAATAATAATTTTAGTAAAATAAAATTAAATAAATTATTTATAATAAATATTTAATTAAAACAAAAAAATAATACTAAGTAGTTTAGTAGGAGTAATTATGAAATGTGATACACAAAATTACAATTTATTAAATAATTAACAAAAGCCAGTAATAATAAAAATAATAATTATAATTCAAATAAAAACAAAATGTAAATAAATAAATAAATTATTATAAAACAAATTAGAATGTCATATTCGGCTAAGCCGAATCTTCAATACCCTCCACCACAAATGCGTGTGAAAAATAGTTGAATTTCACTAGAGAAAGCATAGTTTAGTGTGGATTTTCGGCCAAGCTATAAACTGTTAGCACATTTATTTGGTTTCTATGAAAACGTCAAAACTTGCAGATGTACAATTTTTAAAGAAAAACGTCATTTTATATCAAAATTTTATATCAAAAATTTATGAAAAACTTCAAAATCGATTTTTTTCGTTTTCTTGAAAAATAAAATTCATATTCAAATTTTAATAAAATCGAAATAAATAACAATATTTCAAATAAATATTTCAATATAATTTATATTAATTTATCCTTGATTTAGGAATTTAACAAAATTCCTAATTTTCCATACGCAAATGCCCAAAATCTCAAACCTTATAAAACATATATAAAATTTTGACTTTTTTCACTTAAGTGATTGACTTGACATTACAAGGGCCGTTCGGCAGAAATAACTTTCTGTGTGTTTACCTTCGATTTGTAGCTTTACACTAAGGATAATTAAAAAATGATTCCTGCTTTGCGATTTGAGAATTTAACAAACAAAAATTATTTTTTTTTCTAAATTGACCAAGTTTGGATAGGGCTTGTGGGCATGTCTCTGTACCAATGGCGTGCGGTTTTCTTATTAAAATTTCTTTATAAAACGTTAAAAAATTGTAAAGAACCAAAAAATGTTTTTAGAAGTTTTTACGAAAAATCCCAAAAAAAAAAACTTAAACTTTTTTTAAAGTTCCAACTTTTTAACGGATGCATATATTTATACAGTTATTGCACCAATATTTTTTCAGGAATTTATAGAAAACCTGACACATATTTTTTAAGAATTGTAGGAACACGAGTAATTTTTCTCTCAAAAAAAAAAAAAAAAAAAAAAAACACGGCTAAAAATTATTTCGTTTTGAATATCTCCGAAACTATAAGAGATAACGGAAACATTTAAATGTATTTTATTGGCATTTGCAAGGACTTTCTATAATTAAAATTTCTTTTCTCTCAATTCATTAATGGCGAATTAAAGAAAAATCAACTTAGAAGATCACTGACTACGCCACTGACCATATAGGGGCTGGTGTTCCTACAAGCCAATTCAAAAACACCTCAGCTCTGACTCTATGTAATTTTATTAAAATATCTGTAACAGTTCAAAGGTTTAAGAATTATTTCCAAAATTCGATTTGGAAACATTGAGCTCTGTCAAATATTACGGAAGAGAGCGTGCCCACAACAGACAGGCAGACGGACAGACAGACAGACAGACGTATCTAGCTAAATCGTCTTAGATTTTGATTTTGAAAGAATATATATGAATTATATATTCTTGCATTAGTTCACCACACCACTGATGGTGGTGGGTATAAAATTAAATCATATTAAAATGAAATAAATTTCAAAATAAAATTCTATCGAACGATATAACGAACGAACGATAGAGTTAGATAAATCTTGGTCCTTAATTTAAGTTAAACAAAAAATTAATTAGTTTAATTAAGTATTATTTTAATTATAAAATAATTGGTTTTAAAGGGTTTCTTCGTCATTAAGCAATTTAATTAAATAATTAATTAACGTAACTAATTTTTGTTTGTATGTGTAATGCAATGAAATGATTTATATATAAAAACAATTTTGATTAAGAACTTTAATAAAATAAGCTGCTTCTCAATAATCTGAATAATTTCAAGTACAATTTGGCACTACCATTTTATATAAACTTACTTTACACATATATAAATGTTATATTATTTGAAATCTATTAAAACAAAACTATATATAAAATATCTTGTGCAATATCTAATGAAATTAATAAATTTTAGCTTTTTATTTTTATTTTTATTTTATTTTTACAAAAAGCAAATGCCTAAAACAAAATTAGAAATTAATTTAATTAAAATGAAAATATGAACAAATTTGTAAACAATAATTTTTTTCATAAAAACAAATTTTAACAAAAATTGTGTATAAAAATTTATAAGTCCTTAATAATATTTAAGTTAATTAATACAATAATAATAATAACAAATAATAATAATTATAATAATAAAAATAATTATGTTTAAGTCGTTTTTACTAAAAATAAAAAAACGTTTTCTTTTTGATAAAAATGAAATTTGTTTGAAGATAAAAAATTGTTTTATTTAATGGATCGATTACGTATGGCAACCGAACTTCAGTTCCGTTATCAAAAGGCAACGCAACTGAAATAGAAAACGTATTATGTGTGGCAACTAGAGATGTGAAAGTGATTTTAAAATCATTGTTCTTCAAAACAATGAAAGTGATCGCAGTATTTCTGTAAGGAACCTCCGGTTATCCAGGTTTGCAGTTGGGCTATACTCAGTCGCGTCCAAGGTTCTCACATAAAATTAAAAAAAAAGATTCTTTTTCAAAGTTTAAATTCAAATAAAATTCTTTATTTTTTTACTTTTAATGTAATTTATTTAGTCACTTTAATTTGAGAACTTATGTCGTTTTCTGAAGTTTCGGTGATATAGCCAGTACTACACTTCCTATGAAAACTCCTGATATATGTTAAATCTTAAATGCAATCAGAGATTTTACCTTCTATATTATATTTTTCCGACAGTTACTTCCAACAAAATATTCTACTCTTAACCCTGAACAGTGCAACTCCTAACAAACTTCAATCAAATTGTAAACCTTCCTGAAGTGAAAATTACTGATTGTAAATCAGTATTCCCTACGTTGAACCGTATCCGAATCAATTCAACAAAAAATATATATATATTTTTTCTAGCACTGCTCTGCTCTGTTAGTTTTGTTGTTTCATTTTTATTTACTGGTTCAACACTTTGACCCCTGACCAGCATAAAATTGAATAAACGAAATGATAAAAGAGACTGACATTTAGTTCAACTGCTAATTATTACAGTTTTCCCTGCAGTTGGTTTGAACCAAAAGCGGTTGTTTGATCAAACATTTCTTAACTGTTCATTGTACAGGTATTTTTCTTTGATCTGATTATACGTTGTCTCTCCTGTGCTTGTTTGTTTTATCGCTTCGTATACACACTCCAGTGTATCACTCTTTGTTGCTACTCTTCATGCTCATTTACTGCTATGTTATTCTCCCAGCTGCTGCTACTCTTCTTACGCATATAATCCTGTATAACTCTCCCTGCTGTTACTTCCTCTGCCTGACCTGCTGCTGCTTCTCTGATAAACCACTTCTGCTAAACGTCTGTTCTGCTGTGACGACGTAGGCATTGGCTTGCATTTTCTGAAATATTCATCTTAACTCTAAAGAGGGCCATTTAAGGTCTGACCCTCCACCTGTGTCCTCCGGAACTCTTAGTTCCATCCTTTATCCCATCGTTCTCCGGCTTTATCTGAAAAAAAATATATTTTTGACAAATGTAATTCATCTCCAGTTTAGATCTTCTTCTAAAAAAAAACAATCACGCGTCCTACAAATTTTAAATTATGATAAGATTAAAATTGCTTCAATATATCCTTACATTTTCTCTATTAAAGATCACACTTTGCACCGTTGCAAATGGATTTTCATTTTAGATGAATCGCGAATTTATGCTCAGTACCACCTTTAAGTAATTTTGCTGGTTCAAAACAAAAACAAATACATTTAAGACATCATTATTAGTAACTCTTATTGTATAACTTCAGTCACTGCAGTTACCAGTGATTTAACAATTACAGTGATTTAATCACAGTCGAGAAAATATCGCTTATCTCTAGTGTGGCAACTGATTAATGTCAGTTGCCATATTGACAGTTCGGCAACTGAAAATATAAACTCACGGCAATGGAAAATAGAACAATTAAATTGAAAACTATTATCTATCCTTATCATCTATCACCAAAACCAGGACACCAGGAGCAATATTTGGATTCAACTCTATTTGTTGAAAAAGTACCTTAAATTCTTTTCTTGTTCTAACTTTAATAATTTTGTACTTAATAATTGGAAAATATAATAAAATTCTAAAAATAAAAACAAAAATCGTACGTTTTGAATTGAAAACAAGTTGCCATCTATAATAAAATTTTGGCAACTGACAACGCAAATGAATTTTGGTTGCCATACTTAAGTGAGCCACAAGCAATTGGAGTTAGGTTCCAACCAGCCCCAGTCAGATTAATTTCAAAATTAATGATGACAAAATGACAAGTTCTGAAGATAATGTGGATTCTGATAAAACTTTTCGAATTCATAGGTAAGTTTAATAACGCCTACTTTGTTATTCCTCTCTTATGTTCATTTATTTTATATTCCCAGATAAACAAGCTCCAAATTGCTGCAAAAATTCCAAATTTCATTAAAAACTGCTGGCGAAAGTAATTAATGAATGAGTTAGAAGTTATAAAGGAACCGGGGAAAAATGTGTGCGTAGCTTAAGTACATTCAATACCATGAGAAGTAAATAGTACACACGGTATTTATTAAAAAATATTAATTTTTCCCATTTTATAGATGCCGCTTCAATTGAGCTTCTAAGCTTATAAAAATAGTACAAAAATAAGTTTACTTCAATAATGTTTCAAAAACTATTTTCCATGTAAGCTTATTTTATAATTGCACTTCTAAGCTTTTTGTATAATATAACTAAAAAGGGTTACATTTTCTTTATAACCTTTTTCTTAACAAGTGTTACACATATTAGAAAACTTTTGCAAGCCTAACGCTTATGCTAGTAAGTTTGTTACAAACTTATTTGAAAGCCTTTTAGTTTGTAGGATTTTTTTTTAAATTTTTAAAGTCCATAGTTTTATTTCGTGGCATCTTTGTATTCAGCATTTGAAATATTGAATTAAATAAAATACAATTTTGTGTGTTTTTATTGTTTTTGTTTTATTACACTTTGCAACATTTGTGGAGTTTTTTTTATTAATTTAATTTTAATCGTTTTACAATAAATGTTAGATTTTATTTTATATGCAAAAATGAAATAATAATAATAATAATTATAATCTTAAGCTGTTTTGTTAATATATAATTTATTTTAATATATATTTTTTTATAATTTTTTTAACAGTTTTTTTATTATTATTTTTATAAAATTTGTGGTTAAAATTATTAACAAGTTTAATAACAATTTTTTTTAATTAATTTTATTTTTAATATTTAAAAAAATACATATTGCTGTGAATTTCAAAAATAATTATTATTATAGATGAATAAATAAGTTTTGGTACACTTAGACCACAACAGTAAAAGAATCTTTATTAAAAAAATAAATAAAAAAATCTTATTTAAAGAAAAATTAAAATTATAAAAAAAAAATAAATTTTAAATAAAAATTTTAAAATAAAATTATAAAAGAAATTAAAAAAATAATAATAAAACTCATTTGGGATTTTAGCTTTGACTAGTTAAAAAATAAAAGAACAAAACTATTTAATTAAAAAAAAATAAACTAAAATTATTTAAATAAAATTAAGTGCAAATAAAAATTATTATTTTTTTATTTAGAAATTAGTGAATCAAAATTAAAGTGTTTAAAAATGTTGATATCAGAAAATGGTAATTGAAATTTCTGGGTGCAAAACAAATTTAGTTAATAATTCTGTATTAAATTAAAAACTAAAAAAAACTATTGCAATTATTTTTTTTTTAATTTTTTTAAATTAAATTAAAATTATTATCTTTTTATTTTGGTAGTTTTTTTTGTTTGTTTAAAACAAAAAAATAAATAAATATTTTTTATAATAAAATTAAGTTTTCTTTTTGTTTAATAAGTGATTTAACAACGTTGATAAAAATATCTCAAATTTGTTTAATAACAATATTTTTTTTTTGTTTTTAAATAATTTTTGTTTGTAACTGCATCTCTAATTTCGAGTTAAATATTCAGCTAAATTTACACTATAATCTGAAAGAAATGAAGGGCGTTTTTCAAACTCTTTCAACATAGTTGCCGGGAAATGTGCCAAAACAGCCGGTACGTTGTGAGGTGCCCACATACCAGCCATCATCACATTTTTCCAATACATGAACTATATCGCCTTCTTGTAATTCCAATTCATCTGAATTTTGTGGACGGTATTTGTATAAAGCTCGGTATCTGTTAAGAAAAAACCCATAATAATATTTTAATTCAGGTTATATAACAATTAAAATGGGGTTCCAGAATGATTTTTTTGAAAATAAATCTATAACTTTTGCATCGGTGGAGATATATTAATAAAATTTAACACAATAAAAGCTAAGATGTTTTTGAGTAGTTTTAGAGGAGTACAAGCACCTATCTAGTCTTGGGGCGAAGTCAAAGACCCTTCAAAAATGTTCACCTTGGTCACGTTGATTTTTAAAAAAATTCACCAAAAATTCATTAATGAATTTCCGACAAAGGATATTTTATATTTATGTAGTTCTTGCAAGATCTCTACAAAAAAATACTCCTACATGTAAAGTTTATCTCTTATAGTTTCAGAGATATTCAAGTCGAAATATATTTTAAAAGAATTTTTTACCCTTGATTTTTTATTTTTCAGTTAACGGGCTTAATATTGGTTCTAAATTTTTTTTAAATATGTACCCTATGAATTTAATGCTCCCTATAAAATTCTAAAAAATATGAACATAATAACCATCTAAACATAAGAATCCGTTAAAAAGTTATATTGATCTGAAGTTGAAACTTAAAAAAAATATTATTATTTTTTGGTTATATTTTCAAAAAGGTAGATAAAACCATTTTTTGCTCTATATATGTTCTATATAGGAAATCTTAAGTGAAATCATGTGTAGGAAATCGGTATATCCTTGAATCAAAGATCAGCCCACAAGCGATATTCAAACTTTATGAATTTTAAACAGTTTTACAATTTTTTTTTTCAAACTGGAATCGATATTAAATTGTTCTGAATATGTAGCTTTATATGTAAGGGAAACCCCCATAAAATATTTTCTTAAGAATTTCCTTTATATCTGACGTTCATAATTATTTTAATGAGAAAAGCCATTTTTTATAGGGGATTGGGATTTTGGATATTTCCTTATAGAAAAGTGGCATATTCCCCAATTTTCAGACAAGTTCATATACAACATATTGAAATTTCAAATAAATATCGTTATTCGATTCAATTTCTTTTTAAATTTAAAAATTAATTTAATAAAAAAAAACAGTCAAAATTTGAAGTTTCATATTCTTAAAAAATTTTTCAACATCAAATGAAATTTCTCTTCACTTTTTCTGTACAAATTGCGAATCTTCAAGTTCTAATCTTTTCATAGATATCAAAAGCTGGATAAAAAATGTATAGCATGGCTGAAAATCTAACCTAAATACGTTTCTTCTATATAAATTTCGCTTTCCTAAGTTTTAACCATGTGAAATTTTATTAAAAGTTAAAAAGTTATAAATAAAAAAAAAACGTTTTGGAACCACTGCATTGTGATTTAAAATACTTACACCAAAGGTTCTGAAGTTGTATCAACATGTAAGATATCTGTTTTATGGGCATTACGTGTTTCTCTTAATATGGCATTTGGTGGCTGATTACCATTGCGGGTAAGTGTATTAAATTCATTATTTATATTTGTGCGTAAAGCATCCAACGAGGGTCGAACATTAATCATACTACTTTGTTGTTGTGTGGTAGTAGTTCTTGCCGCTATATCTTCAGCACCAATATCAGTAAGTACCTGGTTTATTGTTTATTAAGTAGAGAAAAACAATTAAATTAATATTTATTATATTTTTAGGTTATAAAAATATTTACCTCAACATATGATACAGGGAATATACCTTTACGATTGGCAATTCTTCCCTCAAACCAATTATCATCAACTCGACGAGTTAGAGCCACTAATTCACCTTTGTTTAGTGATAGTTCCACACCAGATTGGGCTTGGAAATTGTATTTGGCTCTAGCTTGTCCTTCGGAGGGTTTACGGTATACATTTGTGGAAGCTGGTGCAGGATAAAGAGAATCCTTATTGATTATCTGGAATTAGATAAATAAGAAATTAATTTAGTTAATAAATTTTATTGTTTAGGAAAGAAATCAAGAAAGTTTAATTTGGAACCGTTTAATCTTAGAGTTTTGATTGGATATTTTTAAAAATTTTAAAGTCGATTTAATATAAAATCTGACTTGATGTGGTCAAAGACACAATTTTACTCTATGTCCCTTTTTACCACCCTTTTGTGCAGATCAACTCTGAATCACTTCCTGAGTCGATTTAAACATATCCATCTGTCCATACGTCTGTCTGGCCATCTATCCATGCAACAGTTGTGAACACTTTTGTGTCGAATTTTGATAAAATTTTGTGCGAACGATGTTTTTGGGTTAATAACGAAAGATCATTAACCCTTTTGGGTTTTGGCTGCAAAAAATTACCAAAACGTTCTTAGTATGGCAAGCAAAAAGCTTCATTTGATAAAACAGGCTCTATCGAAATTTACGTCAATGAATGTTTGCAAAAATGGTTGCTACCATTCATAGGGTTTTATAATGTATCCATTTATTTTTGGTCTGACTTAGCATCCTGTGAACATGCCCTTAAGTGATATCTTACACCTATCTAAACCGACTTTTATACTCTTACAATATATAAGTGATACATAATGTTGTTAGATCACAAGCAAATTAACTTTCCTTCCCAAAAATCGCTTGTGAGAAATTTATTTAATTTGAAGAAAAATTCATAAAATTATAATGTCTGTAATTGCTTATTTTTTCATAACTTTTATTAAATAATTATCATTTTCTTTTATATTTTAATTCAAACTCTTTAAACAAATTAAATTTGCGTTAAAAATCGCTTAAATTGCTGTCATTTCACTCTATGGCCACTCATTTTTCACTTCCTTCCGTTTATGTTTGTATTCTTATAAGTCGAATGTGGCAACACTTCATTTGTTGTTTGTTTTTATTTTGACAGTTTTTTACGCGCTCTTAATTTGCATAAAACTATTTGCAACAAGTGTTCGTAACAATTTAATAAAATAAATAAAATTGTGTTATTAAACGCGCGAAAATAACAACAAAATGTGTTTAAAACGTGAATTAAGATATTAAAATTTATAAATTTCTAATTTTTTATACAAATAAAACAAAATGAAAGTAAACAAAGTTGTGGAAGTTTTGTATTGGAAGTTGGCCTTTGAAAAGGCGGCCACAGGTGTTTCTAATAAGATTATTTTCATAAAAAAAGCATGAAGTTCATATTAAATTGTTAAAATATTTGTTAATACGAATAAATTTGATAACAAAGATTGTAAATTTCTTTAAATAGAAGAGCAAGAGAAAGAATTTCAACATGAGAGTATGAGTGTGTTGGATGCACCGACATTGTTTTTGTTTTTCTTATGCGTAAAAGAACTGTTTAAAACGATTACAATTTTAACGGCTGGCGACTAACTACAGGGAAATTTGTTTATTAACCGTTCAGTGATAATTTTTTGTGTTGAATTTGTGAAATAAAATAGAAAAAAGTGAAAACTAATAAAAAAAAATCATTTTATAATTAGTTAAGGTTTATATTTTTAAAGGTAATAAAAGAAAAAAATCATAATAATTAAAAAATATAGTGAAATTAAAAATTTGTTTAGTCATTAAATAAAATAAAATTATTTTATCAAAAAAAGAAAAATAATAATAATAATAATAATAATAATAATAATAATAATAATAATAATAATAAAAATGGTGTTAAAAAATAATAAAATAAAATGAAATCTTAATTTGTTTTAATAAAATTATGATTTAAAAAAGCAAAAAGAAGTGAAAATATATCTGTGTGAAATAAAAGTGTCATTTAAAGTGTTTTAAAAGAAAAACATATATATATTTTTCCAGGTCATCGCAAATCAATTTCTAGTCGGATTCAATAAATAATTACAGCAAAAAGGTAAAACTTTTATTTTCTTATTTGTAAAATTATAAAGGTTTCAATAAATTTTAAAATGAAAAGTTATTCGATCCAAAATAACAATTTCATCACTTTATTTTTATGTTTGATAGAAAAGGTTATAGACCAATATCTGATATAACGTTATAGAGAAACTGTTTTTGTAATTTTTAAAATTTTAAATGTTATCAAAATGCTACCAGAATAACTATATATTGATAGAAAAATATTAAGGACCGATATATGATATAACCTAATATATATGTTTTAGAGAAAAAAAATTATATAGCGATAACTGAAATATTCTAATGAGAAAATTACTTTTGTAACTTCTTTTAAATAAAAAGTTTATTTTTTAGTACTTATTAGTATTCTTATTCGTTGTTGACCGATATCTGAGCCAAAATTATGAAAATATTATTTTTTTTTAATAAAATTAAATATATATTAATAGTAAAAGTTAAAAACTGATATCTGACCGATATCTGTTTTATATATTTCACAATTTCAATGTTTACAAATTATATGCAATTTTGATGGATATATTTTTGTTATTCCATACATCGTTTCCAAAATATAAACTTTAAATAATAAAATTTTATTAACAAGTCTTAAGTCTCGATACCTGAACTATAGAATTCATTTATTATTACTGTGGTGCTATTATTGATGGGTAGCCGATTCTGCAGTAATTTGCTCGATTTTGTTTCAGTAATTTTCATAATACAATAGAATCGCACGAATTAAAAGTATTATAAATTGAAACAACTCAAATTTAAACTGTCCAGAAATAAGAACCATACTTTTCAATAACTTAAAAGCTCTAAAATTAAAATCTCTGGTTCTAATTTCTGGTTATTGTTTATCCATTAAAGTTATAAATTGATTTTTGTCCAAAGTTTAGTTCGGAAAATACCGAGTTATACTTGGTGTTTACACTTCCCTTACATTTATGTAGGTGATATTTAATGGTGATTTGGGTCAGATGAAACACAACGTCCCATGCAGAAATTATGACAAACAAATCCATAAATAGAAATAAATCGAAAATTGAAGTGACGATGCCTTAATAGATTGATTTATTGCAGTAAATTTTTATAATAAGACTTAGGCCTTATTCAATACTTCAAATTACACCTGAGAAAAAGTGCGTCTAATTTCTGGGAGTTACAGTAAACTTTCAGAAATATACCAGGATATACCAGATTTATCGTGACAGGAAACTATTCGGGCAACTCTAGGAGTGTCGATGTTTGGTTTTTTAACTAAAATCTATGGATTGGTGAAATCTATGATTTGGTGAAAACGTTTTCAAGACTTGACCTCCATAGAAGGCTAAAAAGATTTCGCTGAGAAACTGCAAAAATTTAAAGGAAATTATGCACTTTGACCTCTAAAACTCGTTTCTTATAAAGTTTGAAATTACTCTTGCTGCAGGGTTTAATGGTTAAACAATTTAATCACCGGAGAGGTCTACACAATCCCTAAGTAATTTGGGTCGTCATAAATAGATTGAAAAGCAATTTTTATTTGTGAAATTTCCAAAATCGATTTTTAATGAATTTTTTTCCGCTTTTTAAAATCTTAACATTTTTATCAATATTTCGAAATCCATGTCAGGTCTTAACTGAGTTATTATTGGGGATATCAACTATTATACATGGTTTAATTTTTAATTTTTTACTTACCTCTACATAATTAGCTGGGAATAAACCAATCATGGCATTATGTTCGCCCTCATACCAATTTTTGTCAATGGCACGTTTTATATAAATAATATCGCCCTTCTTAAAGCTCAGTTCTCTGCAGATAAAAATTTATAAAAAAAATTTAAATGAAAAAAGTTTAAATAAAATAAATCTTATCATACTTGGAATTCTGTGCTTGGAAATTATACAAAGCTCTGGCTACCGATTTAACTTGATTTGAGACTTTTGGCGCCAAATCGGCTGGGAAATCATCATAACGATTTAATGCAATTGGAGACTTTTGTGATGGTGTAAAATTGTCGGTATGACGACGTGAATTCATATCTTGTAATTCTTGTAAATATTTACGACGTCTCTCTTCTTGATATAATTTTTGCATTTGTTCCGCCTGGCGAATGGCTAATTCTTCCTCCGATAAGGGATATTTAAATTCTTGACGCACGGGTGTTTTAAAATGAATATTCACGTCCGATTCATAATAACGATTGGGAGAAACTAATAAGAAAAATTAATAGAAAAAAAAAGAAGTTTTAGTTAAAAAAAATATGATAAGAATTTTTACAATAAAAACAAAAATAAGAATCTGAATTAAAATAATATGAGTCATTTTTATTTGTATGAATTTTATAGATTTCTTGTCTGTGGTTGTTTATGTTTTGTTGTTGTATTAAAAATTTACATCATTTTGTAATAAATTCTCAATATTTTACTTCCTATAAAACATTTTTAAGTTATGACTTTTAAAAGTTTTGAAAACAATTGATCATATATTCTTGCAATAAGAAATCATTTCTAATCTAATTGAGGTTATGTTTATATACAAATCTTATCTAAAGTAAATAATTTACTTTTTAAATTCTGTCCACTTTAAATATCGAAGTAAAAAAAAGGTTTGGCAAAATATTGCATTTTTCTCGCCTTTAAAATATTTAAATGAAAATTTTGAAATATTTTAAATGGAACTCTATTGGTCGGGACTGAAAGTATTTTGCTTTATCAATTTTATAATGGAATTTTATAATAAATAACGGATAACTTATGTTTTTAATAAGTTTCTTATTAATTTTAATTATTTATTGTCGTAGCTTCTGACTCATTCGTCGTGTTCTTAAGAGGGTATTACACTTTTTCATAGTGGTCACATTGAGTTTGGGGGTTCAAAAATATTATGTAGAAAATTATGATTATAATCATAGATACTAGAGGTAACGATCTACCGATCAAAAAGCATAATTCATGTTGCCAAATATTAATACTCTCGAGTTTTTACATTAAAATAGTTTGAGGTGGATGGGAAATGCATCCAGAATTTATTACAACGCTTTTGGTTTATAAATTTTGATATTAAAAATGTGGATTTTACTACTTTCGAATCAAGATTGGTTCACAAATTTTCAGTAGCTATCGAATATAATGTCCCTAAAAATGAATTTATAATAACTAACATCTATGAATTATACCGATGGAAAATCGGTTATATCTTGGATTATTGGGTTTGAGAGTTAAAAAATCGAAAAAGAAAAATTATAATCAACGATCGATAATTGTCTTCAAATCTTGGACTGTAAACAATGTATTGGTTAACGATAAAATAATTTTTTTATAATTAAACTGTCGTAAACTGGCGAGTCCATCAATTAAAAGAATAAGATCATGATAAATGATCTTCAACACCCAAATATGACATTTTAACCCATAAAGATGAATAACAAAATTACGATGAAAATTTGGAGAATGTATTGTGAAGTTTTCGATAAGATCGAAAGGAATTATTACTGTAAATTGGTAAAGATTATGATCAATGATCGACAACTCCCAAAGATTACTTTTCAGCCCAGATAGATCCTTCACAAGATTAATCTGAGTATTTGGAGAGCTTGAAAGGAAATCATATAATTGTGAATCATTGCGCTCTAATTCATCAGGAATAATGGAACATATAGAATATTACAATATACAAGATGGGTAAAATACTTCAAGTTCTGGATTAACGGCAAAAAATACATTATTAATTTTTTGATAAGATCGAAGAGGAATTTTTTATTATTGAAATTAAATAAACTGGTAAAACCATCATTTGACGAAATGACGTCATGATCCCATGATAATATGGGACTTAAAAATATATCGTATAGCAAAATAACCGCTTATGGTTTACAATGTCCATAACTCGATCTTATGATTAAATGAAAGATTAAAGTTAGATCCGTTATCCTGTTGAGTTCCCCAATATTATTTAATATACCCCGATTGCGAACCTTTTGACTAATACTTGTACTCCAAAATTGGGTATGAGAAGAAATATTAAGAGTCTCTTAAAAATATCTATCACTAAGAGATATATATCCCATTCCGTATCAAGTCCATCGCTCTAGTATATGTTATTTGAAAAATTGCATAGAATGAATTTCGCTTTAAACGTAAAATTCTTCCTCTGGTTCAAAACTCAAATTCAAATCAAATTTAGTCACAGTAAACTTAACATAAAGCTGTGGCCGATTTTTATGAAACTTCAGAAAAAGTTATATCTGGAAAAGAATTTTTATTGCGACATCTGGTGTTTATTCCAATATTTTCTATTTATCATACTGCGGATCGAACGCAACAAATTTAGTTTTATGGTTTTATTGAAAATTTTTATTTATTTAACGTAAACCCCCATATTTGTCCTTCTATCTGAACTTAAACAATTTTAAATTGTTTTTAATCTTAAATATGTTTATGTCTGTCTGTCTGTCTGTCTGTCTGTCTGTCTGTCTGTCTGTCTTTTTTATATTTTATTGCAATTAAAATCGCATTTTTCTTTTAATTTTATTTAATTTCTTATTTTGCTTTAAAGTGTAACCACAATTCGCACACATTCATTCTACTTGAATCAATTCAGACTGGCATATAAGTGCCTACTGGCAAAAGGGTCAGAGGTTCCCAATTTAAAGCTTAAGAAAAATAGAAGAATATTTCTATTTTTAGAAGAAAAGAATTTTTTTTTAATTATATTTTGAAATTTCTTTCAATAAATTCTCTTTTTTGTCTTATTTTATAAACAAATTGGGAAACACTTTCTCGCTAAATGATCATTATTTAGTGTCAGTTATAATAAGTAATCTGTTCACTTAATTAGCCAATTGGAGTAAATAAACTTTATAAAGTGAAAACAAAATAAATAAAAGTTAAAGTTACTTTCTATTGTCTTCGTATTCGACTTAAGAAAAAGGGAAGAGAAGAGAAGAGAAGAGAAGAGAAGAGAGAAAGAGCCACCAAAAAGATACAAGTGCATTTAGATACAAACAAATACAAAATAAATGTATCTGACAAGACCTACTCTCAAGATTTACTAATAAATAAAGTGGTTTTTGTCTGATGTTGATGATGATAATGATGATAATGATGATAATGATGGTTACTGATGACTCTTTTTTGAAAATTATAAAATTTATATTTTTTTTTATTATTATTTATTTTTTAAATGTGAACTTCCGATAACAGTTTATTAACATTGAAATAAATTATTTACAAATACTCTTACACTTTTACAAATACATTATTAATACGTTTAAATGATGTAGATGACCAGTTAAAATCATCTGGTTATATTGATGAATGAATGAATGTATGAAAGTATGTCTATCTGTCTGTCCGTTCGTCTCCCGGTCTATGTTTTTTTTGTCTGATTTTCGGCATTTGTTTAAAGTCACATCTTTATTTAAATTTGATATGATTGTTTATAAATATTTGTTTTAATTAAAAAAATGTTTTATAATAAAGAAAAACTAAAAAATAATAAAAAAAAATTGAACAATAAATTGTTGTCATGACGATTGTTTTGTTGTAACAAAATAAATTTTGTGGTTTTTAACAATTTAATAAAATGATAAACAAATTGTGAGAAATTTAGTAAAAAAAACTAAAATTGAATAATTAAATTATAAAAAAATTTAAGAGAAGAAAGTAGAGATTAAAAAAAGAAACATAATAAATAATTAATTGCTTCCTGCTTCGTGTGTTATTTTCAGCATTTCTTTGTATTGATGAAGTAAGTAATTTTATTGTCAGAGAGTTAAGCAGAGGAAAAACCTCATTTGGTTCTTAGATATTTTACAGGAATCTGGGTTAGAAGAGAATAAGAACATAATTTATTTGACCTCCTTTCGAAGAATTTTTTTTTGCGCAAATTTATTGGAAGATTTAAAATTTTTTGTCAGAGACCAAAACCCAATTTTTAGATGAATCGAATTTTCAATACATAAACCGAAGTTTTAGTACAAAAGTCATTATGCAAATCTTTACTTAAAATCGATTTTGAAAAATATATTTATTCATTATTAATAATTAATTCAGTCTTATTAATATCCCGACTTTTCATTCCCCTTAAAATTCGATTTTCATTCAAAGATCAGTTAAAGTATTGAAAATTTTGGTTTTATTAAAAAAAATAATTTTTATAAAAAATTTCATTAAATCCTGATTTTTCATTAATTCTCCCAAAATCAGATTTTTTATTTAATCATCCGTTCTGTATTGAAAAATTCGGGTTTTTATTAAAATTTTGATTTTTATTAAAAATACGCTTTTTAATGAAAATTTCTTTTTATAAAAATTCAAAATTTCATAAAAATACTCAAATTTAAAAAAAAAAATCGAAATGTTCTCGGAAAATTTGATATAAAATAAAAATCAAAATAAAAATTTTAAGTTTTCACAAAAAACTAACACTTTTAATGAAAATGTATATTTTAAAATGAAATTTCTTTAAAAAAAATTAATTTTCACTAAAAAATTTTATTTTTATTAAAAATTCAAATTTTTATTACAAATTCAAATTTTTATTAAAAATTCAAATTTTTATTAAAAATTCAAATTTTTATTAAAAATTCAAATTTTTATTAAAAATTCAAATTTTAAAAATTTCAAATTTTTATTAAAAATTCAAATTTTAAAAATTCAAATTTTTAATAAAAATTCAAATTTTTATTAAAAATTCAACTTTTTAATAAAAATTCAAAAGTTCATAAAAAACTCAAATTTAAAAAAAAAAATCTAAAGGTTCTCGGAAAATTTGATATAAAATAAAAATCAAAATAAAAATTTCAAGTTTTCACAAAAAACTAAAAGTTTTAATGAAAATTTATATTTTTAAATGAAAATTTTGCTTAAAAAATCGAAATTTCTTTAAAAAAATAAATTTTCACTAAAAAATTTTATTTTTATTAAAAATTCAAATTTTTATTAAAAATTCAAATTATAAAAATTTTAAATTTTTATTAAAAATTTAAAATTTTTATTAAAAATTAAAATTTTTATTAAAAATTCAAATTTTTATCAAAAATTAATTTTTTTTAAATTCAAATTTTTATCAAAAATTAAAATTTTTATTAAAAATTAAAATTTTTATTAAAAATTAAAATTTTAATTAAAAATTCAAATTTTTATTAAAAATTACAATTTTTATTAAAAATTAAAATTTTTATTAAAAATTACAATTTTTATTAAAAATTAAAATTTTTATTAAAAATTACAATTTTTATTAAAACTTAAAATTTTTATTAAAAATTCAAATTTTTATTAAAAATTCAAATTTTTATTAAAAATTCAAATTTTTATTAAAAATTCAAATTTTTATTAAAAATTCAAATTTTAATTAAAAATTCAAATTTTTATTACAAATTCAAATTTTTATTAAAAATTCAAATTTTTATTAAAAATTCAAATTTTTATTAAAAATTCAAATTTTTATTAAAAATTCAAATTTTATTAAAATTAAAATTTTTATAAATTCAAATTTTTATTAAAAATTAAAATTTTATTAAAAATTCAAATTTTATTAAAAATTCAAACTTTTATTAAAAATTAAAATTTTTATTAAAAATTCAAATTTTATAAAAATTCAATTTTTATAAAAAATTCAAATTTTATTAAAAATTCAAATTTTTATTAAAAATTCAGCTTTTTAATAAAATTAAAATTTCATTAAAAAATCAAAAATTTTTTTCATTAAAAATACGAATTTTCTTTAAAAACAAATTTCCACTAAAAAATCAAATTTTCGCTTAAAATTCAAATTTTTATTAAAAATTTCAATAAAAATTTTGAATTCCGTATGTAACGCTAAGAAGGAATTACCTAATACCCCATTAAGTATACACATTTGTAATTGTCCCGAGCAGTTTCCTTTTTTAAACCAGAAATCACCAAATAGGTCCAGTTCAAGTGAAAAATTTTCGGAAAAATAAAAACAAAAAATTCGAATAAATTCTCCCATAATTAATTATGGAACTCATTGTCATTGCACAATGATCAAAACTGAGAGAAAGCTATAAAAGCTATCATATCAACCCAAAGGTTAGATGAGTGGAGAAAATTTTGGGTCTTGCGATAAGTGTGAAGTTGTTGACCGATTTTAAAAATAGTAAAATTTTCGTAGTAACTATAGGGAGCCATCTTAATTTTGATTGTCAATAAATGAATCAAAATATTTCTAATTGTGGGTGTGGGGATGCTGGTTAAGAACAGGAGTTTCTTTACTGGGAAAATAATATTCCATTAATATAGCCTTTACCGAACTACCAACATTTAACCGCTGTAGTTGTTTAGTTTCGGACAAGAGATCCAATTATCATGGGAACAATAACACATTTTTAATCTCAGTGTATACATTTAAGGAGTTGGTGAAATGCTGGAATCTAATGGTGACAATTTGCATAAGTTACAGTTTAATATTTTTAGTATAATTTTTCAAATGTTCAGCTAAAACGAGACAACTGGAAATATAGACCTAAATATAGCACAACATAAATCATTATTTTGTCTGGATTTCTCGCATTTAAGACAAGTTTGAATTATTTCCTCTTGTTTTTTTTTTTTAATAAACCCGTCGTCCGTTGTCTACTTAAACAAAATTTCCCTATTTTTTAGCAAGTGTTACTTTTTTCTTCTTCTTCTTCTTCATATTCTCATTTTTATATGTTTTCCTCCTTTTTTGTGTGATTAAACACAAGAACTACTTTAAATACTAGTTTCTTTCGTTTAGAAGAAATCCACCGAAATAAATGTATCTGCAACCGAACCAAGTGAATCTTAAGCTAAAAATATGGAAAAAAAAGAATCAAGAAATATTCAAATGTAAATAAAGTTTCCAAGTTGCTGTTGTTGTTGTTGTTGTACTGGGACTCTTGTTTTTTTTTGTCATGATCATATGGTGCTGGTAATGGTGCTGATTTACTGTACTTAATAAGACAGACTTTAAGACAATCCATCCCTGACATAAATATCATGCATGATTGACTTAAATAAAAGTTTTTTTTTAATAATTCTAGTTCAGGGTGAACAAATTTTTATTAGTTTTTATTTATTTATTTATTTAGTTGTTGTTGTTCTTGTTTTTTTTGTAATCTTTTCGTTGGGTTTTCCTTTTTTCAGTTTGTTTGTTTTTTTTTGTTCAAAACAGTTTAATTTAATAATAAAAATTTATTGATGTTAGAGTTAATGAAAAAATTCACTTTCACTGTCGTCATGTTACGAGTGATTTCTTTATGGCGTTTTCTTTCAATTTTTACACACATATTTCTGTGTAATAATCTTTCTTTTTTCACTTTAATGTTTGAAAATTTCATAAATTATGCTTTAAATGATGTATGAATGAATGAATGAATGAATGTATGAATGTTTGTTTAGTTGTTGTCGTAAAAAAGTTCATGCAATACCCTACACCACCGCTGGTGTTTGGGGTATTATGCGTTTATGCTGATGTTTATAAAATATGAAAAAATGGTGTAACACCCGCATTTAAGTACACCATTCGTCTTAGAATCACTTTCTGAGTCAATTTAACGATGTCCGTCTGTCTGTCTGGCTGTTGAAATTTTTAAGATATCTCGATTGAATTTAGTACATGTTTTTTTTGGTTGTGAAACGAAGCCTATTGAAATTGTTGTATTAGGTTAATTATTTCAGGTAGCTCCCATACAAATGTCCCCTCGGAATGGTTTAAAAGGTCATAAAAGTCTTTAATATAAAGTGATTTCAACGAAATTTAACAAAAATTAGTAACATATTATTCTAAATCGATGTGCCAAATTATGCGAGGGTCGGTCCATTCCTTCTCATAGATCCCATAAAGGTCTTCTTTCAAATATCACATTAAAGACCATAAATCTGATTTAAACGTTCAAATTAAGTTAAATATAATCTAGAATCAATGTTCAAAATTTTACGAGGGTCGACTTATCATTGTTTCCAGCTTCGATATAACCCCCGGGAATTTCACATAAATGTTGGTATCATAATAATGTACTTTCCAGTTAATCAGAAAAGTAAATTATTCGAGGGTTGTTCATAAATTTTTCGTAGCTGTCATTTACAAGCAACATTGTGGTGTAGTGCATTACAAAGTCGGGCTTGACCGACTTTAACATTTTCACTTGTTTTTTAAATTTAGTTGTTTTTGTTAATTTGTTACATTAAGTCGTCACAAGGTTTATTTGATTTATTTGTTTATAAAATTTAAATCTTTTTTTTTATTTTGTTGAAATATTTTACCCACATTTTAGTTATTTTCTTTGTTGTCTTTTTTCTGCTATTTAAACCCAAAACTATTTAATTTATTTGTTAATTGATAAAATAACTATTTTTTTTCTTCTTTTTCTTTTGTTATTTTATATATTTAAAGGTTTCCATTAGATAACATTTATTTATTTATATTTTTTATAATTAAATATTTATTTTCTGCACGTTATATTCTCATGCATTAAATAAATAAATTAATTAATTTATTATTTTTTTCTTTGAAAAACACAATTTTAACACGTTCGTTTTGCGCGCTTTAGAAATTTTTGTAGTAAATTTTCTTTTCACTCTGGTGTAACGAACTTTTCCGTTTAAAAGTTTAATCTAAACTAAACGATCTGGCGTAAATATCATGACTTAAGAGTGTTCGTCTGTCATGTGTTGTTGCTATTGTTTGATCATGAATTTTGTCGTGAGTTTAGGTTTTTTGTTTTTGCTTTCAGTTTATTAAATTTCAATTAACTTGACGCTCTCACTCTCTTTATTTACTCATTTGTGTTATTACAAGTTTTCAATCAGGGTGCGGAACTAATGAAACATATTTTCACTATTTTTTGTTATTGAAAAAATATTAAGATATTTTAGTTGAATTTGATTTAGTTTGAAATATTCGAAAAAATAAGATCGATTTTTAACTGTTTATAACCTCCACCACAGGAATCATAGAAAAAAGTCCTGAGAAATTCGCTATTTAAAACCAGTAAAATCGGTTCAGTATATTAATAGATATAGACCGATATATGAGGTAACCTCTTAAGATTTTTAATTATAAATCAAAATAATAGAATACAATTTCTCCAAAACATTTAGCTTAATGTATCTCATTACCATTTTAAAAAATTATCAAAATCGGTTCAGTAGAAAAGAGTTATAGCCAAAAATAGAGAGAAAGAGAAAACTTTTATATTTTTTGGTGTTGCAAGTGTATATGTGACTGTGTATTACTTCAAATGCATTTGTAGTGAAGGGTTATGAAATTTCGGCATAAGAAGCATAATTTGGTTAATCTATGAGATGACAAATTCAATTCTTATAATGTTTACCATGATTTTTTTAACAAAAGTATCAACATCACAAAAAGAAAGCTCGCATTTGATATCCACTTTACAGCCTTTTAAATTAAAATCTCAATATTATTAACCCTTTCGGAAACAAAATCAATTTTTGATAAATTTTTTACCATGACTTTTCTTACATAAAAACCAATAATTCAAAAAGGCGATTTGTCAGCATCGATTTAAAGATGTTCTAATTTGTAATGTTTGTAGAAAACTCTACAAGTTTTCATTTGATACCCATTTTATCCCCTTAACTCATTAAAATCCAAAGATATGAGACTAAGATTTTGTCTCCCTATAGGTTAATAATATGATACCGTTTCTATATCATTGGATAAGTCTATTCGATACCTAAAGTATGATATATTAATTATCAAACGAGAAAAATTTATCTGTAGCTTGAAACGTCGACATATTAATACTCTGAAACTATCAGAGAGCGGAATAAAACTTGATTATAGTCTTTTTTGCGATTATTATACAAAAATGGTAGAACCATGAACTTCTGATTCCAAATAAATCCACTAAAGTGGGGTTTCTGGTAATTCGGGGGAAATGCACAAAAAAACCAAAAAATTGTAACCTGTCGCTAGTTCACTGTATAATTTTTATAGATGATTTTTATGTTAAAAGAATTCAGAATTTGAAATTTGGAATTCCGAATTTTACCACAAAACATTTAAGTTTGTTGCATGTTGTTGTCTTATAAAAAGATTTAATTCCTTTATATACTTCGCAATTTCTTTTGGCACATGATTTCTTAAATGATAAACAAAAGAGAAACGAATCCAATAAATAATGAGAGAGAGAGAAAGAGAACATGAGAGTAACAAAACCAAACAATAAGATACAAGTTTGTAGATGACTTAAACAGTGTGGTCAATATTAACTTTCATGTTGGAGCATTTTAACGCGAAATAATTTCAATTTAAATAAATTTAAAATGAAGGAGAAAATATGAGGTTAATTCAATTAAACAATATAATTTAAATTCGAGAAGGAAATACATTTGAGGAAATTAAAAATTTAAAGTATAATATTTTATATTTATTTTAAATTTATTAAATTTAATAAATTTATCCATAATTTCCATGTATAAAAATTGCTATTTCGTAGTTTTCTTTTGGTATCTTTTAATATGTAAATCCATTATTTTGAATTTATTTCGATAATGAGCTTTAAACATTAATTAATTAAATTGATCGTATAAAGATCAAAATTTTGATTAAATAATTCATATGACAAAAATTGAACACAATTTTCGTAATTTTCAAATTTGATTATAAATTTCATATCAATATAATTTGAACAAAACTTCCGTATTGGAGAAAATTGAACAGTAAATTTTGTATTAAAATAATTTGAACAAAAATTTTGTTGTTAATAAAAATTTAACTGAAATTTCAACATAAAAATTCATTTTGACAAAATTTGAAAAAAAAAAAAAAATGTTTCATATTAATTGAATTTTAACACAAAATTTCATATCGACAAAATTTTAACCCAAAAAGTCATATTGACAAAATTTAAAGAAAAGTTGCGTATTAATTTTAACCCAAATTAAAAAAAAAATTTGAACACAAATTATCATATTGATAAAATTTTAACAAAAGTTTGTGTTAATAAAATTTCATTAAAACAAAACTTCAAATTTTAACAAAAGATTCGTACTTCTTTTATATAAAAATGAATAACAACTTCATTTTAACAAATTCTGAACAAAATTTTGAGTTTAATCAATTTGAACATAAATTTTGTATTTAAGAAAATTGAACAAAAAATTTATTAAAGAACAACAACAATTTCATTAAAAAAAATTAAACAAACATTTCATCGAAAAAATTTCAAGAGAAAATTTCATTAAATAAGTAAGATTGATATATTCGGCAGATCCGAATCTTCAATACCCTCCACCAGAAATGGGTGGGAAGTAAATATGTTATGTTTCGTACATACACACTCAAAGCTTTTCTTATCAGTTATATTTTTGGCTATAACTATTTTTTGTTCTGAACCGATTTTGATAATTTTAGAAACAGTAGTGAAGTAAATATAATTTAATATTATGGAAAATTTCATTCTAATTTGTCCATTTATAATTGATAATTTTACGAAAGTTCTCAGATATCCGTCTATATCTTTTAATCTACTGAAGCGATTTTATTGGTTTTAAATAGTAAAATGTCTGTCTGCTAAATCGACTAAGATTTTGATTTATTGGATCTAAGATGATTCCTTCTTAGCGTTGCACACGGAATGACAATGTTAATACACCTCTTTTGTTTAAATCTTAACAATAAATTACAATTTGTGTCACATATTACCATCATTAAAATAGCAACCGCTACAAAATCACCACAATCTAATTTTAAAATCATTTCACTATCAATTAAAAATTATAATTCAATTAAAGTATTTTATCAAATTAAAAATTCCAACATTTCCATATGCCACACACACACACATTCTAACAATCATTAGAAATTATCTTATTTCTCTTCTTTTGATGTTGAACTCAATAACCGCGTTTTTTATAATTAAAAAATTTCTAATTGTAATTCACTCTCGTTCTCTCGCTCTCTCTTTCACCCTGTGAATTTGTGTAATAAACTCAATTAAAATCTACATTAAACTAGTTAATTAATTAATTATTAATTTCAACATACATGAATTTTTTGCAGTTTGTCTCATAACTAATGGAAGCGCTGTCTTAATGGCATTTTGATTTGCTAAATATGCTTGTCTTTCAGTGGGTTGAGGGGTGTAGGGTAGATTACGTTGACCTGTTCGAATATCAACATCATATGTAGTATATTCTGGTACTAAAGCCGATGTACTACGTGATTTGTGTGGATCTCTGTAGACCCATAACAGTTTACCGCAATTCGTTATATCACAATAAGCACTAAAATTCTTATCAAATTCTAAGGAACGCGCTGGATGATGTAAATACTCGGGACCTCTTTGTGTATAATTTGCATGGTTCGTCGATATTCTTTGAGGAATCCCATTGGATGTAGAAATAGGTCTTTGGCCCGTTATTTCAATTGGTTTATTTTGATACATTTTTATATTTTATTTTGTAAATTAATTATTAAAATTTATTTTATAAATTTTTATTAAACAATTTTTAGCGTTGCACTTTGTTTATTTTCCTCTACGTTTGTTTTTATTATGGCTAAAATAACGGTAACATAGTAACGCTCATTTTCTATTCTATTAGGTTTATTAAAGGCGTCATGCGCAGTTTGAATTCATGAAAATACAGGTCAATGCTTGATTGACTCATTGATTTAGTATATTGATTTCAAGTATATGTTTGCTCAAAAAGAAATGGCCAATAACTACAAAGGCCTAATTCTTGACCAGGCTAACAAATTTAAATCACTAAACATTTTAAATCGTCTCCAACAAGAATATTTTAACAATAAATGAGGTTTCCCGCTATTGAAATGTGACAGTTTACACGCAGTAGTTTCAAAACCAAAGTCTATTAATTAATATTGCTTCGATAATGAGACCGAAAAAATTTTACTTTCATGTTTTAGTTCCAGTTCAATTCCAGTTCATTTCTAGTTCAGTTCTACTTCATTTCTAGTTCAGTTCTAATTCAGTTCCAGTTCATTTCTTGTTCAGTTTTAGATCAGTTCTAGTTAAGTTCTAGTTTACTTCTAGTTCAGTTCTAGTTCCGTTCTAGTTCGGCTCTAGTTCAGTTGTAGTTTACTTCTAGTTCAGTTCCAGTTCAGTTTCAGTTCAGTTTTACTTCAGTTCTAGTTCAGTTCCAGTTCAGTTCTAGTTCAGTTCTAATTCAGTTCTAATTCAGTTCCAGTTCAGTTCTTGTTCAGTTCCAGTTCAGTTCTAGTTCAGTTCCAATTCAGTTCTAGTTCAGTTCTAGTTCAGTTCTAATTCAGTTCTACTTCATTTCTAATTCAGTTCTAGTTCAGTTCTAGTTCAATTCCAGTTCATTTCTAGTTCAGTTCTATTTCAGTTCTAATTCAGTTCCAGTTCAGTTTAAGTTCAGTTCTAGTTAAGTTCTAGTTCTGTTCCAGTTCAGTTCTAATTCAGTTCCAGTTCAGTTCTAGTTCAGTTCCAGTTAAGTTCTAGTTCTGTTCCATTTCAGTTCTAGTTAAGTTCCAGTTCAGTTCTAGTTAAGTTCTAGTTCTGTTCCATTTCAGTTCTAATTCAGTTTCAGTTCAATTCTAGTTCAGTTCTACTTTAGTTCTGGTGCTGTTTTATTTTTCGATGGGAATTCAGTTAACACTTCAGTCTAGATTCTTATTCTGATTTAAGAGCAGTGCTTGTTCGTATTCCACTACAGATTCTGCTTCAGTTCTAGTATGTTTTTTTCGATCTCACTCCTTAATTACTGGCTATTGAACTTTTTCTCTGTTGTTGAAATTTTATTGATTTTTCATTTGTTAAAATTATGTATAAATCAATTAACTCACCTGCTCGCTGTTCAAGTAATTCACCCTTTGGGGGCGGTGGAAGTTGTGGGGTCGGAAAATCATAATCTGTTTGTTTTACCGAAAATAATTTTGAAAGTATTTTTTTTACCGATAATGTGGAGGTGGGTGGGTCAGTGTTTTGAAAAAAAAATAATAATAAGAAAATAAAATATAAGTTTAACTTAAAAATCGTCTTCAGACACTTAAATTCTATTACTGTGATCCCCATGATTTCCCAAAATGCCCACCCAGAAGTTAATAAGGCGTTCGTTTTGTTAAAATGATCTCAGATACTTAAGTTTTAAAGCAGAACTAGAGAAAATGAAAATATGAAAAATTTAAAATAAAGAAAAACCTTGAAATGTTACAGCATGCGCACGTTTCGTCATCAGGGGGGACCATTGGAGTCGTGGTAATGGTTTTTTAGTTTCTGCTCCCTCCGGTACATAACGAGCTTTGGGTGTATGTATTTTTGGATCAAACTTTTGATTGGCAAATATATCTTGAGATTTTTTATGATGAACGCATGTTGTGGTCTTCGGTTTGGGTGGTGAATGAACACATGTTGTGGTAATTTTTTTGGGTTTATTCAGCGGTTTTTTATCTGAAATATCATTATGTGTAGGGCTGGGATATCTATGAGCTATCCAATTGGCTGTTAAATATTGTGGTATATAATCTTTCATGTCTCTGATATCCGGTGAAGATTGTGATAAATGTGTTTGCATTCCACTGTTCTGTTGCGTCTCATAACGTACTTTCAAACGTTCCACTATGCCACTACTGCTACTTAGACTTCTGGTGGGACTAGGGGAACGTTCCCTTTTAGTTTGTTTGTTACCCAAAATGGCAGTTTTACTTATTCTATCTATGTGGGGCATAAGTCTATTTGACATGGGTGTTGGTGATATCATTAAACGTTGACGACTTCTACGTGTTTCCGTTTCCTCTTTGATGGGTTTTAGTAATTTATTTTGTATCTCAAACTTATGAGTTATCCAAGATACATCACTGTTAGTAAAGGCGTCTTTTGACTCTGATTTGAAATAACAATTCATTTCAGGGTCGCTGCGCACCTTTCTCAGCTTACGTAGTCCAAAAAAATGATTTGATTTCGTATTTTCATAACCCAAACTTTCAAACTTGTCGCGTATTTTTTGCACTTCTCCCGTATTTACACGTTGCAAATAGGAAGAGCATTGCGATTGTGGAGATGTACTGCGTGAACGGCAATAGGTTTCGAGAAACTCCAAACTACTATACGGTGTATAATCATCAGAATACTGATAGGTTTCACTAATATCATCCTGACACTCATCTGGTGGTCTTTGTTGAGGCGAAAGCATGTGAAAATTTACTCTCGATGCAGGCTTTTCACCAAAAATACCACATAAATCTGTTAAAGAGTTACTTAGTTCTTTATGTTGATTGAAAACCCGATATTGCTTCATACGCATTTTTTCCTCTATAAGTTTCATAACCTCATCTTCATCTGGTGAGGAGTCCTCACGAGCTCGGTAAATGGTTTTTGAGGGAGTGTCATATTTACGCTCCTCAAAATATTTAATTTTTTCAATTATATCTTTTGAATCTTTGGAAGTTTGTGAAGGCTCTAATGTATGATTTTCACTTGATTCCTCATAATCCATTTTAGGAGCTGGTGGTATTTCTGGTGGCTTTTGTCCTTCCTCTTCTTTGGCAGGTTCTGTGGTCACTTTATCATGTTTTCTTAAATTATTATTTGCAGAAGCATTTTTCTTTTTCAACACTGAACCCAATAACTCATCTCGGGTAATGGATGATTTACAACGAACTCTTAAAGCCTGAGAAGACGAAGGCATTGTATTGCGCTCTACTGTAACCACATACTTTTCATCATTTGCAGCAGGAGCTGTCTGATTTTTATCATAAGAATAAATTTCGTTTAATTGTTCATGGATTTTTTGTTTTTGATCTTTTGGCAAAGTGCTTACAACTTGTTCACTGAAATGAGATTCCCTGGTAGGAGAAATAGAGCCTTCTCGAGTTTCATCTTTATGGAATTTCTCTTCCAAACTTTGAGCCAAATCAGCTACGGTATTACGACGCCAGTATTTCATATTGCTACAGGGTTTATTTCTTTGTTCCATATAATCTTGTAGAAAATTGATACTTTCGAAATTTTCTCTTAAATCTTCGACAGATTTTTCACGCGAATTTAAACCCACATCATGTTCCTTGCGCCATTTAACATCGTTTACATCCTTTGGGAGAAAGAGAAACTTCTGTGCTTGCTGCTCTTGTTTAAGTTTATTGACCAAATAATTCAATTCTTTTTCGGCTCTTTCATGCAAACGCACTTGACGCCATTCTTCATAATCCAAGAGATCACTTTCCTTTCTTATGGGTTTAAAATTAGTTTTTGAAGTAGATTTCTCCAATTGGCCCACTCGCTCTATGGTGCTATAAAAGCGATTTAATTCAGCAAAACGTTCTGAATTATGTAAATATCGGCAAGTTGGACTATGGCGATCATTGGAGGCAAGAGAAGTAGCACTATGGGCTAATTCATCACATAAATAGAGACCTCGTTTCGAGCGATCTTCAGCACTGGATAAACTACTGGCACGTATTACTTTATTCGTTTGATTGGAGCGGCAACTATCTATTTTACGCCTTGAGGGTGAACGCACATTACGGTTCATATAGGGTGGCACACGTACTTCCCTAGTGGGAGAAAATTCCTTTTCCTCTTTGTGAACCGAAGCCTCCGAAGTTTCTATATAACCTGAATCTCCGGTTAAAGTTTGATTGCTTTCTTCCGAATGTAAACGATTGCGATTTGGACTAAGACTTCTAGATTTATGACCCGAAACATTGATCCTATAAGTGGGCAAAGGCCTTTTGGGTCCCGCATAAGGCAATGAAGCCGTTTGTTGCATATTAAAATCATTCCAAAAATCTGTTTTATCTCTTACCGTTGAAATACAAGTATCGAAAGATTCTTCCAACACAAACTTACGATTTAATTCATCGTTATAGGGTTGTGGCTCCGGTTTAGTGGGTGTATATTTACGCTGACACACATATGACATTTCTTGTATGGTTTCTTGAGGTTTTGTCTCCTTTTTAGAGGAGCTTAATTTTTTGGCTTTGGTTTTGTCTTTAGTTAATTTTTTGCATATTTTGGAGGGAGTTTGGGATTTTGTAACCGTTTTAGCTTCAGTAGATTTTCCCGAAGCGGACTGACCTAGCGAGAATGTAGAATTACTGGCCGCTAAACTGGCATTTGAATTTGCTTTAGCTAAAAATTTTGCTGATTGAGACTTTTGTACTTTTTGCTTTTTTTCTTGATTTGAGACGTTCCCGGCAGTACGTATCCATTCTGTATAACCATAATGACTTATTTCTGGAAAACATATATTTTGGTTATACAAATGAGCTTGACTACGACAGCCCGTACAAAAACGTGGCACTGAACGACTACGATTTTGCACTGCGCATGCGGCCAAAGTGCGTACTGCCTTTTTGACATCTTGAGGTGATTTCAAAGCCGGATCTCGTAAAATATTTGTGCTGGCTTCAAAAGTATAACGATTTAAAGGTAAAGAGTTTTCCAAACGTTTCTTTTCTTCGGCAAATGTGCGTTCTTTTGATATAGATCTACCGAAGGCTACAGGACTACGACTAGCATGTCGTGAAGTGGTTGATTGTGAGGACTTTCTTAAGGGACTCGAAGTACGTGTTAGAATTTGTTTTCTCACTACCGAAGTTACAGCTCCAGCAGATTTCGAACGACAAAGAGGAGCTTCACGTGTCGTTTTTCGTAGCGTTAGAGTACCATACTTATGGGGTGCCCCTAATATGGGACTTTCAGGACTTTTAAAACATTTCTCATGGCGCGAAGAAGAACTGCTGGCTAAGGGTGAACCTTTTGAGAGAGATTTTTTCGCCAATGATTTTGAATATAAAGATTTACGATTTGGTGGTGTTGGTGGTGTATTCTTCTCCTTGTTCGTTTCTAAAGCTATGAATGAAGGTAGAGTTTTTGGTATTTCGGGAAACATGTTTGTTGCTTTTGTTATTAATTTCCTTAATGTGATAAAAAAATAAGAGAGATTTTTTAAGGGAATTAAAACCATTTCGTAAAAAAGTGATGGTGCATTTCTCAACGTTGGGTGTTCAAAATTTTAATTGTGTTTTTTTTTTTCTAAGTTGTAAAATTGGTGTATTGCTAGGATTACGACAATTATTGCAGATCCAACTCAACTGGTGAAGTGAATATTTTACCAGAATTTTTCAAACATCTTTATTAATTTAAGTTTTACTGTTCAAGCGTTGCTTTTTTTGGGTGAAGTCATTAACAAGATCCACTTACCTAAGGATTTGTCTTTAAATTTCGAAGGGTTTTTTCTCGAGATCAAATATGGATTAGTAAGTGAATATTTTTAATTAAACTAAAAACAACATTTACGGTTAAGAAATTTTAAAATTAAAGTGTTTAACAGTTGATTAAGATTCAAAAGAGAAATAATTTTGATACAAATATTTTCGAAGGTCAGGGTGAGAGGTCAGTGAAATTAGGAACTATTGCAATAAAATTAAATTAATTATTCGTAGATATTTTCTATTCGATCTGTTTGTAAAATGCCATTAATATGATCTTTAAAGTGAGTATACCTGATGAATATTACTAAATAGACTTGATCGGTCTCTAATTTCAATAAACTCATACAAATGTGAGATACTCTATGTGACCCTCATTTATCAGACATAATTTGAAACTCTTTTTTCCACACATAAAGAAAAGTCCCACAAATCTTCTCACTACTGAACTGAAGAGGCGAATAAAATACTTTACGGTCACCCTCTTTGAAGGTGGATACAAATTTGTAACGGATTAAAAGAACTGCAGTTCCAATACATTTAATCAAATCAATCAAACATTTAATCAAATAACAAGGATCTGAAGGTCGCTTTAAGTGTCACAAACACGCATAGTGATTTTTTTGTTTAACATAATCAGTTTGTATGTTCACAATCGGGAGAATCGGATTCTACGTGAAATGTGAAAACCCTTAAGCATACACACCCAATCATGAATCGTGTTTGCAATATTGTAGCAGAAAAGCCAACAATTTCAGCCAGTTATCCGGCCCAACGTCTAAAGGATCACAACCACCACCACTAAGCGTAGTTTACAGTGTGACAAATAAATAAGTTTCCGCGATTGCGTGGCGGAAGTACTGTGACAACTAAAATCGGAGTGACATTTTAGATCACCACTACAAAACTTCACAACGCCATCAATAAAACCCATCCGCTGATGATTGATTAGTACTACGTATGAAAATAAGCATGGATGGAAGGCAATATAACTCCGATAATCGCTCTGTAGACATTTAGTCTTCTAGTTGGTGAACAAGCGGTCAGAACAATTTTTGCTAACAATTTCTGGATGTTTTTTGAGAGACTATTGGAAATTTGGTGGTATATACAGATGTTAAACCTTCATCTCTGATACCCAGAATATGGTAAGACTTTGAAGTTTGATATTTCGGAAGGTTTGACCTCTACCATAGCACAATTGGAACCTCGTTGGAACATCTAACCTCGTTATTAAGAAATCCTAATAGAATTTGGTTGCACTTTCTGAATGTTTTGGGGGAGAATAGTGGGAATATGGTAGTATTTATAGGCGTTCACCTCTGAATCCTAGGACATTCAAGTTTAGACTTTGAAGATCTTAGAAATGGCCACTACATTATTTGTATTACGATTAGAAATGTTTAGAGACTTTTGTGTTTTATTTGAAAAAACAAACACCCTACACAATCCATGACTACCACAGTGGTCAGTGAGAATCCGTGAAATTAAAATATACATTTCATGTTTTGATTTGAACTTTTAGTATCGATCTATAATTTGATCAAATGGAATCAATATTTATCACTCTTTTTCTTTAAACTGAAATTCTGTGACTTGTCTTAAATACGTTAATATAGCTTTCACGTTTAAATTATAAAAATCACCGTGATAAAAGTCGGTATATATAGAATTTTCAACTGAATTCGATTATTTATATTCAGATTATTATGCAGATAAAAAACTCTTTATGTAATAAAAACTGTTAAAAAATGTTAATTAATATTCATGATCAAAAATTTATTACAGTGTTGTGTAAAAGTTATTAGTACCAAATTAAGATTAGAGTCGTATGAATGAAATATTAATAACCCAAAACCCCATTTAAAATAAAACATAAAATTTAATTAAACAAAATAAAAAAAACTCACCCTTAGATTTTTCGGGAGCTGGTTTACGGAAGCCAAACAGTGGAGGTTCTCCACCGGCTTGAACGTTCTTATAGGCTTGTTTCTGTTCCACCGGACTCAAGGGACTACTTTGGGGAATTTCCTTTTTGCGAAAGACCAGATTTGAGTCACTAGTATAACCAGATTCCTTGGCCAAGGCTCTGAGAATTTACAAATTTAGTAAATTAATAATGGAAAATAATTGAAAATTGTAATAAAATTAAATACCTTGAAAGATTTCCTTCAGTGTAATGAGAAGAGAGTTTAGCCTGATCCAATTGCTAAATATTATATATAAAAATTTTAAATTAATATTTATTTACGAAAAATTAAATAAATTTCTATTTATATTTTATTTATATTTTTTGTAAATAAAATGATATTAAACTTAAAAGTTGTTGTAGGGGAAACCCTTGATCTTTAAAGAAACTTACTCGCAGATCTTCATATTTATTCGTTACTTTTATATATATTGAACGAATATCGGAATGTTCCTTAAGCCACTTTTGTAAGCAATATTTTTTTAAAAAAATTTCTTATAAATTTTCAATTAAACAAATTTTTAAATTAAATAAAAAAAGGAGCCAAAATTTAAAGAAATTTGTGTGTTACAGAAAAAGGGGAATAATTATTTTTTTTAAAAAGGGGATAAATATTTAATTGTTTAATCTATTTAATATTTAATATATTAATTAATTTCCTATTAAAAAAAAGTTCTATATTTTATTAAAAATTCTATTTTAGATTTAAGAAAAAAGAAAATAAAAGAACAAATAGCAAAATGTTTTGCATACCACATTAAAGATGTCCATTATTTCGTCCCACCACTAGAAAAAGGCGAATAAAATAATTTGTTTTTTGTTAATTTTAAATAAAATGTTTACGTAAAAATCTTATTTAAATTATTATTTTCTTAATTTTATCAAGACAAATTTTCATAAAAACCTTAAACTGAACAGATTTACAAAAAATAGAGAAGTATTTTTTAAACAACAAAAAAACACACCTTAAAGAAGATAAGAAATCGGAAAATAATGATATAGAGAAAAATATGAATGATATATAAAAATGATTCTAAAAGAAGGCATTAATGAGATCATGAATGAAAGCGATTAATTAGCGTTTAGATTGAAAACCAAAGAACTTAAATAGCAGATTTTAAATTTAGCTTAATGCTTCAACGATTTCGGGACACTTCACTTACATTAAGGAACAAATTGGAAAAGATTTATTGGTTTTCATATTATGGAACATTATCTTCAAAGATTTCTTTCTAAGATTTATAATTACAATCACTTTAACGATTTATACAAATTATTATTAAAATAGAATTTGAAAAAAATCCCTTTTCTTATGATTTAGGTGAAATTGGTACTTTTTGAATAAAAAAGAGTTTGATGAAAATGTACCATATCAATGTTCCTAATAATGCATGTGCATATGATTTGATAGGAAAAAGTACTAATTTTAAGAAAGTACCGGCAACGTTAAATAATGGTACCGAATTTTTAAAAAAGTACCAAAATTTTTTATAAAAAGTTATAGTCAAAAATATAACTTTTATGACTCATTAAGTGTTCCAGTGTTATATTTAAGAAAAACTTTTTCTTATTTTAGAAGTCTAATTTATCGATTTATAATTGAGAATTTTATGAAACATTTTTGATCAGTTATCGGTTTAAATATTTTTATATACTGAACTGATTTTGATGATTTTCAATAGGAAAATTCTCAGGACTATAGATGTCTTATCGAATTTCACTTAACTCTGTCAAATATTGTAAAGGTGAGCGTGTCCACAATAGTGTATTCAAAAAACCGACATTTTCGATAAACCGGTTTTCGTGTTATTCGAAAAATGGACTTTAAAACCAACGTATTCGAAAAAAAGTTTTATGTAAAAAAAATCTTGCAAAATCAAATTTAATTATTTTGATGTATGTGATGAAGTTTAAAACAGACGAATGCATACAGTACTTTGCTCCTGTTGCACACCGAATAAAAAATTTTACATATTCTTGTTTATAGCGGAATTCACAAAAAATGCTTCTAAATATGCCTTTAATTTAAACCGTAAAGTCGAATAAGTTGACAATAGAAATTATTGGAAAACTGTTGGTTTTCTGAAATACAAAAAACCGGTTAACCGATTTCGGTTTTTGAATACACTAGTCAACAACAGACAGTCAGATGGACATGGCTTAATCGACTGAGATTTTTATTTGATGCAAAAGTTATAATAAAAATGTTAAAATAACCTCTTCACCCCTTGTGATGGTCGAGGGTATAAAAATATGGATTTGTAATTAAAAACGATTAACCAACTGAAAAACCGACATGTCGAATAATATGACAATAGAAATTATTCGCAACCGTTCGGTTTTCTACAAAAATTTCCCTTTTGTTCCTAAAAAGTATTACGATATGTGCCAAAATAAAGACATTTTGGGTGAAGATGTCTTCATTTATTGAAGAAAATTTGGAGACCAATTTCAGAAGGTCTATAACTCTTATTTGCCAAAACGATCATACCAATGAAACCAATTCTGATTATTAGTGGGATCATGAGTTCAAGAATATATAGTGGTACATAAAGCATGTTATCAATGTTATCGAGTATAAAGAGTTTTGAAAACTTATGCCTCCAGAGGAGGTTATTGAAATATGTCATTCTGTATGTAATCCATTCTGAATATTTAGTTCTCTTAATTCGCTTAAATATTTTGTAGTACAATAAATTTTTGAACAATAATGTTCCATAAAATACCACCAAACTGATAGATAAAGAATATTTGATTACATGAATCTGGGGTCGAGGGAAAAGGATTTTTAGCAACAAAAGTTTAGCATGCAAACAAAAATGAACGCAAACTGTAATGAATATTTTTTTAATATTTCTTTTCTACTAATGAACAGTTTAAAATGATCTTATCTGATCAGATCAGATCAGATCAGATGTGAGACTAACAATCCAATTTAACTTACTTCTTTCTTTTCCTTTTCCGAAACGGAAGAATGTCCGGTTACGTAATCTTCAATACGACCGGGTTGATTTTTATAAGAATTTTGACCTGATTTAACAGGATTTGGTAAGGTACCATAAAGTCTATAAGAAAAAAAGTATACAAAATTAATTAAATATATTTCAATTAAATATTAATTAAACTTACGTATCGTTACTTTTACGCACGTTCAAGGCCGATGAAACCGATTGCAAACGATTGGGATTTACCGTACGATATTTTATGGTCGAATAATCGGAATCGTAATTAGGTTCGGGTTCAGATTGATAACCATTCGGTTTGCTATATTGAGTGCGACCTTTTTGTAAAGAAGAAAAGTAAATGAGATTAGTTTTTTTTTCGGAACTTTTTGTGGAATTTAACAAGACATTTAGCAAAATGCAGCAGGCAAAACATATGATGGCGAATAATTAAATATTTTAAGGCGGTCAAATATTTTCTGTAAACCTAATGTTAATGGTCAGTCTGTTAACCATGCGTTTAAATATGGCGATTATGGGTTAAGTATTTAAAGGTGCAAATTTGTGAAAATGTTTAGTATTCAAAACTACTTAAATGCTAAAAATTAAAAATTAAATGACGGGTTTTAGACTTAATTTTCTACAAAATGTTAACTAAACTACTGTTTAAGGTTAAACTTAAATTAGTCTAGAGATTAAATATGTTAATCAAGGCAATTAATTATTTATTCCATTTCAAGCTCAATTTTTTATGGTTTCATTTCTTTCCTGTGAAGCATAATTAAATAATTAATAAATCAAGCGTAACATCAGCAGATTCCAGATTATATATATGTAAATGTATATGTATATGTATATCAATTGATTACATTATATTTATATGGTTTTAATGTTTATTATTATTTTTATTTTTTTATTTAATTTTTAAAAAAATAAACAAGCCAAGTTTCAATATCTAATCACACATTTAATTAATTCTATAAATATGTACAAAATGATTAAAATTAGATCATTCATTCATAAAAGATTCACCTCTTGGTTGTTTGTAGCGGATCACACAATCTTCTATATGTTTTTATTTATTTATTTATTTATGGCAGTTTTTTATTTTATTTTTTATTTTTTTATTGAAAAAATAAACACAATTTATTAATACGATTTTAATTAGAGTTTTTGTTTCATTATTTTTGTAGAACATTTGCCGGTTTTTTTTATTAAAAAAAGCATTCAATTGCAGCCATGAAATGCGCATAAACCAAAACGAAAAATTATAAATTTAGTTGAGATTTCAATAAAAATAAAATTGTAAAAAAGGGAGTTTAGAATTTTTGAAAAAAATCTATATCTACGATCTAGTCAGGCATGCACTGGGAGACGCATTTAACTCAAGTATTTGGTTACAATTATACACCAAGTGCAGCCTGTTTTTTTACAGTGACTAACAAAAGTTGTTCTTATTTATAAAATAATTAGTTTCAATTTATTTGTAATTAAAAATACAAAATAATACGAATTACTTGAATAAGATTTTGAAATCCTATTGAAACGTTAACTTCATAAGTCACTGGGATTTCAGTTCGCTCAATTTTTTTTATAAAATAATTTAAAATTTTTTCTAAAAATTATTCATATTAATAAAACAGGAGTATTTTTTTAGGTTCTGATTTTTTGTTTGATTACAAAATTTTGAAATTTGGAATTAAAAAAATAAATCTTAATTTGAAATTTTTATTATAAAAATATTTTTTTTTAATTTTTAAAAATTTCGAAAAATTTATAAAATTTTTAATTTTTTAATAAAATTTTGATTAAAAAATAAAATAAAAACAAAACAATTGTTTTTAAAATAAATTTTATTTTTGTTTAATTTTCAAATATTTCTTAATATTTAATTATTAAGTTTTTCTTTTAATTTAAAAAATATGATTTTAAAATAAATGAATTTTGTCAAACAATACTTCCTCTTTTTATTTTTTTAATAAAATCTTGCGAAAAAATAATAAATTTAAAAAATTTAAATTTTAAATCAAATTAATAATATTTTTTTTTCAAAAGTTTTTAGGTAAAAACTTTCAAAAATTTGAATTTTCATAAAATTTTAATTAAAAATGTTAATTAAATAATAATAAAAAATAATTTAAAGTAAACAAAATTCAATTGATAAAAATGATTTTGATTTAAAAAAATAAATTTTTAAAATTTTAAGATTTTCGAAATAAATAAAAAGTTTATATATTTTTTTAATTCATATTTGTTGAAATTGAATTTATGAATAAATATTTATTTACGAATAAATATTGATCAAAAATGGACATTTTTTAAACATTTGAATTATGAAAATTAAATTATTTTTTTAAATTTTCAATTTTTCAAAAATTCAAATTAATAAAATTATTGAATTGAAATTAATTTAATTTTTGTAATAATTATTGTAAAAAAGTTAAATGAATATTTTTTAACATTTAAATTTTCAGAAATATTTTTTTTTGTTTTTTAACAATTTTAAATTTTCCAAAAAATTCAACTTAAAATTTTTTTAAAATTTTTTAATATTTTGAAATTTATTTATTAAATTAAATATTTTTTTGAAGAATTTTATTTTGAAACAATTTTAAATTATTATAAGAAATATAATTTTTTTATCAATACTTATTTTAATAAAATTATAATCATAATTTGCATTTTTTTGAAAATTCAAGAAACTAATTTTTAAAAAATTAAAAAAAAAAAAAAAAATTAAAATTAATAATTTCTGAAAATTGGAAATTGTTAAAAAACATAATAAATATATATATTTTTTTAATTCTGAATAATAAAATGATTAAAAAATACATAAAATAAAAATTATAATTTTTTTAATTTATATTTTCAGAATTTTAAGAATTTCGAAAATTATTGAAATTTTAAAAACATTTATTTCATTTTATCTTATTTTTTTATTAAATTTTTTATTATTATTTTATTTTTCCCAAAAAAGTCAAATTAAAAACGAATTTCTGTGAAATTCAAATTTTTGAAATAATTTTTTTTTAATAAATTTTGCAAAAAAAAAAAAAAAAATGGAATTTTTTGAAACATTTTAATTTAAAAAATTTTAGTTAATATTATTTCAATTTCCCAAAAATTCAAATTAAAAATCATTTATAGAAATTTAGGAAATATTTTAAAATTTGAAAAAAAAAATAATTAAAAAATTAATTTTCTAAAAATTAAAAAGTATTTTTTTGCTTTTTAAATTTAATTTTGAAAGAATTTTAAATTTACTAAAAATAAAACTTCCAAAATTCATAAAAAATTAAATCTCTACAAAAATAAATTTTAAAAATTAAAATATATTTCATTTCATAGAAATGACGATTTTCAAAATATTTCAAAATTTTAGTTTTTAAAAATTTTTAAAGATTAAAAATTGAAAATTTTATAAAATAATTAAAACTTACAAAATTTCAATTTTCAAAAATTACTATGATTTAAATAGTAGCAATTTAAAAACAGAAAAAGTTGCAAATTGATACTAAAGAAAACGTATATGTTGCAAAAAGTACCAAATGAAAAGTATGTACTTTAATGGATTATACATTTTTCAATAACCTTCTTATACAAGACACAACCCTTTGAAATAATATTGAAATGGGTTTTGAATTAAACTTGTAATTTTTAGGAAAACTTTAAAAGTTAACAATTAAAAAGTACTTATTTTACAAAAAAGTACTCATTCCATTTACAAGAATATATATTTTTGAAAAAGTGTACTTTTTAAATATCCTATAAAGCTTGTTGTTACAGTTCATACTTATTTATTACTAAAAGTATTAATTTAGGAAAATATCAAATTTTCAAAAAGTATTTTATTGAAATTTTAATAAATTTAAAAAGTACCATTTTTTTAATAGTACGAAATTGTATTTTTAAGAAAGTTAAAATAAATGCTAATTGCTTTTAATATCAGGGATATTAATATTTCAAAAGTATCAACCAAAAAAGGACATACTTTGAGATAAAATGCATTTTTTAAAAAAGTACCTTTTTATGGACAAATTGAAAAATATTGCAAAAAAGGTACTTTTTGGTAATATTTTTTTAATAGTTAATTGCTGAGTGAATCATTTGCTTCTATAAGGAAAATTTAGCTCTGACAAAATTAGACCTTACAGAACCACTTCCAAAGAAGCAAAAAGGTACTATTTGGTAATATTTTTTTAATAACAAATTGCTGAGTGAATCACTTTCTTCTATAAGGAAAATTTAGCTCTGACAAAATTTGACCTTAGTGAACAGCGTCCAAAGAAGTATTTTCGTTATATTGAACACCCTACACCTTATTCAAGTAACTCGTATTATATAGTTTTTCAATATAAATCATATCATTATTATTTAAAGAGTTGACTGAGTTAAATAAAACTAAAATATATTTTTAGTCTTTTTTTCCATAAATTTGTTCAACCTTTAACGTCAACGAAGCGTGAAAAAAATATAAAAAATACAAAAAAAAATCTCTCATAAAATATTGAAAATATTGAAAAAGAAATTAAAAAAAAATAATAATAAAATAAAAATAACAACAAAAAAAAACTAAATTTATAAATTAACGTTTTGGTTTTAGATTTATTTTGTTTAATCATATTTTGGTTATCATACCGCCATGTTTCTGCTTGTGGATGGTTTGATATAAACGTTTATACCATTCATGCTGATGGGGTTCCTTAACTTCCTGTTTGATGATGAATAATTTTTTATAAAATTTTGTTCAGTGGAGAGTGGAAAGTGGAGGAAGAAGAAGAAGATATAGAAAATGGAAATTAAATTTAACGTTTGTCAATAATTTAAGTTTTGTATTTTTGTTGTTGGATATAAAAGTGATCTTGCAAATTATTACCGATCTTAGAATGATGGGCATGCCGTCATTGGTTATGGGGCCAATGCCATCATATTGTCTTCTGCCTAATTGTGCCATTTTTTTAGGATGTTCGTTTTCCGTTTCCGGTTCACTCATATATTCGTGTTTAACTTTATAAACTGTAATAATCGGCTTAATTAATTAATACTAAAGATCTTTTGTTTTTAAGTTTAAGAAATAAAATAAAGTAAAACGACAAAAATCATGCAATATACATTGAGGTTACCAGAATAAGGATATTATTACAGGATTATAATTGTTTGTTGTTTTTTTTTGTAGTTGAATAAGGAGAAAAATTACAAAAATACCTACTTTTAGTGATTTAGAAGTCGTGATTTAGGGGGATTTTGAAGATTTGAAGGAAATAAGGAGACTATTTTTTTAGATATTGGAGAGAATAAAAAGCTTTTAGAGAAAGAAAGAGCTTAATCAGAAAAAAGCTCTTAGAAACTTTTATATAAAAAACTTTAAAAAATTGTATCTATCTGACGTGAAAAAAGCTAAAAAAGACTTTATTTATGGGACTACTTTATTTGAGAGACTGTGAAAAAAGCTTTTATTTTAAGCTTTCCTCATAAATAAATTGAACAACTTTAGATGCTGTATTTTTTGGCCAAAAACCACAAACCACCAATTTGTAACTTATGAACTTATGTTTTACTTGCACATAAATAGTCTGGAACAATTGTATTCCCATAAATTTTTTGTTAAAAGCTTTCGTCAAATAACTGAATTTCTTTTCACTTTATTTATTTGAGACTCTATAGAAGGGCTTTTTTAGGGAGAAATTGATTGAGTCATTTTGTTTATAGCTTTTATTTTGTTGCATAAATTTAATAACAACTTTTGAATCAAAAATTAAAAAAAGCTTTGATATTAAAAGCTTTAAAAATTTATATATAGCAACATCGATATTACTTAGATTTTAAAGCTTTTTATTAGAAGAAATAAATTATGAAATTCTAGGTGCTAAATTTGTTTGCCTTAAGTACCTAATGAAAGCTTTTTTAAAATAGCTTTAAAACCTCACATTACTAAATAAGTTTTTTACTTTATTTGAGAGACTAAAAAAAGCTTTTTGAGAGAGAATTGATTAAGCTCATCTGTAAATTTTTGCTAAAAGCTTTTATACGTTGTTGAGACAACATGGAAAAGCTTCTATTGCTAAATGCTTTAAAAACATCTTGAGAAATCGTAATGTATTAACCGCTTTCAAAGAGCTTTTACAATCTTAAAAAAAATTATGCAATTAATATAAAAAAACTTTTCGATAAAAAGAAATATAATAAAAGCTTTTATAATAAAAGCTTGAAAAAACGTTTATATACTGAACTCGAAAAGAATTTTTTATCAATTATTTTTACAGCTTTTATATTAAAAGCTTAAAACGATTTTTCTTTCCAAAAGTTTCAACAGAAAAAGCTTTATTTCTAATATTATGAATACCAAATGTTTATTAATCACTTCATAATGTATCTGCTTGTCGAATATAAAGACCTGATCAGAAAAGCTTTCAATTTTGTAAAGAGAATGAAATATGAAAGCTTTCATTTTTGGTTTGCAAATACTGTAAAACTTTCTCTCCGAAATTGTAAAAGCTTTTTGCTTTTGACAAGGATTCTTTAGATAGACTTGTCTTGGTCTCTCCAATTATTTAAGCTCTTCAAAATCACAAAATCCCATTTATATTAAACTTTTGTCATTCGTTTTGAAGAAAAGTGAGAGTGATCTTTTCGTTATCGTACCAATTTTTGCCTCTTTCCTTTTTCAATGACAAACTCATACTTACTGACTTCATTGGGTTTACATAAGGGGCGGCCCTTATCGGCTAAACGTTTTATTTGTGGTCGACTATATAATTCCGAGGCCGAAGCAGATCTTTCGAATGCTAAGGAACCAAAAACAAAGAAATGTTCTCATTTAAATTCAATTCCATTATAAACTGAGAAAATATTTCTCTCAATCGTAAAAGAAAAATAAATACTTTTAATTTTTTCCGCAATTCCGGATTTGGGCAAACCGGTAGTTACAGAATTTGAAGAGCCCGCATACGACGGGGCACTCGTGGTATCAGAAGCCAACGAAGTGGGTGTACTTAAATTTGTACAACTTTGGGGTAAATGTTGTTCGTTTTCTTTATGATCTGGACAATTCCAGGGCGGCAGTGCGGGTTCAGTGGAAGTTGATATGACGTATTTGCGCGGCAAAGTGGGTGACTCAAAGTGAACAGGACGAAATTCTTTACGATTCGATTGTGGTGAAGCCTGGGGTGTCCACACCGGTTGCGAGGGTGGAGGCGGTGGTGTTGGTGGTGTTGATTTATTAAATTCACTCAAATTAGACCAAGATGATGTAGGTGTTTGTGATTTGGGTGACCAGATGCCTAATAGTTAAAATTATGTTTAGATTATAGATGAAATACAAAATAGAAAATAAAAATGACGAGAAATAAAAACATTTGGAATTCATAAAATAACAACGAAACAAATGACATAAAAGCCAAGATGATTTTCAGTTTCCCTTAAAGATGAATTGAAGAAAAAAATATGAAATAGAAAACAAAAAAATAATAAACAACAACATAAAATGTGGACCGATCGTTCGACCTTCTTGGCAACGTCCCTACTAAACCAAATGATCAACCAGCACCACTACCTTTCTTTTCCATATTAAATCATAATTAAACATGAATATTATACGTAACAAATCACAAAATAGTGGCAAAAATACTATAAAACCAACAAAACAAAACAAAAAAGAGTCTTCAAATAAAAATTTTCACAATTTTTAAATACTCTGGTCCACGAAAAAGTCACAGTTGGCATCTGTTCAAGAAAAGCGCAAAAAAAAAAAAATACAACATAAACAACAAGATCCACCAAGAACAGAACAAAAACAAAAACAAAAAATCATTTTATATACGAAATCATGCTGATCGTGACGATGATCTAGTCGGATGACTCATTCTATACTTTTTGTTTCTATATTTGTGATGTTGTGTTTTTTCTTTTATTATTTTTTTCTTAAATAAATTTTTAGAAAATTGAAATAAAATAAAAATAATTTGAAAAACGGATATTATAGAGGGCGCCACATGCGGAGAGGAAAATCCTCCATAAAATATTTAATTTTTTTTTTAATTTATTTGTTACATTTAGTTGATTCAAAATTTCGAGAAACAAAAGTGTTGAAAATTATTTGAAAGAAAGTGGGTATGTGTGTGTGCGTGTTCCTTCAATTAATTGAATTAATTTCAACAATTCAATTAATATAAATAAAAATTCTAAAATATTTTTATGAGTGTAAAGAAAACTTAAATCTGATATTTTAATAAATTTGCACGATGATTTGTATTTTATATAATTTAATTAAAACAAATTTGATTTATGTTTTAATCGTATTAAGTAATAATTTTTTATTACAATTTCATTGATTAAGTTGATGTCAGATTAAACAAATATTTAATGAAATATTTATCTAATCTGATAAAATATGAGTCATTTCTGACTTACATAAAATCTAATTTCGTTTTCTATCAGAAAAATAATTAAAATATGATTTAATATGTCTACTTTATCAAATATCTGCCCAATCTGAAAAAGCTTTTATCATGTAATTTTTTATTTTATAAAGCTTTTAAAATTATTAGTTTTTAACTAAACTTTAATGTAGTAACTGTTCTTAATGCTTCCTATGAGAGTGTTTTTACACAATTTCATTTCATTACGAGTCTACTTTGTTAAATATTTGCCTAATCTGAAATTAGCTTAAGACCTTTAACTATGATTATTCGAACTTCATAAAGCTTTAAAAGTTACTAGATTTTTATTTAAACTTTAATACAGCAATAGCTCAAAATGTTTCCTTAATGGATTTTTTAAGAATGAGCTTTAAAGCTTTATCTTTTTATACGAAATAATTCACAATAAGCATGTTACTTTTCTCAATTTCTTAAAGCTTTTAAAATCATTAACTTTTAATTCATCTTTAATACATTAACAACTTTAAGTGTTGTTTTTTTACAGAGCTTTAAAGCTTGCAAAATTCTCTTTAGATTTTATCTGAACTGAGAAGCGGATTTAAAATATCGCTGTATAACTGGACGATCAATTTGAGCCGATTCCAAGTAGTTTCTTTTAGACTTTTTGTTAAACTTAATCAAATTTTACTCCAGCACTTTATCCCGGATTTAAAGAAATTAGACCAAAGATCTGCAGACACCGAACTCACATCCGGTTCTGGAAGTTCCATAAGAAGAAAATTAAATGAAAATTTGTGATCCGATCATTAGGTCTTAGTAGGTTAAAACCATTGCAGACTTAAACATATAAATAGACTTAAAACTTCTGAACAAAAATTTAAACAAACAAAGAGAAAAGAAAGAGATTTTTCGCAACTTCGTAAATTTTAAAACAAGTTTCGGATCCAGATGCAGACGTTCACTTTCAAAATAGTGGCATGTGAATTTTTGAATCAAAATATTTCATAGTTCTTTTGAGGATCATTTGAAATCAAATATATTTGAAAAGCTGATCGTTATTGAAATTAATTATTTAAGAGAAAATAGTATTTTGAAATTATTGATCGTACTTCTTACTGAGGATGATCAAAAGCTACTTATGTTTGTCAGACATTATTATTTTAATTTGAAATAAAGTTTATTGAACTAAAGCTTTTAGATATTATTATATAAAAACGAAATTCAATTTTAAATAAAAAGATTTTTATTTTGAAAATTTTTATAATTTTGAAGATCATTGATCATGAATTGCTCAGAATAAAAATTAAAGTTACAGCTTTAAAATTAAATGCTTAAAAATTTGGAAATTTATGTATAATCATTTTGCTTATATCTTCATTAAAGATCAGTGTGATTTTTAAAAGTTCGTTTTGCAAATTTAAGCCAGAAATTAATTTAAGATTAGTTTTTAATTATTAATTTTATTTTATTAGAACTTTTAAAAGTTAATAGATATTGAGAATTTAATTCTAAAGTTAAGGAGTCATTAGTTTTTATTTGTTATAAAAAAATTAAAATTTATCATTTTATGCAAAATAATTCACAATAAATTGTTACTGAAAATAAAATTTTCTTTTTTAATTTTTGAATCATTAAGATCTTTTAATTTTTTAAATACATTCAATTAATTGTTTTTTTCACAGAGCTTTGCTCTCTTTTACGAAAGATAATTAATAAGCATCAATTTATGATCAATAAATTAAATTTCATTAGATCCAAAGTCATTCAGTGTTTTATTTATGAATTTTTTAAGATTAATAATCTAACTTGCTCAATCTTTTGATGATCACGAATAACAATAAGCGATGTGAAGACCAACCATTGCCAACAGATGTTTTATGGACTTTTTGCTGAAATGATCATTTGAAATATAATCTTTTAGGAAGACAAAATATTGTGATCCATTTTCTGCATAACTTATTTTTCATCTTAAAAGAATAATTTTAAACATTTTGTTTACATTTTAAACGATTAAGATTAGTTTTTTTTTTAATTCTCAATTTCAGATTCTTAAAGGGTTTAAAGATATTAAAAAGTTTTTTTTATTCTTTCAGTGTGATTTTTTAAAAAAAATAAAGATCGCAAAATTCTCTTTAGATTTTATCTGAACTGAGAATCGGATTTAAAATATCGCTGTATAACTGGATGATCAATTTGGGCCGATTCCAAGTAGTTTCTTTTACACTTTTTGTTAAACTTAATCAAATTTTATTCCAGCACTTTATCCCGGATTTAAAGAAATTAGACACCGAACTGACATCCGGTTCTGGAAGTTCCATAAGAAGAAAATGAAAATGTGATCCGATCATTAGGTCTTAGTAGGTTAAAACCATTGCAGGCTTAAACATATAAATAAACTTAAAACTTCTGAATAAAAATTTAAACAAACAAAGAGAAAAGAAAGAGATTTTTCGCAACTTCGTAAATTTTAAAACAAGTTTCGGATCCAGATGCAGACGTTCACTTTCAAAATAGTGGCATGTGAATTTTTGAATCAAAATATTTCATAGTTCTTTTGAGGATCATTTGAAATCAAATATATTTGAAAAGCTGATCGTTATTGAAATTAATTATTTAAGAGAAAATAGTATTTTGATCGTACTTCTTACTGAGGATGATCAAAAGCTACTTATGTTTGTCAGACATTATTATTTTAATTTGAAATAAAGTTTATTGAACTAAAGCTTTTAGATATTTTATATAAAACGAAATTCAATTTGGAATAAAAAGATTATAATTTTTTATTTAGAAAATTTTTATAATTTTGAAGATCATTGATCATGAATTGCTCAGGATAAAAATTAAAGTTACAACTTTAAAATTAAATGCTTAAAAATTCTGGAAATTTATGTATAATCATTTTGCTTATATCTGAGGATCATTAAAGATCAGTGTTATTTTTAAAAGTGATCGTTTTGCAAAAATTATTTTTTTATTTTATATAGAACTTTTAAGAAGTTAATATATATTGAGAATCATTAAGTTTCTAAAGTTAAGGAGTCATTAGTTTTTATTTGTTATAAAAAAATTAAAATGTTATCGGGATTTTATATAGATAAGAGATAAAATTCGTTATGAAAATAAAACATTTTTTCTCCATTGTTTTTTTAATTTTGGAGATCATTTTTATTTTTTAGAAGATCTTTTTGGAAATTAATTCATTTTTAGATCACAGTCATGACAGCTTTTGTCTCTTATATGTTGAACAGATTTTTTTTAATTATGAGGATCATTGAAGATCATTTCGGCAATAAATTAATTTTTAGATCGCAGTCATTACAGTTTTTCCAATTTATATTTTAAAAGATTTAATAACTTATTGCTCACCCGATCGTTTTGTTATGATCACTAAAATTTTTCAAATATTTATTAGGAAACCAACCACTGTGCCAAAAATGTTTTACTGTTGTTTTTTAAAAATAACAATAATTCTCACTCAAATATTTAACAGTTATACAATCAAAAATAAAAACTTATTTTTTCGTTAAAAACTTTTTATAAACAAAATTTTGTTTACACTTTTTAAACGTTAAATTTATTTTTTTTTTTAATTTTTAATTTAAATTTCATTTTAAACGGATTAAAGACAAAAACCCGTTTTTAATTTATTTTTGATTACTGTGACATTTTTAAATACCGGAATAATTGTATAAATTAAACACAAATCATTTCATTATTGTTGTTTTCTTTACATTTCGATATTTTGCAAAAAAAATATATTTTTAAAAAAAATAACATTTTAAAATTCTTTCTAAATTTATGAAAAAAAAACAAACAAATTTTCAAAACTTTGAAAGGAAATTTAAAAATATTGAATTCACTTGAAACACACGGCACTGAAAAACAAAACAGAAACACGTAATAGAGTGAGTGAGTGAGTGAGTGAATGAGTGATTTAAATAGTGAATGGTGAACTCAGCACGGAAAGAATACAAACAAAATTAAAAGTCAAATGATTTTAAACTGACGTCAGTTTCTATTTAATGCATTTTTGAATTTTATTATTATTTCATTTTTATTATTATTTTTTATTTTTAAAATTCAAAATAAATCATAAAAATCAATTAAATAGATTCAATTTTTTAACAGGATTTTTTTTTTTCAAAATTTTTGCTCACTTTAAAATGTTAAATGTTTGTGAATGTGATCCTTTTTTGAGGTTACGAATTTGTTTGTTAAGTTTTAGCTTTTGAATACCGTAATAGAGTTGCTGACTCCGTAAACGTCAAGTAACAACTAAACTTTGTGTCAGTCATGTCACAAACACTTTACGCATGGTAGCCGCTGACGCTTAATGGTTTTGTACTTTAGCCAAAATGCTGCTGTCGGCTACCAGCCCCCTAAACGTCAAATGTGGCCCAATATTAAACAATAACAATATTTAACAACAATAATAACAACAACAATAATAATAATAAAATATTTATGTAAAAAAAACCCCACCGAAATTAAAATTTAAAACACAACGAAAACCGATATTTTGTTTTTATTTTTATTTAAAACGGGCTTGTTCTTCAAACCAATTTTGTTAACACTCTAACTGCTTCAATATTTATATTGACTAGCAGTTTAAATACACATACACACACATACATACATACACTCATTCAATCACTCAATCACCCAGCCAGTTAGACAGCCAAATAGACTATCACCCTTAACTCTTCATTTGTATCATTGTCGGTGTAGTATCACACCCATTAGAATGACAAATGTTATTCTTATTCTAATATTAATGATTTTTCTAATCTTTTAGTGTTCTAAACGTTAATTTACGATGAATTTTATTTAAAAAAATCAAATTATATTAATTTCTAAACAAAAAGAAAAACTTTAAAACTCTATTTTTTTGAATACAAATAATGAAAATCACATAAATGCGTTTTGTTTTCGTTTCTCCTCTAAACGAAGAAAGACAACAAGAAAGTCACTCTATTTAGTCAGCAACAATACAAAATGAAATGATTTGATTTGAATTGAATTGAAATGAAGTGAACAATCAGAAGTTTTCAATTGATTTGATTTCATTTCGATTTAATTCGATTTGAATTTATTACGTTTTGTTTGTTTGTTTGATTGTTTTTTTTTGTGCCAGCAAATGATGACTGATTGTGTCTCACCCTGTTTTTTTTTTTTTTTTTAATTTCAGATGCGACACAATGCAACCTAAAATTAAATAATTATATTAGTTTCCGGTTTTGACTATTCTTTCTTGTTATACACTCGAGGCAAAAACATAATTAATTAAAAATTATAAAAGGAACTAAATAAAAAAATGTTAATTAGAAGTTAAAAAATAAAATAATAAAAGCAATTTTTAGATAAAATTCACATTTTTAAAGAAAAATAATTTTTAGTGAAAATTTGAATTTTTTGTGAAAATATGAATTTATAGAGAAAAAAAATGTTTAATGAAAAAATCAATTTTAAGTGAAAAATTTAACACAAAATATAAAAATGTAATCTTTAGAGAAAAATTTAATTCAATTTGAATTTTTAGTAAAAATTTTAATTCAAAGTACATTTTTAGTGAAATAATGAATTTAAGTGAAAAATTCAATTTTAATGCAAAATTCAACTTTTAGTGAAAATACTAAGTTTCAGTGAAAAGTCACCTTTTAGTGAACAATTAATTTTAAGTGAATTTAAAAAAAAATTCAATTATAATATACTTAAAATTTAGTTATTTTTGAGTGAAATTATATATGATTTTGAATTTATAATTAAAAAACATTTTGAAAAATGAAAATTCACTTTTTAGTGAAAATTCACGTGAAAATTCATTTTAGTGAAAATTTCACTTTTTAGTGAAAATATCACTTTTTAGTGAAAATTTCACTTTTTTGTGAAAATTTCACTTTTTTGTGAAAATTTCATTTTACTGAAAATTTCATTTTAGTGAAAATATCACTTTTAGTGAAAATTTCACTTTTTTGTGAAAATTCACTGAAAATTTCACTTTTTTGTGAAAATTTCACTTTTTTGTGAAATTTTTTTAAAAATTCAAGTAAAAATTTCACTTTTTATAAAATTTCACTTTTAAGTAAAATTTCACTTTTTAGTGAAAATTTCACTTTTAAGTGAAAATTTTACTTTTTAGTGAAAATTCATTTTTTGAAAATTTACTTTTTAGTGAAAAAGTTGACTTTTTAATGAAAATTTCACTTTTTAGTAAAAAGTTGACTTTTTAGTGAAAATTTCACTTTTTAGTGAAAATTACATTTTTTAGTGAAAATTACACTTTTTAGTGAAAATTACATTTTTTAGTGAAAATTACACATTTTAGTGAAAAAGTTGACTTTTTAGTGAAAAGTTGACTTTTTAGTGAAAAGTTGACTTTTTAGTGAAAAGTTGACTTTTTAGTGAAAAGTTGACTTTTTAGTGAAAAGTTGACTTTTTAGTGAAAAGTTGACTTTTTAGTGAAAAGTTGACTTTTTAGTGAAAAGTTGACTTTTTAGTGAAATTTTCACTTTTTAGTGAAAATTTCACTTGTAAGTGAAATTTCCAGTGAACATTTCACTATTTAGTAAAAACTCCACTTTTAAATAAAATTTAATTTTAGTGAAACTTTTAATTTTTAATGAAACTTTTAAATTGAAAATTTCACTTTTTATTCAAGATGCACATTTTAGCGATAATTTGCATTTAAGTAAAAATTCACATCCAAAAATTCATCCAAAATTTCATATTCCATTTTTTATTTTATTTCATTTTATTTTTCACGATTTCACTAATCGCAAAGAATCGAGTGTATCTTCTTTGAAACGTCAGTCATGATTATTTTAGTTTACAATTTATCGAAATTTATAACAAAATCACTTTGAAAACAAATCAATCGTGAAGTTTTGCGATTTTTTAAATATTTGTCACGTTAGTGAATGCGTTTTCAAGTGTGTGTGTGTGTGTGTGTGAATGTGTGTGATTGTAATTTAGTGAAATATTTAAAAATTGTATTTTCATTCATTCTTGCGCCAGTGAAACTATTTCATCCAAATGGTTCATCACTTAAGGTGTGGACAAGGTGTGTTCTGGCTACAAACAAACACACACACGCACACACTCGTAACAAACATACAGAATCATTATAGTGGAAGAGAATAGAAAAGGTCTTCTTTCTTTCTTTCTTTTCCAATCACAGTGGACTATGAAATAAAAACTATTAATTTTATTTTATAGCGAATAGATGGATTTAGATGTCTGGACTCGCATAACTTTTTAGAACTCAATTATAATTTGTATTTTTTATTTTTTTTTTTTTTTTAAATTAAAAAAAATCGATTTTCTTTTTTGTTGTTGTTTTTTCAAAATTAATAGATTTTTATTTTATTAGTTGTTTTTGTTTTTGTTATTGTTGTTGTTTGTGTTTGTTTAGTATTAATAGATTTTTCTACATCATTACTAAATACCTAAATATATGCAAACAAACAAACAAACATACATACAAACAAACAAACATATGTATGTGTGTGTACATATGTTTTGGGGTATAAACAAATCAATGGACATTTGGAGCAAATCAGTCGTTTATGCTTTTCTTTTGTGTCTAATGGGGAGTGGACGTTGGTATTAGATATGTGTATGCGCGTGTGTGTGTGTGTGTGTGTATGAGTGTGTTTGCAATATACAGTAGGCTGTTGAAAAGTGTGATCCCACACATTTCTAAAATTAATCTTGAAAATTAATTAATTTTTTTAGGGGATAAAAATAAAAAATTATTTACAATAAAAATAATTAATTTAAATTTCAAATCAAACAAGTAAATCATTATGTTTTAAAAGAGCTACCTGTTTTTTAAAGCTCTATTACTATCTATTATGTAAATTTCTTTTAAAACAACATGTATTTAGTTAACTGACCTACCTGAGGCCTCAATCTGTCCAACATTTACTTTATTAAGTCAATAATTTAAATTAGTGTTTGTTTAAATGCTGCAGAATAAAGTTGTTTTATAAATGAAATCATAAAATAAAGTTGAAAACATAATTGAGAACAGTTTTTTTTTAATTTAAATAAATATTTAAATATTTTGTATCCTGTATTGATAACTTTTTTGAAATTAATTAAGAACAGATATTTTGAAAACGACTTGAATCACGTTGGAGAATTTATGAATAAATTTATTTTCAATTTAGATTGTAGCAGTTCTAATTCTAATCCAAAATACATTTTAGGAAGTTTCTAATCCATAATATCGGGGAAATTAACGTTTAATATATTTATGATGAATTTTAAAATATTATTGTTGCTGTAAGCATAAATTGTTTGTCACTTAAAAATGTTTATGTTTATTATTTATCATAACTTTTTTTGTCGTTCATAATGTATAATAAATTACACTTAATTACAAAGCTGACATTTTTGCACTTTATAAAAAACTGAATTCATTTCCGACTTGGGCAAACATATTATGTTTATTACAAGTATAAATTATTCACCTCCACAAATATCTTTGTTTTTACTTTATTATAAAATTATTCTCTATTGATTTCATATTTTTAAGCCAGATAATATTATGATAAGAATTTAAAAAGACAAAAATAATTTATCATTGCTGTAAGCATAATATGATTACAGAAGCGTTATTAGATTTATTATAATCATAACATGATAAAATAATTCATCATTAAGACGCATTAAAATAAAATTATTACATTAACCATACTATTTTACAATATTTTATTGAGATGTTGGAAGAATTCTTCCATGACTTTGAAATGCAGTATATGTCCTTCCCAAAAATGAATAAAAGAATTGTCGGGTGCCATAACTTGAATAGTTTTGTCCTGGGGAAATTAGGAACTTCATTGTTACTTAACTTTAGGAAAAAATTAACGCTTAAGAAATTTCCCTTTTGTTTAGATTTCTGTCATTTAAAATAAAAGTTTGAGATTGATACTCAGGAGTAAAACGAAGTAATTTAAAGGGCTTATGTACAGTCTGAGCATCCCGGGTTCAAGTTCTAGTGGCAAACAAAATGGCAAAAAAAATCCTCATCATAATTTTTGTAATTCTAAATGGAATGATTTCATCCTCTCCAATAAAATCTATCCCAGAACTGTCGCCACCTAGAAAACTGAGAAAATGGTAGGAATCTCAACTTTTAGCAAAGTTCTCCACCACAATACCGAAAAACAAGCAGCAGTTGTTTCCAGGCAATAAAAAATGGTAGCAGACCAACTGCCTTCTTAGTAGAAACACGAACCGACTAAAGAAACTTAAAAATATTGCAAGGAAATAAATCGTATAACGTGTAGTTACTTTGTGGAAGTCATATGCTTCCAATATCGGTAACTGGAATTAAACAACATCATAATAAACAATATTGGCGTTGAAATAAAAATTAAAACCATCAAAAAGAAAAACAGATAAAAGCTTTAATTTTTAAAACTGTTCCCAATTTGGTATTACGAGCTCTCACCAATAAAATCAGGATTAAACAGTTTTTCTAATTTCCTTACGATTTTTTATAATAAAGAAAATGATCAAGTGATCATAACTAAGAGATGATCGTATTACAGCGAAATTTAGGTTGTTCGACCGAAAGGAAATTTATATAATTACGATTTTAATAATGAGGAAAGTGATCAGATAGTCTGATCAAGTGATCATATTTAAGATCTGATCAGACTTTTCTATATTTTTAAAATTAAATTTGTTTTATGATAAGAATTTGGAAATTTCTTTTCTAATTTCCTTGCGTTTTATATAATAAGAAAAGTATTTAAATAAAGTGATCTTATCGGTTTAACTAAGTGATCTGAAATCTTTCAGATGTGAATTATATATTTAAATAAAATTCCTTCGATTAGGATTACAGTTATCTTTTAGTCCCCTTTAAACTGTAATTATTTTATAAAATATTTATCTTCAAATAATGAGGAAAATTTATTAATTTTACGATAAGAAATTTTAAAAATTTTCGTGACAAAGAAAAATGATCAAGTGATCACATTTATATAATGATCACAAATGAAAAAAAAATATTAAGAAAACATTATTTTTAATTATAAATTTGATCAATTGATCATGTTTAAGATATGATCATGACAAAAAGAGGTTAATCATTAAAAATTATTTTCAAATTAGGTGTCTTCTGTGATAAGAAAGTTTGGGAATTACTTTTGTTAAATTACGTGAGAAGAAGAGTGATCATGCGTTATATATGATCACTTTGCTTGATTATAGACCTTGTAAATGATTTCAATTCAATCATAAATAATAAAATCAAAAAGTGTTGATTTTAGCAAGATCCCTACGAGAAATTACTATCCTTTTTAAACTTTGAAATTTAGCAGGATCTTGAGAGAGTATTTTGTAAAATAAATATCGCCAAATAATTAAGAATAATGAGTTCATTTTATGGTAAGAAATTTTGAAAGTTATCAAGTGATCTTATTAAAGACATTATTCCGTGTGTTCCTTGCGAATGTGTATAACAAGAAAAGTGATCAGGCAAAGTGATCATATCTAAGATGTGATCACTTCACTTTACTATAGATCTTGTAAATGATTTCAATTCAATCATTTGAATAAGAAAAAATATTTAAATCAAAAGTGTTGATTTTAGCAAGATCCCTCGGATCACAATTATAGTTTCTTTCCTTTATTTTCATTTTTTATTATAATTCTTCCATTCAATATTAAAAAGAACAACCTGTTTAATTTAAAAATAAATTTTATTTAGCAAGTTATTGTTGTTATTGTTGTTGTTGTTTTATTTATATTCACCACCTAATAAATTTTCCAAAAAAAAAAAGAAAAACTACACGATTTGAAAGCTAATAAAATTTATCTTTAATGGAGAAAAAAAAATATTTTTTTTTATTTTTGCTTTTCACAAATTTGACATAAACATTTTTTTATATGACTGATCTAATCATTCATTTTAGCAAAATAAACTAAAAAAAACGTTTATTCAATGAGTATCTAAATATCTGAACAAAAACAAAAAAACATCTGAATTTAAACATCATCTTTTTTTCTAAACTCATAAAATACAAACAATTAAATTTTAAAAATTAAAAAAAAATTATGAAGAAAGATTAGAAATAGAACAAGAAAGAATGTTGTATTCGGCTGAGCCGAATCTTCAATACCCTCCATCACACTTTTAATATACTGAACCGATCTTTCTGGTTTTATATTAGCAAACATCCCAGGACTATAACAAATACTCATTCCAAATTTCACTGAGCTCTATCAATTATTGTGGATGTGAGCGTGCCATTCACAGACAGACGGACATTGCTAAATCCACTCAGATTATGATTTAATGTAAAAATTTATATGTATTACATAGTCTGAGATGATTCCTTTTTAGCGTTACACACGGAATGACAAAATTAAACATCACCTTTTCACCAGTTGTAGTGGTGTAGGGTATAATAATGGAATAGATATAGAATAAAGTGCAGATTGATGGACAGACAAATTGAAATTTAATTGAAAAATTATTTTGTAAATTAATTGGAAAAAACTATCGATTTTGTTATTGATCATGATCATGTTGATGTTTCAAATAAAATTTAAATATTTCATGAAGTCCAATGAAAAATAAAATTTATAAATTAAAATACACACACACTCACACACATAAATACACTTTTTTATAAAATACACAAATAGAATTTTTTTTGAAAAATTATAAACTAAAAATAGAGTCGAAAACAAAATTTAGATTGAAAAAAAGAGAAAAAGATTTCGATTTTTTGTTTAAAATTTACAATAAACAGAAAAAGATTTTTCAAAAAAAGAAAAAGAATAGAACTGATATGTAAATTATTCCATTATTTTTTAAATTTTTATAAAAAAACACTTAAAGAAATTACTACCAGTTTTGAAAATTTTAAAATACAACAAAAATAACAGTGAAGATCGGAAATGATCTCTTATTGATCGTACTTTTTTAAATAAAAATTAGATAAATGTCAAAAAAAAAAAGATTTCTGAAGATCAGAAATTTGGAAAACTTTTACATCTAAAATATTCATAAAGTGTTTCATAAAGAAAAAATAAAGTCTCCCAGAACCGATCAGATGAAATTAATTAAATTAGAAGCACAACCATAATGACAATAAAGATCAGGAATTACGAAACAAATATAAACTCTTCAAAAATGATCGGATAATGATCAGAAGTTATAAAAACTTTTATTGTTTTCACTGATCATTAAAACTATCTGAACCGATCATATTTAAAAATATTGAAATAAAAGTAATAAAAGTAGAAATACAACAATAATAATAACAATAAAGATCAGTATTTTTGTAAAATAAAAAGTTGAAACTGTAAATTTGATTATAAATTTGATTTGATTTTAAATCAGAACTCTAAAGATCACGTTTTAACATTTAAAGACTGAAAAAGTGATCTGAACTTATTTGTTCGAATATTTAATTATAAAAATAATGTAAAGAATAACACTGAAGATCAGTAATAACGATAAATTTAACTATCAAAGATCAAAACTGATCTTAAGTGATCTGATCGTAAATTAACGAAACAGAGATTGAAATTTAATAAAATGAAAAAACGCAATCAAGATCTGTCAACGTATAAAAATAAAAAAAATAAAAATTGACCTCAAACTGATCGCAAAGCTGCAGAAAACTAATTAAAAGAGAGTTAAAAAGTAAGAACAATTAATTAAAGATCAGAAATAACGAAAACTTTAATTTCTAAGATGTTAAGAGTCACTGATCTTAAATGGAATATAATAAAATGTATAATTACTAACAAGATCAGTCTACCTTTAACACTTTAAGATACAAAACTTAATCGCAAAATTGATCTGATCTTAAGACTCCACTAAAAAGTGATCTGAACTGATCTTAATTAATTTCAAATGAAATTGTAAAAAAAGAATGTAAGAGAAAATACAACATCAAGAACTCTATATGTCAGATTTAAAACATAGAATTGATCTCAACTGATCTGGTTTTATTTAGTTACTACAGAAATTGTTAAAAACGCTTCATTCTTTAAACTAAGATGGAAATCTGAACATAAAACCACTTAAGATCTGAAAATATGGGCTCTTAAAAATGCAAAACAAGATCACAAAAGTGATCTTAACAAATTTAAAATGTTCATAAATTAAAATACGAAAACCGATAGAATGTAAATGGAAATACAAGACAATAACAATGAAGATCAGATATAAGCAAAGCTATTCACCCTTAAAAAGAACAGCTTCACTAACTGATCTCAAATGATTTCGAATCCGATCACAAATGAAAACATGAATAGAAAGACACAAAATGCAATAAAATGGATATGAAAAGACTTCACAAAAAACACTGAAGATCGGAAATAGTGAAAACTTTGTAACCCTAATTTTAAACGACACAAAACACACTCACAAAAATGATCTTAAATGGATCGATCTTACAACAAATGAAGAAGGGAGAATATTGTTTAAAAAACAACATGTCAAATCGATTCATTTGCTATATGAAGGAAACAAAGACGGAGACGAGACCATAACGAATGACATGATTGTTATTGATTTGTATGCAAAGAAAAATTTACCTGTTCCCGTGGGTGCCTTGGCCTTGAATTTCGGTGCAAACATATTGGGGGATTGAGCCTTTTCTGTAAAATTTTTAGTATTTAAATGTTTACAATTTTTTGTTTTCTTTTTTATTTTTCTTATTCAAATAAACACTTGTTTTAATTTTTGAAAATATTATTTAATATTTTAAAAATTTCTCATTATTTTTTTTTATTTTTTTATTTTTTTTATTTTTTTTTTTGTAAAATTTCAATTCAAATATTATTTTTTGTTTCTAACTAACCCTGTCCCATATTTTCGCAGACTGAAAAAAAACACACACAGAAAGAAAGAAAAGAACTAAAAAGAGAAGAATAAGGAGGAACCTGCAAAACACTCTGTACGCTTTTACGTCCGACACACAACTTGTTCGTTATAAATTTTGTGTTTTTTTATTTTTTAAAAAAAAAGTTTCAAAATGAAAATTATAAAAAAAATATTTAAATAAAATTGTTTTTCACCACCAATAACCCACCATTATTATCATGATCATCATCATCATGATCATCAACAACAAGATCATCGTCATCGACTCCACCGCGCCATCATACAACTGAGTAAATACTTAAAGTCAAACCAAAAAGAACCAGAAAAAAATATCTCTCATTTCTTAGATAAAAATGAAAAAAGAGAACAAATTTAAATATTTAATGTAAACAAATGAAAATTTTATATGTATTTTTCATTTTGGTTATGTATGTTTGTCTAGTTAATGCTAAGTACATACATACATTCATATCATACATATACATTTCTATTTGTTCTTGTTTCATTCTGACCGATCTATCAGAACAACAAAAATTTCTTTTTTTGAGAAAAACAAGAGAAAAAATCTTTTTTCTTTTCGAAAAAATCTGCCCAAAATTATAAGAAGAAAAGAAAAATTTTAATAAAAAAAATACACCCACAATTAATCTCTTAATGAACACATGTGTGTTTGTAGCCAAAAATAATAAAGGGATTTTCTCAAATTAATGTTATTTTTTTCAGAAATCTGCAAAACACATAGATAATGTATTTTTTATTATTTTTGACGTAAAAAGAGGACTGTGAATAATTAAAATAATTAATAATATTTTTTTGAAATTACAAATAAAATTTATCAAAATTTTAATATACAAATTAATTCAGAATAGATTTAAGTATATTTTTAAATAGAGTTATAAATTATTTCGATCTCATTCAGAGAGATTTTAATTTAACCAAATATTTTCAAAATAGATTTTTTCCTTAAAGATTCTGTATAAAAAGCGTTAATACATTTTAGTTTAAAAATGTTAATCCGAAATTTCATAGAAAATATACAATATTTCGATTTTGCCTTAATTAGATTATTTTCTAAAATTTTCAGTTCTATAGAATTTTATAATTTTTCCCCTAAATTTATCATAAATTTAATTTCCATTTATCGAAAATTTTCTTTCTATAGAAAATTTATCGAAAATTTTCTTTCTATAGAAAATTTATCGAAAATTTTCTTTCTATAGAAAATTTATCGAAAATTTTCTTTCTACAGAAAATTTATCGAAAATTTTCTTTCTACAGAAAATTTATCGAAAATATTCTTTCTATAGAAAATTTATCGAAAATATTCTTTCTATAGAAAATTTATCGAAAATTTTCTATCTATAGAAAATTTATCGAAAATTTTCTTTCTATAGAAAATTTATCGAAAATTTTCTTTCTATAGAAAATTTATCGAAAATTTTCTTTCTATAGAAAATTTATCGAAAATTTTCTTTCTATAGAAAATATATCGAAAATTTTCTTTCTATAGAAAATTTATCGAAAATTTTCTTTCTATAGAAAATTTATCGAAAATTTTCCTTCTATAGAAAATTTATCGAAAATTTTCCTTCTATAGAAAATTTATCGAAAATTTTCCTTCTATAGAAAATTTATCGAAAATTTTCCTTCTATAGAAAATTTATCGAAAATTTTCCTTCTATAGAAAATTTATCGAAAATTTTCCTTCTATAGAAAATTTATCGAAAATTTTCCTTCTATAGAAAATTTATCGAAAATTTTCTTTCTATAGAAAATTTATCGAAAATTTTCTTTCTATAGAAAATTTTTCGAAAATTTTCTTTCTATAGAAAATTTTTCGAAAATTTTCTTTCTATAGAAAATTTTTCGAAAATTTTCTTTCTATAGAAAATTTTTCGAAAATTTTCTTTCTATAGAAAATTTTTCGAAAATTTTCTTTCTATAGAAAATTTTTCGAAAATTTTCTTTCTATAGAAAATTTTTCGAAAATTTTCTTTCTATAGAAAATTTTTCGAAAATTTTCTTTCTATAGAAAATTTTTCGAAAATTTTCTTTCTATAGAAAATTTTTCGAAAATTTTCTTTCTATAGAAAATTTTTCGAAAATTTTCTTTCTATAGAAAATTTTTCGAAAATTTTCTTTCTATAGAAAATTTTTCGAAAATTTTCTTTCTATAGAAAATTTTTCGAAAATTTTCTTTCTATAGAAAATTTTTCGAAAATTTTCTTTCTATAGAAAATTTTTCGAAAATTTTCTTTCTATAGAAAATTTTTCGAAAATTTTCTTTCTATAGAAAATTTTTCGAAAATTTTCTTTCTATAGAAAATTTTTCGAAAATTTTCTTTCTATAGAAAATTTTTCGAAAATTTTCTTTCTATAGAAAATTTTTCGAAAATTTTCTTTCTATAGAAAATTTTTCGAAAATTTTCTTTCTATAGAAAATTTTTCGAAAATTTTCTTTCTATAGAAAATTTTTCGAAAATTTTCTTTCTATAGAAAATTTTTCGAAAATTTTCTTTCTATAGAAAATTTTTCGAAAATTTTCTTTCTATAGAAAATTTTTCGAAAATTTTCTTTCTATAGAAAATTTTTCGAAAATTTTCTTTCTATAGAAAATTTATCGAAAATTTTCTTTCTACAGAAAATTTATCGAAAATTTTCTTTCTACAGAAAATTTATCGAAAATTTTCTTTCTACAGAAATTTATCGAAAATTTTCTTTCTACAGAAAATTTATCGAAAATTTTCTTTCTACAGAAAATTTATCGAAAATTTTCTTTCTACAGAAAATTTATCGAAAATTTTCTTTCTACAGAAAATTTATCGAAAATTTTCTTTCTACAGAAAATTTATCGAAAATTTTCTTTCTACAGAAAATTTATCGAAAATTTTCTTTCTACAGAAAATTTTTCGAAAATTTTCTTTCTATAGAAAATTTTCGAAAATTTTCTTTCTATAGAAAATTTTTCGAAAATTTTCTTTCTATAGAAAATTTTTCGAAAATTTTCTTTCTATAGAAAATTTTTCGAAAATTTTCTTTCTATAGAAAATTTTTCGAAAATTTTCTTTCTATAGAAAATTTTTCGAAAATTTTCTTTCTATAGAAAATTTTTCGAAAATTTTCTTTCTATAGAAAATTTTTCGAAAATTTTCTTTCTATAGAAAATTTTTCGAAAATTTTCTTTCTATAGAAAATTTTTCGAAAATTTTCTTTCTATAGAAAATTTATCGAAAATTTTCTTTCTATAGAAAATTTATCGAAAATTTTCTTTCTATAGAAAATTTATCGAAAATTTTCTTTCTACAGAAAATTTATCGAAAATTTTCTTTCTACAGAAAATTTATCGAAAATTTTCTTTCTACAGAAAATTTATCGAAAATTTTCTTTCTATAGAAAATTTATCGAAAATTTTCTTTCTATAGAAAAATTATCGAAAATTTTCTTTCTATAGAAAATTTATCGAAAATTTTCTTTCTATAGAAAATTTATCGAAAATTTTCTTTCTATAGAAAATTTATCGAAAATTTTCTTTCTATAGAAAATTTATCGAAATTTTCTTTCTATAGAAAATTTATCGAAAATTTTCTTTCTATAGAAAATTTATCGAAAATTTTCTTTCTATAGAAAATTTATCGAAAATTTCTTTCTATAGAAATTTATCGAAAATTTTCTTTCTATAGAAAATTTATCGAAAATTTTCTTTCTATAGAAAATTTATCGAAAATTTTCTTTCTATAGAAAATTTATCGAAAATTTTCTTTCTATAGAAAATTTATCGAAAATTTTCTTTCTATAGAAAATTTATCGAAAATTTTCTTTCTATAGAAAATTTATCGAAAATTTTCTTTCTATAGAAAATTTATCGAAAATTTTCTTTCTATAGAAAATTTATCGAAAATTTTCTTTCTATAGAAAATTTATCGAAAATTTTCTTTCTACAGAAAATTTATCGAAAATTTTCTTTCTATAGAAAATTTATCGAAAATTTTCTTTCTATAGAAAATTTATCGAAAATTTTCTTTCTATAGAAAATTTATCGAAAATTTTCTTTCTATAGAAAATTTATCGAAAATTTTCTTTCTATAGAAAATTTATCGAAAATTTTCTTTCTATAGAAAATTTATCGAAAATTTTCTTTCTATAGAAAATTCATCGAAAATTTTCTTTCTACAGAAAATTTATCGAAAATTTTCTTTCTATAGAAAATTTATCGAAAATTTTCTTTCTATAGAAAAATTATCGAAAATTTTCTTTCTATAGAAAATTTATCGAAAATTTTCTTTCTACAGAAAATTTATCGAAAATTTTCTTTCTACAGAAAATTTATCGAAAATTTTCTTTCTACAGAAAATTTATCGAAAATTTTCTTTCTATAGAAAATTTATCGAAAATTTTCTTTCTATAGAAAATTTATCGAAAATTTTCTTTCTATAGAAAATTTATCGAAAATTTTCTTTCTATAGAAAATTTATCGAAAATTTTCTTTCTATAGAAAATTTATCGAAAATTTTCTTTCTATAGAAAATTTATCGAAAATTTTCTTTCTATAGAAAATTTATCGAAAATTTTCTTTCTATAGAAAATTTATCGAAAATTTTCTTTCTATAGAAAATTTATCGAAAATTTTCTTTCTATAGAAAATTTATCGAAAATTTTCTTTCTATAGAAAATTTATCGAAAATTTTCTTTCTATAGAAAATTTATCGAAAATTTTCTTTCTATAGAAAATTTATCGAAAATTTTCTTTCTATAGAAAATTTATCGAAAATTTTCTTTCTATAGAAAATTTATCGAAAATTTTCTTTCTATAGAAAATTCATCGAAAATTTTCTTTCTATAGAAAATTTATCGAAAATTTTCTTTCTTTAGAAAATTGATCGAAAATTTTCTTTCTATAGAAAATTGATCGAAAATTTTCTTTCTATAGAAAATTGATCGAAAATTTTCTTTCTATAGAAAATTTATCGAAAATTTTCTTTCTATAGAAAATTTATCGAAAATTTTCTTTCTATAGAAAATTTATCGAAAATTTTCTTTCTATAGAAAATTTATCGAAAATTTTCTTTCTATAGAAAATTTATCGAAAATTTTCTTTCTATAGAAAATTTATCGAAAATTTTCTTTCTTTAGAAAATTGATCGAAAATTTTCTTTCTATAGAAAATTGATCGAAAATTTTCTTTCTATAGAAAATTGATCGAAAATTTTCTTTCTATAGAAAATTGATCGAAAATTTTCTTTCTATAGAATATTTATCGAATATTTTCTTTCTACAGAAAATTTATCGAAATCATTTCTTATTTTGAAAATTTTCATTATATAGAATTTTTATAGAAAATTTTGTTCTTTTCCTGAGGGGATTAAAAATTTTCAAATATTTCGAAGATGTCATTTTTTTGAAATCTCCAATTTTCTATAATGAAAAACTTCTTTTTTAAGGAAGGAAATTTTTTCCAACTTTATGAATTTTTAAGGAAATGAAATTAGTCTGAGGAATTTTTTCTAAAGAGTTTTTTTTGAATTTTATTAAAAACTTAAAAAAAGACATTTTTGAAAAATATTCGAAATATTTGAAAATTTTTGAAAAAGATAATATTTTTTTTTTTAGATTTCTGAAGAAAATAATTTTGTTAACGATTTTTTGGAAAAAAATAATTTTCCGATTTTATAAAAAATATTTTTTTTTTAATTTCAATGATTTTCTAAAGAAACGATATCGTTTACAAAAAGAAACTCTTCAAACATTTTTTAATTTTTATAAATTAAACACATTTTTCCGATTTTCTCAAATAAATTTTGTAATTAGAAATTTTCAATTCGTTTTCAAAAAGAAATTTCTTAAACAATTTTATTTGAAAATCTTCTTAGAGAATTTAATAATTTTATGAAAATTTTCTATGTATAATATTTTACTAAATCTCTGAAATGATCGTTATTCAGAATTAAATAGAGTTCTCTAAAATAACACATCTTTTTGGGATCCCAGTCCTTGATTAAAACAAAGGGAGATTGACTTAATGTTGAATTATCATTTTCACCTTTAAACATTTTTTATGAAAATATAGAAAAAATCACAGGTGAAAAGGAAAAGTCTTGAAAGAAATATATGTCCCTGGTGTCAGATATTAAATGACAAATAAATAAGATAAAAGAGAAAAAATAGGTGGGTCAACAAATATTTCAGTTTTTGTGAAACTCAAATAAAAAGATTTGAAATATTTTTTTTTTAATTAAAATCGAAATTTCTAAATTAAAAATGAAAAAATTTAAAATTTTTCTCAATTTTGCTAAAAAAAATTCTCTTGATTTAAAATTTCTTATCTCGCAACTGTCAATCAATAATAAACATGTTGCTAAACATGTTGTGGATGAAATGCTGCCAATAAATTATGTTGAAATTGTGCATGAATTCGTTACACATTTCAGCGAGTTAAAAATCGCTTTCAACATTTTTGTAGCAGACGATTGATTTGTGGAAGTCAAAGTGATAGAGGGCCCCTTTACATAATTTACAGTAATTTATTATGACGAATCGGTCGGCAGACTAAATGTGTGTGAAATTAATAATAAAAAAAATATGGCGCTTTTAATAATAACAACAAATATTTGTTCAAATAAATAATTTTGTTGTTGGAGAATTTTTTTTTAATTAGATTTAACAATTTAATATGGAAGTCGTTAACCTTGTTGTTGAATTTATTATGGCAGATATATTGGATCAAAGACGATTTAGAAAAGTATATATATTTCATACAAAATTCTGTGTGAGATATTAATTTTAAAGAGAAATTTTATAGCACACTTTTAGGTGTTTAATAGTAGAGAGTATAAACAGAATTTTAGCGTTTAGCGAAAAGTTTTACGATTATATAGCTTTATTTCTTAAAAAGCTTTTACAGTTTCTTTTGGTTCCAAAATTTGTTTGTTATTTTTTTTTAATTTAGAAATTAAAATCACTCTCACTTTAAAATAAATAATTTTTTAAAAAATTTACCAGGAAGAGTCACATTTTTTGGGTTAAAAAACATATAAAGAAGTTCCAAATTTTTCGAATTTTGTGCTGAATGCCAACATGCATTAATTTTGAACCAAATATAGAATTTTGTCAAGATTTTTGTGTTGGGAAAACTATTAAACAAGTAGTGTCTACTAGAGGGGGGGGGGGTGTGAGGGGTTACATTTACAATTAGCTTTATTCTCACCCACCATCTTGAAATAGAAATCCTTTAGCCAACTTAAGATCTTTATCGATTTCCTGTAAAAGATCACTTTCAGACCAACTGCGACGATTTGAGTTAACCGCAAATCTTGTCTGTTTATTTGTTCTCCTTTGAGGATCTCGTGGACGTAACGGAATTTGATAATGATTGGAAGTCTTATGATAATGTAATTTGGTATCTGTTTTTTTTGGAAAAACCAAATAAAAGTAACAAGAAAAAATTTTATATTTAGAAAAGAAAATTCAAATTTAATAGAGAAAAGAGAGAGAGAGAGAGAGAGTAAGAAAGAGAGAATACAAATATTTACCATTTCCAATAAATAAACAAAAGCCAAATTATTTTGTTGGAATTTCTAAAAAAATTTTCTTATTATTTTCTATTTTAGAGGGTGTTGGGAGAGGGAGTGGGAGTGGGAGAGGGAGAGAGGGGGGTCTTATCAAGGAAAGGGAGGTGAGAGTATAAAAATTTGAAATTGGAAATGGTGTGTATATATTTATTTATATTTTTAATTAATACATATAAATATTTTTATGTGTCAAACTTTTAATAATGTTTTGTATTTATTATTTGTGTCGTATTTTATAAACTCTGCAATCAGTTGTCAATGTCAAATTTTTTTCGAATGTTTATTTTAAAAATAGTGCATTCCATTCTTAATTAATGTCTTTCGGCATATATAATTATATTATTGTCTCATTATTTCAACCTAAAAGAAAATTGTGTAATTTTTTTTTTTTTTGCAATTTAAATTTCAAAAAAAATATATTTTTCTTTCAAAATGTTATGCAGAATTTCAAGAGTTAAATACTGTCATTTTTATATAAAAATATTTTTTATATATTTCTGATGTTTATTATGGACCATGTGTTCTTTAAACAAAATATATAAAATACTTTGAGTGCTATTTAATGAAAAACTTCCCTTTATTATCATTAAATGAATTTCTTCTGCCTTAAATAAATCCAGAAATTGATTGCCCTCTTGTTATGACACACATTTTGATAAAAAACAGAATTTTTTACTCAAAATCTATGTAAATATACAAATATTTGCTTTATAATATAAAAAAGTGTTATTTAAATAATAACCATAATTTCAAACAACGACTTTTGGAAGCCCTACCTGGAAATTATATTAAATTTTAATAAAATTGAAAAGAAGAAAATTTTAAAAATGAAGCATATTTTTAGGGATTTAAACCCTTTCAATATAACTATACATTTCACATAAGTAATACCAATCAAACTCTTCAAAAATGTTAAAATAACTAAAGTTCTGTTAAAGGAAATTTTATAAAACAGAAACAGTAAATTTTTCATATACAGTCTTAGAATAGAGGCGGAAAGTAAAGCATAATTTGGGGCACTAAGGCCTTTTAATGTGTTAATAGATACATTATTAAATATTAATTTATTTTAAAATCTATTCGGAACAATCCATTCAAAAATATCGACTTAATAACTTGTAGAATTTTTTTAAACGCCTCTGTGTATGCTACATTTTATATTATACTAAAAACATTAAATATAGTCTATGTTTAGGGGTATTATAAAACATTTAAAAAAAAATTTAAACACCTTTTAATTAATGAAAACTTTTCTAATCACAAAATTTTGTTTTAAATCATTCATAGTGAATTTAATACGTTCACTACGTCTAAAATCAATAAATTTGTAGAATTCAGTTTCAAATAAATAAATTCCCCTTTTTTAAAGTCATCACATTATTAAAGTTCATTTTTCTATGGCATCACAATTGTGTCAAAAAATTAACAAAACATTTCATTCTAAGAATCTCAAACGTCAAAGATGCAAAATCTTAATTAATCAATGAATCCGCCGTCTTTGATTTTTATTTCTTGTTCTCACATCTGTTTAAAATTTTATAAAAAGAAAATGTTTGTGATTTCCGAATAACATTTTAAACTTTTGCACATGGAATTTAATAAAAATGCGCATATTTAATGAAATATTTCAATAAAAAATGCAATAACGCAAAATGCACAGATTTAGTTAAAAAAAATAGTTTTTTTTTTTATTAAATTCAACCATTAAAATGAAGATTTTTAGTAAACAATTTAATATTTTTGGATAAAATTTTGAAATTTTAGTGAAAAATTAAGTTTTTAGTGAAAATTTTATTTTTTTTAAATAAAATTTTAAAAGAAAAATTCAATTTTAAATAAAAAATTCAGTTTTTTGTGAATTTAAAAAACAATTTTTAAGGAAAAATTCAATTTTTAATAAAAAATTAATTTCATAATGAAAATTTCTATTTTTAATTAAAAATTCAGTCTTTACTGAAAATTTCAAGTAAAAAAATAAAAAAATAATCAATTTTTAGTGAAAAGGTCACTTTTTAAAAATATTTTAATTTATATATAAAATTTTGAATTTTTTAATGAAAATAATATTTTTTAGAAAAATTTAAATTTTTAGTAAAAATTTGGTTAAAAAAATATAATTTTAAAGAAAATTAGAATTTTTTGAAAAATTTTATTGAAATTTTGAGTTTTTAATAAAAAATTCAATTTTAGTAAAAATTTCACTTTCTAATAGAAATTTAAATTTTTAGTGAAAATTTGAATTTTTTAAGTTAAATTTGAATTTTTATTAAAAATTTTTAATTTTTATAAAAATTTGTAATTTTTATAAACATTTTAATTTCTTGAAAAGTTTTATTGAAAATATGGTTTTTTAGTAAAAAATTCAATTTCCCATGAAAAAATAATTTTTAATAAAAAATTTAATTTTTAATAAAAAAAATAAAATTTTTAATGAAAAATAATATTTTTTAGAGAAAAAATTCAATTAAAATCATTTTGTTTTATGTGAAAATGTTAATTTTTCAATAAGAAATTATGACAAGATTATTTCAAAATGTCAAATTAAAAACGAAGTCAAATCGTACAACCCCACCTATTAAGGTTTCATATATCGTGTACACAATTTAGAAATTTTCGTGTAAATTTATTATGGTTTATTCCAAGACTTTTTAAAATTTAATTTATTTATTTCTGATTACTGAATTTCGAGCAGGCCCACTAAACTTATCAGAGAAAAACATATAAATCGGTTTGTAGAGCTTAACTTCTAGAAGTTCACGTAGGAATGTGAATTATGTTTCTCAAACTTAAAAAATCTAGAGTCATTATCTTATCACTGATAAAAATCTTGTGGAACTTTTCAGGAAGAACTTGCAAAAGTCCTTCAGACGGTAAAAAGAAATATAATCAAAAAGTTATAATAATAAAATTTTAGGTCTCTATATATATTCCCCGGACGATAACCGGTTGAAGTATTTCAAAAATAAATAATAATAATAATAATTTAAAATAAAATATTGTTAAGAATTTGTTAGCTCAGATCATATCATTTTATTATATATCGTTAGGACTTGCAACGAAGAACTTTCAGAAATTTTACTTGATGAAGAAAAGTATTAAAATTAGTTTTAAAGTTATCCGTCATCTTATTACTTAAATGAAATTATAAGAGCCCTAAAAGGGCTTCTAAGCAAGTGATGTTTTGTAGAAAAAGATATATACTATTCGAGTCATTCACAAAAACAAATTTCAGTTTTATAAAAATCGGTTCAGAACTTCTTTTAAATAGACTTTGAAATATTTTTTACAAAATATATTTCATTTATATTATAGAGCATATGAAAATTATTTCCTTTTAATCATTTAGAAAAAAGAAAATTTCCTTTCAACGAATTTTTTCAAAGTCCTTCCAAATTTCAAGAAAAATATTTTTTTAACTTACAAAAATTAACAGAATTAATAATATCGATATCAAATGAAAATCTAAGGACGATAGAAGTCGCTCTAAATTTCCAGAAAAATTAAATAAAATTAAATATAAAATATTTGAAAGGACTTTCCTATATCCTAGAAGCTTTAAAAACTGTAAATTTTTCATAATTATTTTATATATGAAAAATAAATCGGTTAAGATTTTTAATTTAAAAAAAATGTCCTTGTAAATGCTAAATAAAATATTTATGAATTATTCCAACAAATTTTCAAAACTTTTATATTTCAAAATTTATTAAAATAAAAATATTTTTCGGTATATATTCGGCGGGATTTAAACAAACTTTTTTTGGTATTTTTTAAGTCCATATGCTTTTATTTATTGGTTATGTATTTTATTTTTTTTTATCCTGGAGGTCTTAAACAAATATTTCTTGGCATTTTTTACGACTGTTGGCTTTTATTTAATAACCATATATTTTCCATAATTCCTTTTAAATCGTAAATCCTTTAAAATCGATTTAAAACAAACTGAACCGATCGTGAAGTCCCCAATTTCATAAACATTTCTTAAAAGTGAATTCTAGAAGGACTTCCAGAATCCCTTCAATAATAAGAGAAATAATAAAACGTTTGTAGAGGCCCATTTCCCTGTAGGCCCCCAATTTCTTTTCCTTATATAATAAAAGTTTTACACATACATATTTACACTCAAAATCAAAATTGGTAAAATTAACTTAATCTAAAACTCAGTTATGGATTTTTTATATTTTTAAAAATGTCGTCATCATGCAAAAAAGCTTGTTTTTTTTTCAAAAAATAATTATTTTAAATAAAATAGTGACAAATAAATAACAATAAATTTTGTTGTTGTTGTTTTTTTCTGGTTTTCAAGTTAGAACAAAACTACAGTTTTTATTTAATAAAATTTTCATAAATTAAATGTTTGAAAATTAACAACGATTAACGATCAAATTAACATTGATTTGATTGCACACATACATAAATTAAATAAAATAGAAATTAATAAAATAATTTTGTTTTATTTTTTAATTTTTTAATAAATTTAGAAAAAAAGTGTTAATTTTTTTAATATTTAAATTTAAATGATTATTTTTTTATTATTTTTTTTTTTAAATTTTGTTTACACAATTCACAGTTCACAAAATTAACAAAAATTTTTAACTAAAAATAAATTCTAAATAAATTTTTAATAAAATTTTGAATTTTTTTTAATATTTGTTTTTAAATGTAAAAAAGTTTCATCAAATTGGTTAAAAAGAAAGAGAGAGAGAAAGAGAAAGAGAGCAACAAAGTTTTAAACATAGTGTGGTTGTTTGGTTAGTAATATTATAATCATAGTATTATTAATATTTAGTATTAAAAAATTGTTGTTGTTTTCAAAAAAAGTTCCTGTCATGGTTTTGGTATCATTCTGGGTTCATTTTCTTATTAATTAAATTAATTAATCGTTTAATTAAAATTTAAAACAGTGTTGGTAGGAGGAGATGGAGTAGAAGGAGTTGTGCTCTTTTATAGTTTTCTGATTTTGATTAAAAATTGTTGCCTGCATTATGAAAATCACGCCAATAGTTATTAAATTCTTGTAATATACGGCTACGAAATGGTGATTTCCCAAACATCTCATCAAATGAGCCTGGAAACTGTGTTAAAAATTCTGAAGTTGTTGGAAAACTAGTAGTGGAGATATTTGAAAATGGTTCAAAATTATTCTCTATATGATCAGATGATGAGACATCAAAGCCATCATAAGGATAATGATGATGATGATGTTGATCACTGTTGTTTACATCGACATCGTAGTTATCGTTATCGTTTTTATATTCATCGTAGTTATCGTTCTCTAAAAAATTGCAGCATTTCAAAAAAATTATCCGGCAATACAGAGGTGTGTGTGTGAGAGAGAGAGAGAGAGAAAAACAAAAAAAGAGTAATATTCTAAATAGGATAAAGTGCATACAATTTCACACACATATATACACACGCAAATTATAAAAAATGTCATATGGATGTGATAATACAAATATAAAATAATAAAATAATAATAAAATCCAAAAAAAAACAATATAAATATACATACACCAAAATAACGGGAGCTCATGATAACCAGTTCATACAAATGAGAGGATTTAATACAGGATATTAACAAATACCATAACATATTTTAAGGGATAAAAAATAGAAAAAATATATAGATGTATATTTCCCATTTATGATTGTGTGAAGATAATAAGAGCAACAAGTTAAAGTACACAAACACCATTACAATACAACCAAATTACCAAATTAAAAATGAGAGAAAATGTAAGGGGGTGAGTGCAAGGGAGGGTATTTAAAAAAATAAATATTATATAACATTATAGCACCATAAACCAAATGAGAATTATAAATAAATGCAATAAATAATTAAATTGTATGAAAATATTTTAAGGAAAATTATAAAATCATGTTTGAATTTTCTATTTTTTTTTATGTGAATCTTTTCCAATACGTCCAAGCGGACAAACCTAATACCACAGCTGTACCCAAGACGCTACCAACACCAGTTAATAAGTATGAATCTGAATCTGAATCTGTTTTTGTTTCTGTATGTGAATTTTGTGTAGTGGTAGTAGTATTATTTTCATTGTCATTGTTATTATTAATAAGTGAGGCCTTGGTGTTACTTAATGAGCTTGCTGAAGCTGAAGCTTTTTGGGTTTTGGTCTCTGTTTTGTCTAAGGACTCACCGTGTCCGCCATTTTCCGGTAACATGGGAGCGCGTAACGTTTTCACTGTTTTAATTACCGATGATTTTTTCACAGCCCGACTTACAGAATTATCGGTGGTTTCTTCGCTACGCTCTTCTTCTTGATGCTCCTCACGATGACCACCTTCGATATTTTCCTTTTGATGATTTGAGAATTTGGCAAATTCACGTAAATGTCTAGGCAAACGTCTCAGGTTAGCCTCCTGCTCACCCTCTATGATTTTAACCGGAGGCACATCCTCAGTTTCACTGAGTTGTGCCTGATGAGTTGGTTGTGATTCTGCTCCCGATTCCCAATCACTGTCTGCCGGCATTGCCAATTTATGACGCCTCTCCTTAACACGACTCAAAAACTCTTCCTCCATGTTTGCCTTATGTTTGGTGGCTGCCTCCTGGTCTTCAGTAATTTTTGAGATTTTTATTATATTTTGTAATCTACGTTTTTCACGTTCCGCCACCTTACTCAACCATTCCTCCGCCATTTGTTGCCTAAACACCTCATCTTCTGTGAGGGTGGGCAATTTTTGTGTTGATCTATAATGTTCACGTATGGTTCGGGTCATTGGTGATGTTGGTGTCTGTGGTGAGGGTGGTGTCTGTGGCACCTGTTGCATAGTTTGAGCACGTTGGGCCTCCTCCATTAAACGTCTACGTTCTGCTTGCAAACGTTGAAATTCTGTACGTAATTCCTCTTCTTTGCTGGCAATATATTTCAATTGTTGTTCATGGATTTCACGTGGCAAAGAAGCACGTCTTTGACGCATATCTTCTTCTCGGACATGAACACTTTCCAATGGGAAGTAGCCTGAAGATTGTGGAACAGGTGAAACTCCCCGCCTAGTGGTAGTGCTTATGTATTTTGGATTGGGATCTCTTTCAATCATTGAATAACAACTACCAAATTGAGGTCTGCTCTGCTCAGGGGCTCTATTCAACATAGGAGCATGATGTCTTCTCACATTATACGCATTGTATTGATCATAAGAGTGTTGATTGTTGAAGGACAAATCATTTGTGGAAGCCGTAAGACGAGGAGCACGTATACCTCCAGGACGGCGTTGATAACATATTTCCACTTCCTTGGCAAATGGTCGGGCAATATTTTCCGATGAGCCCAAATCACTAGCATATTTAGACCAATCGTCTTCCGCTCTTTGGTATTGTGATTGAGTGCTGTATGTGCGTTGTCTGCGATGCATATCATCACTTAAATTAAACATTGATTCAGCTCTACGGAAACGACCATCATCCACATAGGAATTGTGGGAATTTTCAATTTGTATGGGTATCTGATAGGTTCTAGGTGGTTCAGGTACTGGTGGAGCTTCCTCATAGTTATTACCTGATTTACTATCATCCACTTGTGATGTTGGTGGTGGTGGTGGATGAATGGTAGTGTTACCATTTTCAATTTGTATGGGTATTTGATAAACACGACCAGATTGATGATCTACCGTATCAGAACTTGCTGAAGGTGGTGGTGGTGGTCTATTAAATCTTAAGGAACGTGATCTCATTGATCTATCAATTTCCTTTTCCAATTCTTTGAGATGCTCATGTCTGGTCTTATTGAATTCCTCAATTTGTTGTTTTTGTCTCATGTGGACTCTATTCAAATCGAACATGGATGCTGATTTTTCACGTTGTTCTCTTTCGGCTTTGCTTGTCTCCAGTTCTCTGTGCAATTGTTTGGAAAGCTCATCAAATTCTTTGAATAACTTTTCATGGTCGTGACTAAGTGTTGCTTTCCTCTGTTCTGTGGTTGTTGTTGTCGTCTTTGTTGTTGTTGATGAAATCGTTTCACCACTATTATCCCCATTCGAGGTTACTTTCTCTGTCGTTGATGGCGCTACTGTAGCTGTTGTATCGGCCAAATTGAGTGTTGGTAGTGTGGAGGCAGCATCAGCAGCTGCTTTGGCACGTTGCCTAAATTCTTCATAAGTGTCTTGTATTCCGCTCTTTAGTTTAGCGTTATTTGTTTCAGTTGCTTGTTTTGTTTCTATTCTATTCTGATCATTTTCATCCGTATTCTTTGTATTCTTGTTTTCATCATTGGCAGCATTATTTTGAGAAGTTTCTGTTGTTGTGGTTTTTATTATTGTTTCGCTTTTTGTTGCCGTTTGTTGTTGGTGTTCTTGTTGTTTTCGATCTGACGAGTGGTTGTTTAAATTTAAAGCTGACATAATTTCTTGGTCATCTGTGTTGTTATTATTTGTTGTTGTTGTTGTTGTTGTTGTTTTTGAAATATCATGCTCATTACCTGAACGCAAAAAACTATTAGTTTCCTGCGATAATGATGTTTTCATTGGGAAACTATTGATCTCATCGGGTTTATCTCCAGATGTCTTGGTCTCATGTTTCGAAGTGGAAAAGTCTTGCACTACTTTACCATTTTCAATACGTTTTTGTGTTTCATAACTATGAGTTTCAATGCTGGAATATCTTTTCGGTTGCGTATTCAGGATTTGACTACAGAATGGCTCTGAGATGGATGACTCAATGTTCGAGAAACGTTTGTGTTCTTGATCGAATATATTGGATGATCCCATGTTTGGGAACATTTGACCCAATGTGGTTTCTACACTCTGCATATTACCGGATCCTTTGTTTTCGTAGAGTTGAGGGAACTGATACGAAGTGTTTGACGTGCCGTTGCTAAATGTGGTTGAATTTGTCGATTGTACCTGTTCTTTGACTGGAGCACTATGGGTATTTGTTGTTTGCCTTGAGTTATTTTCAAACGATGATGATGATGAAAAATGTGGTACTGAGTGTGGTTGTTGTCGATTAGCATTTGAATCGGTAGAAGTATCTTGTATAATAGATAATAAACGATGTTTGTTCTCTTCACCATTGTTTTCTCCATTCGTTTTGGTATTTGCTGATATTTGCTCTTTATCATTTGCCAAGTTTGCGTCATCGTTTTGTTTCTGTGTATGAGTTAATGTTGAGTTGGTGGTGGTAGTTGTAGTGACCGTTCGCTTAGAGAGGTTTTGTGCTTTAGATGCTGTTTCACTGGATTTGACCGGCACGGGTGGGGGTGGTATTTGAGGAGGAGGTGGCGTTATACTTTTACGTAATTTTTTCATCATTGCTGCAGTTTGTAACAACTGTTGTTCGGCCAGCTTTTCTCTTTCCATATTCTGTAACTGTTCCTTGGTGTACTCATGATAGCCACGACGTTCCACAAACTTTTGATGGGCATCAAGTAAATCATCGGGTTTTTGTTCGGGTTTCTGTTGTATATAGGAACGTTGAGAGGGCGATAGACATACTAATACCTTGGGATCATTATTGGTTTGTACACCAAGCCAAGAGTCACCTTGTTGTGGGGGTGCTGGTCTTTCAGGAGCATCTTTATCTTTACCTACCTTTAAGGATAATTGCAAATCATCAATGTGAGGCAGTTCTGGCAGAGGATAAGGCATATTGTTATCACTTTTAACCGCCTTCACGGCACGAGCTTCACCTATATTTTGGGCAACAGTGGCAAGTTCTTCTAGAACTGCATCACCATAAGGAAAGGAGGCCAATGTTTCGGCACACAATAATCTTAATTTTTTGGGATCGGCAGCAGCAGAAACACCTACCGAACTATTAATAACGTCTGTTGGTTGAGCAGATTGTGGGGTCGCGTTAGTTTTTTGGAGATCTGAAATTGAGGATGTTTGAACTGAATCACTGGTTTGTTCAGGAGCCACGTTTATAGCAGTACACTGACTAATGTTGGTACTGTCTGAACAATGTGAGTCCATGGATTCTTGGCGTGTTATAGAGGAAGTAAGTAGTTTTAAAGCACTATTGGAATAACTTTTAAGAAGTTCATGCTGTGATTGTGTATGGGAATTGTGCAAATCGACATGTTTTTGAAGCAAAGGTAAAGCAGAGGCAGAGGAAGAGATAGAGGAGCAGGAATTAGAGGAATTAAATGCAGAATTATCACATTCATCGTGGCTGGATGTTTGTTCTTGTTCATGTTCTTGTAGAGAAGGAGGAGGAGGTATAGGAGGTGGTGGCGGAGAACCTCTAGGTGGTGGTATAGGTGTAAATGTGTTATTATTATTGTAATTTAATTTCACATAACCGTTTGTAGCACTTATTTCATTATCATTTTCATTACCGTTTACATGTACCGTATTATCAATATCATTAGCGTTAGCGTTATTATTATTATTATTAATTATTAAATCGCGTACCGTATTCATATTTACGTTCTGTTCAATATCCCGTGATGTTTTCGCGTTATTACCCGCACATAAACTACTATTACTACCAGTATTAAACGATTCTTCACAACTAGTTTCTAGTGTTCTAGAGGCGGACGTTGTTGATGTTGTTGTGACAGGCAATTTTTGAGTGTTTGAGAGATTTGTATGAATATTATTCTTCGTCGACAATAACGACGACGACGACGACAACGACGATAATAATAATGATGATGATGATGCTGATGATGTTTTTGTTGTTGATGATTTGGATGTTTTAATTGTTTCTTTTGTTGTTGTGTTATTGTTTTGTGAAGCCACTTCATTAATGGAAGAGAGTACCGATGAAATTTGCTCTTCAATTTGGGCAAAAACAAGTTGCTCATCTAGAGCAGGTGACGACGATATTGATAATAATGAATCTATATCTGAATCTGTTTTTAAATTTATATTTGTTTTTTGTATTGTTTTTGTTTTGATTTCATCAGCAGCTAATGATCTTATTGGTTTATTGGTTGTGGTGTTTATGGTGTTCGTGGTGAAGGTGGAAGGCGTTGTGTTTAGTGTTTTTGTAGAATTATTATTATTATTATTGTTTACAAATTTACTGTTATTTATTGTTTGATTATTTTTATTATTTGCACAAAATTCCGGCAACAGTTTTTGTGGTATTTTGGCAGTGAATGCTGATTTAATTGGTGATGGCGAGGGCGAAGAGGATGATGATGTTAATGAATCAGTAGAACAGATGTTATCCGTCACTCTAGTATTTACAATACCACTTAAATCAGTATCCAAATCAGAGTCTTGTGTACTCGAATTTTGTACATTTTCAAATAATTCCATATCGTGTAAATCCGACATACTACTCGAGGCGGAATTAATGAAAACAACTTCGGCTGCCTCAGCTTCAGGGGACATACAACTACGCACTGTAGTGCAACTTTCATCGGCATCGGGAGCATCTTGTAAACGGGCCGATACGGCTACTGCTAAAGGTTCTTCCCGTATGACCTTGGTTTTTCGACTATGACTAGATGAGGTTTGTTGTTTGTGGGTTTTGGAAAAGTCCAAAGAACTTTTGGGATATTTAGCATTTAGTTTTTGAGCTTTACCTTCGGAGGGACAGTTAGTAGCACTTTCATTTGAAGCAGATCTGGATAGGGGATTTTCAGAATTATCGCTTAACTCACTATTCTCTTCCGAAATGCTATCCAAGAAACGAGGATTTAACATTTGAGGCAAAAAGTGATGTTCCAGGGCTATGCGTTTTTGTTTGCGCGATTGTTTCTGTGAAGATGTAGTTGAAGAGCTAGAGGAGGACGAGGAAGATGAACAGGTGGAACTGGATACTTCTGTTATAGATTCAGCCACCTTTTGTATTTCATCTGCACACTCTGTAGAAGACTCTGCCTCACTTACGACCGGCGATTTTAATTCTTCCAAATCACTTAAGCTCTCATCACTAATTTCTACTATTCTAACATCGGATGTGGATGGTTTGGCTTTTCCCTTTATGGGTTCTTTCAAGGGGGGTGAGCAAATTTTAGGTTCTTCATCTTTCTCCTCCAAATGTATTTGATGAACTATAACTTTGGCTTGATGTTGTGACACTGTTGGGTTGGCAATAGCTGGTGTTTCTTCTTCTTCTTCTTCTTCTTCTTCTTCTTCTTCGGGAGTTTGTACTTTATGCACTATCACTTTAACTTCATGTTGTTGCACAATATTGGGGGGTGAGTCTTCATGTTGTAGTTCTACTTTGTGCACAATTACTTTAGCTTGTGTCTGTTGTTGCGTTTCATTTGGAGGACATTCAGTTACTTTTTGTGCTTTCTCTTCGGAAGTTGTTTGAACTTGATGTATTATAACTTTAGCTAAATTTTCTTTTTGTGAGTTGTTTTCCGCTATTTCTGTGGTACCCGATTCTATTATATCTTTTAATTGTTTGGAAGTAACTTGTTCATGATGAAAATCTTGCTGATTTTCACTTTCTTTTGAAGTTATCAATTTGTGTTCAATAACTTTTGTAACATTTTCTGTGTTGCCTGCTTCAGTTTCTTCTTTTATCACTTTCGGGAGCTGATCTTTATTATCTTTTAAAGGCGGTTTAGGGGACGAATTGTTTTGCTCCCCTTTATTTATTAGAACACTATTAGAATCTTCACAAACTATTCTATGAACAATAACCTTACCTAGGACGCAGCTAGAGGGCTTGTTAACTGTTTCCTCCAGCTGCTGATGCTGTTGAGGCAGCTGTACACTTTGCTCAAAACTTTCGACCTTTTCATGATCAATTATTTTCGATTTTTCATTACCCATTTTGTCATTTATATTTACGGCGTGATTTAATTTATTTCGATTATCGCACTCTATAGCCGATGGTTCATTCAAAACTGTGTCATTCGTTTCTATTGATGTCTCTTCTACGGTCTTCACGTTGTCGTTGTCGTTGTCGGTGGTGCTGACAGTTGTAGTTGTGCTGGTGTTGGTATTAGTGCTGATAGTGGAAACTGCAGCGTTTTCGGTGACGTTTATTAATTCATTAGATGTTTTTTCATTGGCAGCAGATGTATCAACAATATTTTTGACATTATTTTCCGAGCAACAAACTGCAGTTGCGTTTGTCACTTCTGGGCTGTGGGCTGCTGCAGGAGGAAGAGAATTGGAGGGTGTTGTTGGGGGGTTGCTGCTCTTGTTGTTGGTAGTAGTGGGTGTTGATGTTAATGCTGTTGATGCAGTTGAGGCCTCTTCGGGCTTTGTTTTACAAATTTCTGCTTCTTGTTTTTCTTTTTGAGGCTGTTGTTTTTGTTGTTGTTGCTGCTGTTGCTGCTGCTGTTGTTGTTGTTTATTACGTTGTTTATTTTTGTTACGATTACGATTTTTATTGCGATAATTGGGCATCTCTAAATTAATTTCAGCACTACGACGAGTTAATACTCCTCGATTTCTCTTTTTGTTTTGTTAGTGCTCTTGTAGTTTTTAATTCTTATCTTTTATTTGATTTCCTTTTTTGTTTTGTTTATTATTTTGTTTATATATTTTTATTTCGCTTTTTGTTTTCTTCTCTTTGTTATTGTTTACCTGTAATTTAGTGAATTAGTTGCGCTAATCGAAGGTGGTTTTTTGGGATTTTTTTAGTTTTTTTGGTGAATTTTAGGCGGCTTTTTTAATGTTTTTTTTGTCTGTAAAAACTTTTATAACTGCAAAATCCGTTATTTTTTGTTTAAATATTAAAATTTAAAAATTTCTTATGTTTTTTTCATTAATTGATTACATAAGTTTTTTCTTCAGAAAATTTAAAAATTTAGACACACAGAATTACGCAAAAAAAAATAAGGATGAATGGAAATGTTTTAAGTGAAATTAATGTTTTTAAAATGTTTATAATTATTATTATTGTTGTTGTTGGTAGTTTTGGTGGTAGAGGTGAATTTTGAGGTAGTGGTGAATGGTGCTATTGATGGTGATTCTGATGGTGATGATGATGATGCCATGTACTAAAATGTTTGCTCAATTATCAACCATAACAGATTTTCCAATTTTTCTATATATATTTTTTTCTATTTTTCTTAAAATCGTCTATTTTCCTCTTGTTTTAATTTTTCAAAATTTTATAAATAATTTTCAACGAGTACAAAGAATTTTCAATAAAATTTTTATATATTTTTTTGTAGTGGGCAACAGACAGCTTTTTTTACTGATTTAATTTCTTTTTTTCGTTCGTTCGTACCATTCGACTTAAAGCGACTGAAAACACTCACGTACTGCTCACTCACAGATCCGAAAGGCGAACACACCGGCAAAATTAAAAAAAAAAGTTTTTTTTTTTTTTGTAAAAAAAAGAAAAACATAGAAATTTTTATTAGAAAAAATTAAACGCGCGACCACGAATGTGACACGGATTTAGACAGCAACAACTACAACAGTGAATGAATAATATCAGATGAAGAAAATATAAAAAAAACAAATTTCAAAAAATCATCAACTCAATAAAAACAACAAAAATCTCTTTAGAAAATTTTGTTGAAAAATCTTTGTTATTATTGTTATTGTTGTTGTTGCATTTCATTAATATTTTACTTTAGTTTAAATCAAATCAAATGAAATGAAAAAAAATCATCAGTTCAGTTTAGTCTTCTAATTCAGAAGAGCAATAAAAACAAAATCTGAAAAAAATTCATGATTCTCCTAAAGAAAATATTTCATAATTTTAAAAGGCAACACAAAAAAATAAAAATGAGCAAAACTATTAAGGAAAGAGTCAGGAGAAACTTTAACAGAAAAATTGAAAAATTTTAATTCAAAAGTTCTGAAAATGAATTTTACGAATACTTATGAACAAATTTATACAAAATTCAAACAGATCGTGTAAATTCGACAACAATTTCGACTGCCTCAGTCTCCGGCGATATACAACTACTGTAATGCAGCTTTCATCTGCATCGGGAGCATCCTGTAAACGAGGTCGATACGGATTACTTTGGTGGTTTTTTAATATGACTGGATGAGTTATATTGTTTGTGGGTTTTGGAAAAGATCAAAGAACTTTTGGAATATTAAGGATTTTCGGAATTATCGCTTAACTATCTATTCTTTTAGGAAATTTTATACAAGAAAATTAAGGCCATAAAAGAAATTATGACAAAAACATTTTTTTTTTTTAATTTATCATATCCAAAGTAACCAATTGGGGAGCTTATTGCCCCTTCTCATAGAACAGAGGACAATGTCCGCTTTGAGTAATCAATTTGAATACACTTCAGATTTGTTCATGTGAAATTTCAATTCAAATATATTCCCGAGTTCGAAAGTTACGGTCCAAAAGAAATCGTTATGAGTCACTTTTTGAACTGGTTTTCCTTTTTGAGCTTTGGAATACCAATGAAAATTTCTTTAGCATTGTTCACATGAAATTTTAATCAAAAATATTGCTGAGATCGAAAGTTACAAGATCTAACTGAAATATTGCATTGATCATCACCAACTTCTATTGACTTCTTGCTTGGGTTCATATATACCAAATTTTATGACAGACGACTTTTTTGAAGATTTTTTGGTCTGATATATTTAAAACTTGTTTTAATAGTTGTTTGGCCTTCCCAATATCAGGAGACCTTTCAGTCTTCCCGGACCAGGTTTCCAATGAAAGATTAAATGTGCCTGATTCATCTTAACATCATTGGAAGCAATTTCACTACAGACCCTTCATAGTTTCATCCATTTTTGTAGAAGCATTTTAACATGAACTTCTTTTTCATCACTCATTTTGATCACGTGTTTAGCTGTTGAAATCTCAACAGCTAAACACGTGTGTCATTAGAAAAAACAAAACTTTACTAATTTAATTTCAATTTTTGTTTTTTTGGAATATTATTTCCTCAAAAATTGAAGAGCCCAAATTTAAGTTAAAATTCTTTTCTTCTCACTCCTCATTTCAAAAAAAGATCACATCAGAGAAAAAACTTAAAGGAAAACAAAATAATAAAAATTTATTTTCATTAAAAAAACACAAAAAAAATGAAATCAAAAAACATCTTCTTCTTTCTGCTCTGATCTAATAACGTCAACGATTCCCTCAAAAATTTTGATTTAAACGCCTTTCCAAAAAAAAGAAGATCTTTAGAATTTATCTTCTGAGCAAAAAAAGAAAATAAAATTTATACAAAAATATTTATTAGAATTTGCCAAAAATGATTTTAATTTAATTTTTTTTCTTTGCAATTTGTGTCTTAAATAAAAATTTAGGAAATTAAATCAGCGCGTGTCCAATATTTTTTTTTTTGTGATTTCTAACATGAGAAATACAACAATAACAAATTATTAATCTGTTCCATATGCATTTCTATATTCACACAAGCATTTTGTAGTCCCCCACCTTCTCATGTTCATTATATGTTTGTGTGTTTCTTCCAAAATTAGTGCATTTTTATACCTTTTAGTCCATTTATTTATTTATATTATTTTCTCCTCTACGTATCTTAACTGAGCTCATTTCCTAAAATTAATTTTTATATCTAAAATAATTTATTTATTTTAAAATACAAAAAATATTTATATTTCTAATTTAACCCAGCAAACATTTGTGACGCCATGAGATATTTGACAATAATTTCCTGTTAAAATTGTTTATTATTAAAAAAAATTTATTTAAACCAAAATTAAATTGAAAAATTCAATACTTTTTCGAGTGAAAGACAAAATTCATAAAATAAATAAATTTAAAAAATATTTTTTCTTTTCAAAAATTGTTGTCTGGTCTTTGTCTTTATTATATAGAAACTGAAATATAAATATTTTAATTTTTTGACATTTTAAATTTTTTATTTTGTGTTTGAAATTTTCGCTTTGGAAAATTTCTAGAAATAAAAGATGAATTTGACATTAACATTTAAAAACAAAATTTTTAAGTCTTAAAAAAATATCAATTTGGCTAAAATTTAAAACATTTTCAAACATTCAATAATTAATCATTTCGTCTGGGTTCACACACGTGCAATTTTTTGTCAACATGATGTCTAGATCATAAGAGAGAGAGAGAGAGAGAGAAAAATCTACATTATTTTCTTTTTCTCGTTTTCCATATGAAACTCAATTTTTACTGAAATATGAAAATTCCATATTAAAAACTCAATTTTTAGAGAAAAATTAATTTTTTTACAGAAATTAAATTTATAGTGAAAAAAATTGGGAATTTAAAAGAAAAAATTTAAATTTTAATTGAAATTGAAATGCAATTTTTTTCATTAATTTTTAAGAGAAAAATTAAATTAGGCAGTGCCGAATTTTCTGTACCCTTTTTTGTTTTTTTATTAAGGGAGTTAACATTTAACGTAAAGTCCCTCTTAAAAATAGACTTTCATAATATTATCACTTGTAGATGGAGAAGCCATTACTATAGCCTTTGTATGAGTCAATATAGATTCTCTAGAGCACTCAATATGCATGCAAACTTTTTCACGAGCAGTTTTCGCTTTCACTAAAACAATTCCGGTATAAATATGGAAAAGTTTAATAATTCGGCCATTTATAAGACGATTTCGAAAATTTAAAAAATTTAAATTTAGAAAAAATTTGCAATTTTTTTTGCATCGAAATTTTGTTCATAATATCGGAAAATGCCTTTTTTTCCTATAACTCGGAAACTAATGGACCAATTACTGTGCTCAAAAATTCTCCTAATTATTTTCGATTTGCTGCTACAAAAATATGTCTTTAGTTTAAATAGAACGCTCAAAAAGTCGAAAACATTATTTTGTCTTTATATTGTTGTTGTTGTTGTTTTTAATTCCATATCCAACAACAACCATAAGGAAAATAAAGAATTGTTTATTTCTCAGCTCTTTATGAACCGATTTAAAAGAAACAAAATTTGAGAACAAAATTTGGCAACTAGGTCCACAGTTGCCCTAGATACGTCAGAATAAGTTTTTGCCTATATCTCGGAAACTAATAGCCCAATCGAGTTTACGTCTTCAATTAAAAAAGCGTAAAAAAATCGAAAACAAGATTTTATACGTTGTTATTGTTTTCCTAGAGTTATAAACAACAACAACAACCACATTAGACTAATTTTTTAAAACAAGAATTATGAACCGATTTTTAAAAATGAAAACAATTAAATTCGAAAAAATTGTAATCAATCAGTGCCATAACCAAGTCCATAGGTCAAATGGGGGATTTAAAATATAGAAAAATATGTTTTTGCCTATAATGTAGGAACTAATGGCCTGATTCATTACATGTCTTCAGCGCATAAATCCGCTAAATTTATTGAAATTTATCTGTGAACAAATAAGGTCTCTAACTATTGTAGATTCTTAAAAAACAGACAAAATCCAAACAGTGTTTGGGGTACTCTCAGTTGTTTGCTAATATCTGATCGAAAGCATTTTCAATCGTTTGATATACATATCATATATGTTAACTATAGGTCGGCATCATAAACTTGATTTCAACCGACACACGGACGGACAGACAGACAGCATAGCTCAATCAATTTCTTTTTTCACACCGATCCATAATATATATATTTTTTTAGATATAAGGTGAAAATCGTGGAAATTACAAACGTAATAACAAACATATGTATACCCATCTGATCTGGTCAAGTGAAGGGTATACAAATTAGGGAGACATTCAGTTTTTAGTAAAAATATTCTTAGAAAAAAATTCTTAGATGAAAAGTAGAGACTAATTGAATTTTAGTGAAAATTTGAATTTTTAGTGAAAAATAGAATTTTGAGTTAAAAATTAAATTTTTAAAAAAATTTCAATTTTTAGTGAAAATTTTTAATTTTAGTGAAAATATAAAATTTTTGTGAAAATATCACATTTAAAAAAAATTTTAAAAGTCATTAAAATTTCAAATTTTACTTAAAATTTCAAAATTTGGTGAAAATTTCAATTTTAAAAACAAATTTCAAAATTTTGTGGAAAAAATCTCAGAAATACTTTTCGAGTCAATTGATAAACTTTGGCATGTGTTATTATTTTGGGCCCAAATGAAATTGACCCCTTATATCAGCCAGCTCCCATACAAAGATCCTCCCGGATTTGGACTTTAAGGTCTCATAAAACTCATATTTATTAAAATATTTTAATTTAGTTTAACTCAAAGAAATAATTTAAGTCCATATGATGAATTCCGAATAGATCGGTCCACAACTAATCGTATCTCGCATACAGACTTAAGATGGTCCGTATTTCACTTTATACATTTAATATTGTGATAACACTTTATTTATATTTAAGATTTATAAGAGAAACGGTGCATAATTTTCTAAAGGTCTCATAAAGCCCCTCTCCCTCACTAATGCCAGTATTTCGTTTCATACACTCACAAATCATCTTATTACAATTTCGTTTTAATCAAACAAAAAGAAATTCTCTAATATATTTCAAATGTTTTTTTATTTGAGCTGTCAAAATGTTTGCTGGGTAAATAACCTTAATTAAATGAATTATTATCACTTGTATTTTATAGGTTCGTGTGAAATTAAAACAATAAATCGTGTTAAATGAAAAAAAATAAATAAATAAAAAATGTTTACAAAAAGGTTAAATTGCAGATGAAATGAATTAAATGAAAAATGTTTTGTATTTAAAGTGAAAATTAGAAAAAATATAGTTTTTTTTTCATTTTTTTTTGCAGGGAAATGGAGTCTAAATGAATTTGGATTGTTTTCAAAATTAAAAAAAAAAAAGATTATTTTTTTCTATTTTTATGGATTTTAATTGCACAGACAATACCAACAAATGGAAACGCTTAATATAGGGGTCAATCAATTAATCTCAAGTATTGTTACCCTTGGATATTCATACATTCATGTTTACAAAAAAGTACCGATATGAGTGCACCACAATACAGTGAGGATCACAGACGTATACGCAATAAATTGATTGTGAAAGAAACAGTGGGTTGTGAGAGAGAAACATTTGGAAAAATATAAAACATTTTAAAATTATTTGATATTTTTTTATAATTTTTAATTCTAAAATCTGTTAAATTTTTTGTAAAAAAATGCTTTCTCTGCACCACTGTGCTTAAGAGATTCGCTTAAACATTTTATAAATTAAACGATAAAATATTTTGTGTCTGTGTGTGTGTGTGTTTTTTAGTAAAAGGAAATGATTAGTGGGGCATCTGTTTTCATCTGAGAGAGAGACAGACATAAACAGAAATAAAACATTTTCAATCGTGGACTCTTGAACAAACATTTAACACTATCAAAACCATTTGGGGTTTATTTTCAACAAATTACAAAAACTACCTTGAAATAGTTCACATTTATTTAATCTAGAACATTTTACTACACATTTGTATACCCTACACCACCATAGCAGGTCAAGGTACCTTTAAGTATACCGATCATTTTTTGAAACGATTTAATAATGTCCGTCCATCTGTCTGGTCAATTCGCTGGCTGTCAGTGAAATTTAGTAGAGAGGATCTGTTTGGACCAAAAGGCTTAGTCTATCGATACAATATTTCGGGGTAGCTCCGATATAAATGTCGGAGGAAATGGGGGTAAAAATGGGTTTAAAATTTATTTCGTCTTAAATATCTCTGAAACTATAAGACATGGCCTATTTTGGTGAATTAAAAAAAACATTTATGAAATTGCAAAATTTGTAGCGGCACCTGACCACAAGGTTATTTTTAGTACTTTAAAGCCACTTAAAAAAAGCTTTGAGCTATTCGACAAAAACTGAATCGATCTGAATAAAAACGGACTTGAAAAAAATGGGTGAAATATTTTTTCCGACTTGTACTCCTTTAAAGCCACTTTACACTTCAGATTTAGCTGTGTAAAGTTTCATGAAGATATCTTGAACGGTTCAAAAGTTATTGAATTATTAAAAAATGATTTGAATAAAAACCCGGACTTGAAAAAATGGGTTAAACATTTTTTTCGACTGGAATATTTCTGATTTTTTTTTAAATATTAATATAACCGAGGTTTAGAGGGTCACCAACCACGACCGTGGCTATAAATGTGCTTCCACTCAAAATTTATATATTTTTTCGAAAAAAAAAAAATCGATTTGGATACACTGTGCAGCCTTCAAATATTCCCCACTTCTAAACATGGCCTCAATCGGCATAAACCTTTTATAAATATCAGTATTAGGAAAATATTTTAAGCCAAGTTCCATGCTACGATGATCAGTCCATAATTATTCATATATAAGCTATGGTGCAGGGTATTTTATAGCCTGTTTAAACCGACCATTAAACTCTTTTTTATTTTTGTTGTTGTTATTTTTATTAATATAAATATTTAGATGTTTTCATTTAACACAATTAAGTTTTTTATGCAAAATTTATTTAAAATTTGCTTTAGTTCACACAAACAAACAAACAAATTGTTTATGCTCATTTTAACATTAAAACACAATTTAATTTATTTCATTTTCGCTTTTTCTTTTAGGAAAATTTTAACGTTTTCATTTTCTTTCTAAATAATTTATGTGATTAAAACATCAACAATTATTCTTTTAATTAATAAATTAATTTCAATTAAACATACTCAACAATTAATTAAAATATTTTGAAAATCATTTTTAAAATTTCCAATTTTTTTCTTTTTACTGTTATTTACCGCACAACGATCGCATCTAAACTAGAAAAGGGCTTTAAATTAGTATTTTGCAAACCTAAAATTCAAATTACATTCAAGATAATGATGTTGTTAATGATGATGAAAATAGTGATAATAATAATGATGTTGTTGTACACAATAAAACACATTGTGTGTGTGTGTGTATGTTTGTTGTTTATTCTAAATATATTATAACAACAACAATTACTGCAAATACAACAAAAAAACATCATCGTCAGAAAAGTCAACTTATTATTTTATATGAATGAGTACGATGGGTCTGGTCTTACGTCATCAGTCGCTAAATGCACAACTTTTCTTTATTTGTTGTTTTTGTTGTTTTTCCTTTTCTCTTTTTTTTGTTCTTGCACATTGTGTCTTTTTTTTATTCAATTATGGGTTTGCCAATAGGGAAGTTAATGGGGGAAATAGTCATTGTTGTTCATTTTCTTTTTTGTTCTTTCTTGTTTCTATTTTTGCAAAATATGTCTATTTTTAATTGTATAAGTTGAGTGGTACCAGGGTTCTCGATAAAGTGTCTAACACGAATAAATGGTTTAGATATTGGATAAAATCAATTAGTATTAAAGATTCATTGGTATCGGCCCAGAATTGTTGAAAAGGTAGTATAGATTTTATACTACTAAGAATTTTACTCATTTGGCTCTAAAAGCTATGATACGGATTTTCATACTCCATATCATAATGTCTCTTGAATCGCCGAAGACCAATAATAACCAATAGAAAAGACTCAAATTTTCTTCATAGGGAAACAACAACCAAAATTTATTTTTTTTTCCTGTATTTACCTTTTATTAGCCGCAAAAATTTTTAAAATGGTCTAGAATATGTTGGGTATAAGACTATAAACAGTCTTATATACTCTTTAATATAAGACCTTTTGTACGGTCTAAATATTCTGGACTATTTTAAAAATCATTGCGGCACAATGTACCCAAATCGATTCTGTTTCAGTAAGAGCTGAAATGTTTTTATGTTGACTTAGAGGAGTAAAAACTCCAATCTGAACAAAAGCGTAGTCGATCTCACAAAGATACCAGTTTTTTTTTTTTTTTTTAATTCGCCAAAAATTGATTTATGAATTGAGAAGAAATAAATTCTTGTATATAAATAGTTCTTGTTCTCTACGAAATTATGCTTACAGTTGTATGTTATCAATTAGTTTCAGAGATATTCAAATCAAAATAAATATATTTAACCCATTTCTACCCTTCTTTTATATCCAAAACGATTTTTATTAGTTAAATCTAAATGAAATTTCACATGGTAGAGTATTTTCGAGTAGATAGGGAGGAAATAAAGTGGTTGGTGACCCTATAAAGTTGACCTCCGGTGCACTAATTTTATAAAAAATTTTAACAAAATTCCCTTATAACTGGAGACAAACAAATTTTGTATATTGACTACAGATACCAAAAATACAGATTTCCCGACTCGAGAGGTAAGATTAAAAAACCTGCTTACTTCACAAGGCTTCTAGTCTGTCTTCAGACAGCTCTTATAAATCTCCATAAAGTCGTTTATATATGCAGACAATCTATTAAAGTTTCTGAGGTTTTCACGTCTAAATCCATTTTATACCCAAGTTTCTTTTTAGTTTTTGAGTTACAGAGCTAAATCAGGGCCAAAAGATTTTTCAGAAATATGATCCAGGTTTTCTACAAAATTCTAAAAAATATTGCTACATTAACCATATAAATGTGTGAGTCCATTAAAAAATGATATCGAACGGCCTTTTCAATAAAAAGGCCGTCATTAAATGAATCTGCAAGATTTAACGTTTTCATAGATACCAAATATTTCAGTAAATAGTTTATATCTTGAATGAAAATCCAACCTAAACTTTCTCTAATATAAATTAAGTTGTTTTCCTTCAACTCGAAATCATCTCAGGTCGAGCCATATGGAATATAATTAAGGCAACTCTCACAGTGCAAAACTTATAAAATAATTAAAAAAAAGAAACTCAGCCTGATCTCTATAGCAAATTATATAGAACATAATGTAAATAAAAATCTAATTAAAGTTCTATGTCAGTTAAATAAAATGAACATTATTATCTTTTCCTATAATTAACGATGAAGTCAGATATCTGACTGAAGTTGTTTTAAAAACAATACAATTAGATACAAGAATGGGACACTTCATGTTCAAGTGACAACGAATGATTTGCAAAATAAATGTCATGTTTTCCAACAACAAATTACAATAACAATTTGAAATAAAAATATTTGAAAACTTTTAAAAATCCCGCATTTAAATGCAGAATTTTGAACAATAAAACAAAAAACAACTTTAATTGTTGAAATTTAAACTTATCAAGTAAACATTTTATATAAGTCTGCGATGAATCTTTAATACCCTACACATGTTACATGTTAATATAATTTACTAACTTTTACCCGTTGCGCTTTGCTGCACAAACATTCTCCTTAATCCAACGTTTATTTAAAAAACGGACATTTGGTCGATACACCATTTGTCCAGTACAACAATTTGGAACCAAATTTTTGATCATTCTCTATTACAAATGTTTAGATATTCGATAATTATGATTTTCTTTGTATGGAGGATAAACTTCCCCCTGGTCCTATCGGTTCTATATTTTGTTCACTAAAATTGTTCCTTGTGATAGTGATTGAGACCAAATTTTGGCCAGTGAAGAAGATCCTTGGGTAATTGGAACTAATATGAATATTCCCGCTTTTCAGTTCTTTAGATTTTCATCAATTAATATTTATGGGAGTACCTTTCCTTTATGAGAGTACCCGTCCTATATTTTGATCCCGTCCTATTTTAATTCTTGAGAAAGTGTTTGGGTCAAATTTGAGAACCTTTGCTGTTATAGTTCTTTAGATATTCGATAAACAATATTTTCTTTGTATGGGGGACACCTCTGCTCATAAACCTATCCGCCCTTCATTCTATCCAGTAAAATAGTTACTTGAAAAAAGTTACTTGACCAAATTTTAATACTCTCGATAATTATCAACATTATCTTTGTATGGAGGCTACCACTCCCCCTAATCCTAACCGTCCTTTATTTTGTCTAGTAAAACAGTACCTTCATAAAGTGGTTGAGACCAACTTTAAAAATTACTTTAAAAATTCTCGCTGTTATATTTCTTTAGATATTCGATAATGAATACTTGTTTTGTATGGGGGTTACATCCCTCCTTGGTCCTATCGAAATTTTTTATAACTTTTGTTACTTTCGAGTATATTTGGCATCATTCTGTGGAAATATTAGCAAAGACAGTTCAGCTTATTCGATTATTTGACCACAAACGTAAAAACGTTAAATTTTAACTAAATAAAAAAAAATATTCAATCTTAAATCAACTATGTTCAATGTTGATTTTGCTTCATGTCTTTTTTTGTATGTATGCTTTGCGTTGTTACACACAAAATAATAAAGTTAATATGCCCTCATACAGCACTTGTGGTTAAGTAGGGTATAAAAATTACTCAATTAAATTTATTTCTTAGAATATTTGATATTTTGACAGAAACAATAATCATTTGCATCTAAACGTGATCTTTACTTTGTCACTTTAGTACTTTATTTTTAAAAAATTTAGTACTAAAAATGCTGAATCATTTAAAGACATTTTGCGCATTTTAATAACAGTAATTTATAGTTGAATACTTTACAAATGGAGACTTGAAAATATATTTAAAATATTTTTATCTTAAAAGTTTTAATGGAACCAGTTTTTTAAAGGCACCTGCATTTTAAGAAAAATTAAATTAAATTAATAAATTTAATTTTTTATAAAAAAAAACGAAATTGAACAAAAATAAAACTTGTATTTTAATTTAAATGTTTTTTGCGGTTAAATAAATATTTGAAATTTTATTTTTATAATTCTCAATATCAATTAATTGATTTTAAGTTATAAATTTAGTTTTCAAATTCATTCCATTAAGTAATTTTTTTTAACTAGATTTTTCTAATAAAATATTGAATGAATTTGTTTGTTTTGTTGTGAATAGATCGATCGATCTATTTAATTAACCCTCGTATACATTTCATTTCATTCCATGGGAAATTGATTGTGATAAATGTTGGCAATCTGTTCTTATTTAAAGCTTTTTTCTCTATTTTTAACTAAAACATGGGAAAACAAGTTGTTAATAGAGATGCAATTGATAAATTTCTTAAATTGCAACAGATGTTGAAAGTAAAATTATTTTCCATTTTGTTTTTGCTAAATGTTTTTTGAAGTTTTATTAGACTCAAAGACTTCATAGAATCGAATAAAAGACGATCAATCAAAGTCAAATGATAATAATGACATAAATTTGAATTTCTTAAGAAAATTCAAATAGAGAATGTTAAGTTAGACTGTGCCGAATCTTAAATACCCTCCATCACATATATGAAAGTAATAATATCCCTACAGATTGATCGCATTAGATCAGGCAATACAACCTAATGCGTTCAACCACTTCATTGCCACCAAATATTTCATAGCACAGATTTTGAAAAAAAAAAACTGTATCAAGCTGGACAAGCAAACCCTTTAAGTCGTTTAAACCTGTGGCAAAAAGGCAAAACTACATAACTCATTTTTGAACTTTTCAAGCAAACTTATCGAACTTCAAAATGAAGTATGTAAAGTAGAAAATATTAAATATCGTTTATTTATACTTCGTTTTAAAGTTCAATGTTGCACTATGAAAATTAAAAAAAAATGAATTATGTTGTTTGAATTCCCATTCTTCTTCTTCAAAAATTTCAATCCCTATAAAACATATTTGAAAATGTGACAATTTTCCACTGAAATGATCGCCTTGTCATTATAGGGTCCGTCCAATATAAAATACTTTTTAGGTGATTTTATTACATATAAAACTATTTAATAAAAATAATATAATTTTGTGATTTGAAAATTTAAAAAAAATTTTAAAATTTTTGAGTTGGGCTTCTGGGCAGATCTTTTACCCAATCTCACCCAGATTTGGATAATCACTGACTACACCCCAGAGCAGAGATGGGGACCTGTACTCTTCCAAATCAACCAAAAAAATCTCAACTTTAACCACTTGAAATTGCTTTAACATTTGCTTGAGGGTTCGAAAGTTACAGAATTATTTAAAAAAATTGAAGACATTGTATACAAAGAGACAGTAAAAACTTCACCGCAAAGAAGTGTTTAATCAGATGAAAGTGAGGACTTTTTGTGCACAATCGATCATTCTCAAGATCACAAAATAGTAGTTGTTAATAAAATGATAAGATACAATGAGTTTAACAACTTGTTCGTCACATGGTGTAACGTAGGGAGACAGCGAGGGTGCACAAGTGTCTCTATTGTGTATCCTGATGTGACGATAGATTATCATCCCGAACAACCATGTTAAATTATTAGATTAGATCATGTTTAAATGATTAATCGGAAGCTTAGTAAAATGGACAATGGTGTATCTCTTTAGACTATCAGATGATGAGTTTGGAATAATCACCAAAAGCTGCTGGGATATGTTACAAATATATAAAAATACGTGATGCAACACGTTCAATATGGATGTACGTACTAATTCAAATTGTTTCTTAAATATATAACGGTAAAATATATTATGAGAGTGAAGAAAAGTGTCGCATTTTCGACTATGACTTTTTCAACTGAACCGATTTTGATTTTGGAATATTAATGAAGAGAATATATCTGTAATATTATGATAAATATCTGTACACTAATTTTGTTTAAATCTCTTTAAAATTAAAAAAAAAATAATACAAAATTTCTTCCCCAGAGCTTTAAGTTTGACTCAGATGTCGGTCTATAACTTTGTTTATTTATACCGCAGGGTCTGAATAGACATATGGACAGACGTGCACAGCTAAACCGTTTTTGATTTAATGCCTTATGAGATCTTATATGATTCCTTTTTGACGTTATGCATCGAACAATAAACTTAATAGACCCCCTTTCATGACTTGTGGTGGTAGAGGGTATAAAAATATTGCGTTAAATTTAAATTTTAATAAAATTTCAAAATGAGTCAATTAGTTGAAGTTTTGTTTTTTATGAAATAAATATTTGTTAAATGAAATATAAACAAAAATCTTTAAATCATTTTAAAACTATTTTTTTTTTTGTTTTTCATATTTGATATTTCATTATCACAAATATTTGTTTAGTGTGAAATTAAGTTTTTAGTTTAGTACGTTTTATTAACTTTATTATTTTGTTGATTGCATTTTATAACAAATACATTTTTTTAATTAGTTTTCCTGACAACAAACAAATAAAAATTAAAAACAAAAATTTATTTATTTTTTATTTATTTGTTCACATTTAATAAGAACTTAAAAATAAAAAGACATAAATTGTGAGAGATAATAATTGTTGCTACAAAGCAAACTGAGAGTCTAAGAAAATATATATCAGAACTCTCTTTAAGAGCGGCAAAATAGTATTGACAAAGTTCTGAATTATAAAATCTATTCTGTACACCCTTCACCACAACAAGTGCTGAAAAAGGTATATTAACTTTGTTATTTTGTTTGTAACTCCTGAAGGAAATAATGTGAGACACTAAAAGATATAGAAATTCTTGCATGAAATCTGAGTCGATATGGTTATTATTTGTTATTATCTTAAAAAAAAAATAGAAAAAGTTATAGACCGATATCTGAGATAATTTCTTAAAATTAAAAAAATGAGTAACTTAGCAGATTATAAAATTTTCATTAATTTTGACACCCGGATATGGCTTTAAGTGCTTAAATCTTTTGGATAGTTCATGGTTCCATACAAACGAAACGTTTAATATCGCAGATCTCTTAATATCAAAATATTTAAGACAACAAAGTTTTTGGACAGAACACGAGAGAGTAGTATTATTTATAGTGTAGGGAACTGAAGATTCGACACTACCCTATTTAAAATTCTTACTTGTTTTTATCTAAATTTCAAAATTTTTCCTTATTCTTTTCAAAAAGAGAAAATATAATTCCTTCAGCATATAGAATCAGAATTACACACCGATATCCCAGAAATCGTAGTAATGAATTTTCGTTTCTAATTAATTTCCTGTCCATGTAGACCGATTAGATGAAAGGTTCCAACTAACAGACATATTGCTTAAAAAAGTTTTTACTAGTTCCAGAAAAAGTTTACACTGTTAAAAAAGTTCTTTCAAAATCAAAAGTTATTCTAACTTTAATGATTTTGAATGTGGCGTTATGATGTTAAGATAAAAAATTAATATCAAAAAAAAAAGTCCACCAATAATTTGACCAATTCGAAATTAACCCAGTTTGGACCACTACCCGATTCCATTAAGTTATACGAATACAATTTTGTAAAGTGCCGATTTTTGTAATCCTGATTACAAATATCGAATGATTTGAATCTCTGTATTGATCAGTTTCTAAATAATGGATTTTTGAAAAATTGGACTTAAGATCAATAAAAGGAAACACATTTTTGCCTTAAAGTTGAAAATATGGATACGGCATAAATTATATATTTTGAATCTAAAAACTATATCTTTTGAATCCAAAATCTATGAATCCTTAACTTCTTAAATATTTTCTATTGAATCTATTAAATTCGTTTATGACAATTAACATTGTAAAATGTTAAATAAACTTCATAAAGTATTTTTCAATAGATTAAAATTAAAAAAAAATGTTTAATTAACTCTTTTCACGATGTTAAAATAACCTTTTAGAGATATTGATATTTATTAAATAAATAACATTACTTTGTACATATAGAGGAATTTGAATAAATATTTATCACCTAAATAAAAACCGATCGAACTAGAATGACTTCCTGTGATCGGTCCAGTAATTCAGATGGTTCCTATATAAATAAAGTGATTTATTAGTTCTATAGCACTCATATAAAGCCTATTTAAATAAATCACCTTTAATGGTATAAATAAGGGTATTATGATATTTTAAATTAATATCAAGCATAAATCATGGAACCTAACTCTACGAGGATCGATCTCTGCACAATGTGATGGGGTAAGTCGCTCTAAAATGATTATTACACTTAATGTTTTAAAGAGAAAATTTTTAACCACTAATTTTACTGACATCGAAAATTTTCCAAAAGAAAATTAACATTGTCTGATATTATTTTAACTACAATAAATTTTGTTTTTAATATGTAAAATTATATTTATCAAAAATTTTCTACATAATTTTTATTCAACTATTTTCAATGTTTTCTTATTTTAACTATTATTTTTTTCTTTAGACTTCCGATTCTTAAAATCTGTGATTGAATCTAATAATTATTATGATTTAATAATGTGAATTTAAAAAGATTTGAAAAAAAATTTGACACATTATTAATATTATTAATGGCATAATGCCAAAATGACAACTAAAGATCTCTATCAAATCGACAAAAACAAAATTATGGTCTGTATAAATAAATATCAGCCGGCTTTTTTATTTTTTATTTATGTATTTGTATTTGTATTTGAATATATATAATGAAATATAATCTAAATAATGTGCAAATATTCTAATCAGTTTTAATCATTTGAATTCAAATCGAAAAACTTATTTAAAATTATAATCAAAATGATTCATTTATATATTCAAGATAGATTTTTTTTAAAAAAGTTCTCTTCAACAAACATTTGTTTTGATATTGAAAACTGTTGAGATGATATGAAACCAATGTTCTTTTCTTTGGGAAGAACAACATTTTCTTTTAAAATTATTTATATTTATCATCAGATCATTAGTATGAACCGATTCCGTTTATATATATATTAAAGAGAAAAACAAAACTTATTTTTAATTTCCAAAAAGAAAATAAATTTAAATTTCTTTTCAATATTTTTGGACACATTCCCAAAATGTATATATATATGAAGACAATTTTATATAAATAAATCGAAAATTAATTTTAATAATTATCTATAATTACGACATTATCTACGTGAGAGTACGTGAGAGTGTTTTAATTGTTTTTAACAAAATATAATAAATAATTAATTGATTGTGAAGAAAACAAATTGATAAAATTTGAAAATGAATGATAAACATTTTTGAATACCCTACACTAATGGTGTTAGACAGACTTTTAAGTAAATCTATCAACTCCGAGTCATATTCTGGCTCAAATAAATTATGTCCGTCCTTCCGTCTGTTTGTTCGTCCAGCTTGATTCCCATGTAAACGTTGTGAATGCTATACAAATATCTTATTACTTGATCAAAATCTTTTCAAATTGGTCATGTTCGGTCCAAGATTTCTGTCCGGAATTCTAGGTCATAAAACCAAATTTTAAGATTTCATAATTTCCTATTGATCTCATGATCACCTCGAATAACATAAATGTTCAGCTCTTTACTAGATCAGTTGAAGCTCTATTTTAGTTCTGTACAGATTTTAGTTCCGATTCTAGCTTTGGTTTAGATTGTGGCTCAGTTTCCGGTTCAGATTCCAGTTCAGATTTTAGTTCAGATTCTAGTTTAGACTCTTATTTAGTTTCAAGTTCAGATTCCAGTTCAGATTCTAGTTCTGATTCTAGTTCCGATTCTAGCTTTGGTTTAGATGTCAGTGAAAATTGTGGCTCAGTTTCAGGTTCAGATTCCAGTTCAGATTCTAGATCAGATTCTAATTTAGACTCTTGTTTTGATTCTCATTCAGATTCTAGTTCCTCTTCTAATTCAGATTCTACTTCAGATTTTGGAACTCTTTTACTTTAGATTCTACTTAAAATTTTAGTTCAGACTCTAGATCAGATTCTAATTTATATTCTTAATTAAATTTTTGTTCAGATTTTATTTCAGATTTTTGTTCTCTTTTACTTTAGATTCTAGTTAAGATTTTAGCTCAGATTCTACATCAGATTCTTATTTAGATTCCAATTAAAATTTCTCTTGCAGTTTTAGTTCTGTTTCAATCCTACGAGGGTTGGCCCACAATTTTCCACACCTACTTTGTGACGCTCCTAAGTGACTTTTTACTTTAAATTACCAAAAAAAAAAAAACAATAAAGTTAAATTTTAAATATAAAAATTTTGTAAATTTTCAAATTTGAAAATATTCTTTGGACTCATAATGAAAGTTTTAAAATCAAAAAATAATAATTAAAATTACACGAGGTTTTTTTCTCCGAATATTTTAACATTTAAGTGTTAAATTTTAATTATTAATGTTGTTGTTATATTGATCATATTTTGTTATTGAAATGATAATTGAACAAACATTTGTTTTTCTTAAATTTTAGACTTTTTTTGTTAATTTTGTTGTTGTTTTATATTAAATAATATTTAATAAATTACATATTTATTTAAAATGTTAATATTCACCGTTTTTAAATAAATATTAGCAAATTCACATTTTTTCAATCCCCAATTATGGTTATTTACCTTTTATGGTTTATTAAATAATAATTTTTGTATATTTTTACTTGATTTTTTTTTTGCTAAATTTATTTTTATAACAAATACAATGATTTCACTTTATTTATTAACTTTTTAATTTTAATATATAATTTTTTTATTTTTCTTAATTGAAATTTTTCAATATTTTTTTTTTTATAAAAAAACAAAAATAATTTTTTTTAATTTTATTTCATTTCAAAACCACCACTTTTTGCCAGATGTTTAACTTATAGAATGGACATAGAATATTTTTTAATAATATTTTTTATGATTCCATTTTGTTGTTGTTTTTTTAGATTTTAAATTTTTTTTAAAAAGAGACATTTATTTGCAATTCAAGTGCTTTTTTTCTTGGATACGTAGAACAACATGAATGATAACGTCAAAATGTTATTTGTTAAGAGTTTTTTGAGTAAAAATTTATTTATTTTTTAGTTAATAATTTTTTAATTTTGTTTCATTTTTGTTTACTTGCGCACACTCGGTAAAATTTACAACGATCGCGTTCAGCCCCTCTGCCGCCATTTAACAGACTGTGATTTTTTTAAAAATCACCATTATTTCAATACTCCGAAATACTTTGTTTTGTTTCATTTATAACAAAAAAAATAAAATCTCTTAATTTTATTTTCATTGTTTTGTTTTTTTCGGTTCTTATTTTAAGCCGAAAAAAAGTAACAAAACAACAACTTCTCATTATTTGTTTTTGTATTTTGAAACATTTACAGGTGGCAAAATTAACATTTTACTGGCGCGTAAGTACGTTCTCAACTCGCATGCTGCCGCCAAACAGACCTCTCAAACACAGAACGCCAAACTCACACAAAGATCAGCAGCGGCGTAAAAATAATGAAAACAAAATGTATAAAAAAAACAAAAAACAGAAGAAAAAAACAGCTCCCAAAATGTTTGTATGAGTTTATGACTTCCTGCTCCTCTTTAGCTAATTATTATTTTGGTTTGTTGGCGAAGGGTTGGTTATTTGATAATTGGTAATAGGGGAGTCAGACGTGGAGTCTTATTGTAATACATTTTTATGTGTATATGTAGACATGTTGTTGTTGTGTTTTTTTAGTACCAGAGTATTATTTATTTGTGGTTTTTGTTGTGGTTCGCAACGATACGTTAATTATATTTAGCAAAATACTTTAGAAACACTTAGTTTTTATTTTCTAACACAGACAGACGGACAAACAGATAGACAATATTTATGTCGAAACGTTTGAAACGTTAACTAATTAAATCGCTTAAAAATAAAAAGAAACTGAAAATTGTTTAATGGACTGTAGTGGACAAAAGTGGTATATATTGCTGGGTATAAATACGATATCAACAGTTTAGACAAAACAGAAGTTTTTTAAATTTCAGAACAGTTGTAGTTCAGCTTTAATTCAGTTCCAGTTCAGTTTTAGTTCTGTTCTGGTTCAGTTTTAGTTCTGATTTTGTTCGGATTCTAGTTAAGATTCAAATTTAAATTCTAGTTTACTTCTGTTCAAGGTCAACTCTAATTAAATTCTAGTTCGGATTTAAGTTTTGATTCTAGTTCGTATTCTAGTTCACATTGTAATTTAAATTCTAGTTTAGATTATAGTTCAGATTTTAGTTCAGAATTTGTTTCAAATTCCAGTTCAATTTCTACTTCAGATTCTAGTTCGGTTCTAGTGCAAATTCTAGTTTAGATTCTAATTTAGATTCTAGTTTGATTCTAATACAGATTTAATTTCGGATTCTAGTTCAAATTCTATTTCAGTTTCTAGTTCAGATTCGAAATCAGATTCTAGTTTAAATTCTGATTCAGATTTTAGTTCAGAATTTATTTCAAATTCCAGTTAAGTTTCTAGTTCAGATTGTAATTTAGATTCTAGTTAAGATACCAGTCCCGATTATAATCTTTATTCTAGTTTAGATAATATTTCAGTTCTATCGATCAATCGATCTTATGATCCCTGTAGATCTTTAGTATTCATCAGTCGTTTTATATCAACAATATTTCAATTCGATTTTTTATTTACTTTTGATTTTATTTTCATTTTACTTTTTATTTCTAACACTCATTGCTTAAGCATTAGAATACATACACGAATGTACGCAAAAACATTAGAATAAATAAACAAAAACAAAGAAACCAAAAAAACTACAAACTGAAGAATACAGACAGACCACCATTAATGAGGTATTTTTTTTTTTTTTGTTTTTTTTTTGGTTTTACTCGTACTTTTAATATACAATTCTATACATTTTTTTATTTTAATTATTTTTCTGTTTTTTGGTTAATAAAAAAAAAATTGTTATTTAGAAATGATGGCGAAGTGAATCATTCTTCATTTCGCTGTTAATTGTAAATGCGTAAACGTAACAAAATTTCAGAAAAGCAGAATAATTTGATCACTTAAGAAACTTATGAATTCAAATAAAACAACAAATACAAAGAAGTATTTTCTTTCATTTTTTTCTTTCTTAATGTTCCGTGTGATTTTCCAAATTGTGTTCAGTTTTTGTTGCGATAATTTATTTTCAGAAATTTCATTAATGATTTCTCGATTATTGGGAAACAATTAATACAGTTGAAGTTCCCAAAAGTTAAAACCAAAAAAAAAAAAACATTTTAATTATATTGAATACTTGTGTACATTCATATTCATTTATTTATTCATTTATTAATTTATATGAGAAAAAATATGTATGAAAGCTTTTTCTTATTCGCCAAAAGTTCATTGACTGACCAGTGCGGCCCTTGACAGTCGGACACAGTTTGGTATATGGTGCGGGCTTTTAATTTTAATTAGTTTTTGGAAATCTAAGTGTATTAAAGCGGCTTATGACTTTTGACCAATAAATGAATTATGATTTTAAGCACTCAAAACTAAACAAAATATGTGAATACGCAAATATAGAAATTTTTATTTCCTAAATTTTATATTAATTAATTAATTAATTAATTAATTAATTAATTTAATTTTTTAGAATTTCGCATTTGTGCCATAAATCAACTAAAGTAGAACGAAAATAAAACTGAATTAGATATGACCTAAACTTGATTTATAGCTGAACTTAAGTTTAAATCAGAAAATAGAACTCAACCAACATTTGAATTAGATTTTCAGCTAAATTTTGAATCGGAGTCCGACCTTGAATTTGAACTAAAATATAAACTTCATTTAGAGTTAGATTTTGAACTAGAATCTAACTTAAAATTTTAACTAGATTCTGAATTAAAATCTGAACTGGAGCAGATTCTAGATTCTAAATTTGCATCTGAACTTTATTCGAACTAGAATCTTAACTTTATTCCCTTTAGAATTTAAACTTAATTCGGAGCTAAATTCTAAATTATACTTAAACTGCCTTCAGAATTATAATCAGATTTAAAATGTAACTTAAATCTTATACAGCAATCTGAACTAGAATTTGAACTAAAATCAGAACTAGATGTTAAACGAAGTTCTAAACTGAAATCTGTACAGTAGTCCGAAGAAGAATCTGAACCAAATACTGAACCAGAATCTGATCTAGAAATTTAATCAAAATTTAAAATAGAATCTGAACTGGAAATTTCATTCGAATTTGAACTTAAATCTGACCGAGATGCATTAGAATTGAAACTCAGAATAAAGATCTTAATCCTGAACTAGATTCTAACTAGAACTGAATTAGAAATGAACTAGAAATAACTAAAATTGAACTAGAACTGAACTAAAAACTGAACTAGAAGTGAACTAGAACTGAATTAGAAATGAACTAGAACTGTACTAAAACTGAACTAGAACTTAACTAGAACTGAATTAGAAATGAACTAGAACTGTACTAAAACTGAAATAGAACTGAATTAGAACTGAATTAGAAATGAACTAGAACTGAATTAGAAATGAACTAGAACTGTACTAAAACTGAACTATAACTGTACTAAAACTGAATTAGAACTGAACTAGAACTGAATTAGAAATGAACTAGAACTGTACTAAAACTGAACTAGAACTGAACTAGAACTTAACTAGAAATGAACTAGAACTGAATTAGAAATGAACTAGAAATAACTAAAATTGAACTAGAACTGTACTAAAACTGAACTAGAAGTGAACTAGAACTGAATTAGAAATGAACTAGAACTGTACTAAAACTGAACTAGAACTTAACTAGAACTGAATTAGAAATGAACTAGAACTGTACTAAAACTGAAATAGAACTGAACTAGAACTTAACTAGAAATGAACTAGAACTGAATTAGAAATGAACTAGAACTGTACTAAAACTGAACTATAACTGTACTAAAACTGAATTAGAACTGAACTAGAACTGAATTAGAAATGAACTAGAACTGTACTAAAACTGAAATAGAACTGAACTAGAACTGAACTAGAACTTAAGTAGAACTGAAATAAAACTGAACTAGAACTTAACTAGAACTGAACTAGAACAGTACAAGAACTAAATTTGAACTGAATTAGAAATGAACTAGAACTGAACTAGAACTGAACTAGAACTGAACTAGGACTGAACAAGAACTGAACCAAGATTAAATTAGAACTTAATTTTACTTAAGGCTAAACTATTATTCCCCAATACACTTATCATTCCTAAAAATTCTCCATTTAAATTGAATGGAAATTTTTATCTTTTCACCTATTAATTTTTTAACACCTGGTGATTGATTTATGAAAGAAAATTTCTTCATCCAAATAAAATTGTATACAAGAACTATTTTTGGAGCAACAAGCTAAAACAAAATTTAACCTCTGCTCTTTAAGAAAAGTACTTTTCTATCGAAATATATGTACTAAGTATATTTGAAATATATTTACCTTGAATACTTAATTTCTTAAAATTAAATTTCTCATTCACTCTCTCTTTCTCTCATTCTCTCTTTTGTAGTGATCTATTGTCTAGAATTTAATACGATAAATGTAAAGTACATACAGTGTTGTTTTAAATACTCTATAAAAATATAAAACGTATACTAAGTATGTCAGTTTGTTGGATAAACAGGTATTTTAATGACTTTTTTGCGACCTTCGCATTAAACTAAATATTCAAGTTACTGACACATTTTTTAAAATATTTTTTGCAAATATATTATACGTGACTTTTGGTTGAAAAAAGTGTTAATTTCTTTAATTCAAATTTATAAAAATTCAAATTTATAAAAAAATCAATTTTCATATGGAATCTCCTTATTGAAAAGTATCTAAAACTTGTAATTTTATCTTAAAAATGCATGTATTTGCAAAATGTTTAAAATTGTTTTGTGCGAATTAATTTTATTTTATTTCTACTTCACTAGATTCAAATTATTTTTTTTATTTAATTTCCCATAAAAACAAGTTGAATTCCTTAAGATTAACAAACCCTGAAATCTATGAAATTTGAATTTAATAAAATTAAAGAAACATTTGAAAAAAATAACGATTATTTGGACCTTCAACATTTTTTTTATTAAATAAAAGTGAATATAACAATTTGATATTGAAACTGTTTATTTCACTGATACCGAAAAAATTCCCCAATAACAAAGTCACCATTATTCCAAACAAAACAAGAGGTTAAATGCAACAATCACTTTTATTTACCATTCAAATTTTACATTGAATGACAACATAATTTCAAATAACAATAAATTTAATTAAACCGAAATGAGTTTAATTAAACATTTAATTTTAAGTAATGACGTCGAAACAAATTCTTATGAACACTTCGGGATACGAAATGTACATAATCGCAAAATTATTGCATAAAAATATTAATTTATTGTTTATTGAAGTAATAAAAAATTTAACATGTTTACTAATCTAATCTTTATTAAAAATATCTCACTAATTAAACCCAATATTGATAGAATAACAGAAATGGGAATATCTGTTTATGTTCTAATCGTTCCTTATTTTAATTAAGTTATTGAAAAATAAAACCGAAATGGGAACGAACTGAAATTAAACAGAATTAGAACTAGAACATCAGTGGATCTGAACTAGAACTGATTTGAAAGAGAACTAGAACTGAGCTTAAACTTAACTAGAACAGAATTAAAACAGAACTAGAATGGAATTAAAACAAAACTGGAATAGAACCAGAACCGAAGTAAAACTGTGTAAAAGCTTAACTAGAACAGGACTAGAACTGAACTGAAACAGAACTGGAACGGAAATAAAACTCAATTTGAACTGAACTAGAAGGGAATTAAAATAAAACTAGCACAAAAGTAAAACAAAATTAGAACAGAACTAGAACAGAAAAAGAACGGAACTAGAAAAGAACTAGAATAAAACTAGAACAAGGAACAGAACAATATAAATAGAACGGAACTAGGGCAGAACTAGAACTGAACTAGAACAGATGAAGGACAGAACTAGAACAAAATTAGAGAAGAACTAAAACAGAACTAGAACAGAAATAAAACTGAATTAAAACAGAACTAGAAAATAATTAGAAATTTGTTGGATCTAAAATAGAATCATAGTAGAATCGAATTTAAAATCGAGACTAATTAAATCAATTTTAAAATTTGTGCAATTTTGTGATAAAATATTGAAAAAGAAACAGGCGATTTTAAAACTTAAAGCTAAACTAAAACCATTTTAGAATTGGACTGGAACTAGAATCTGAACAGAAATCTAAGATTAAATTTGCACTAGAATCTGAATTAGAATCTGAGTTAAATTTTCAATCAGAACTGATAAAGCACCTGAACTTTAATCTGACCAAGAAGCTAAACTAGATTAAAGCTAAAATTTCAATTAGAATTTATTACAATTGAAGGTAAATCTAATGTATGATCGAAACTAGAACCAGAATTAGAATCTTCACTAGAACTGAACTAAAATCTCATCTAGAATATGAACAATAAATTGGATCTAAAAGTGAAGGGAAATCGGAACTAGAATTTCACCTTTAATCAGAATTTGAGCTAGAATTAGAGCTTAACGAGGAATGATCTAGAACTGAATTTAAATATGATTTAGAATCTAAAATTAATCCTGAATTAGGGTCTAAGCTGGAAGTGTACTAAATTAAAATAAGAATAGTTTTAGAACTACACTTCAAACAGAACTAGAACATCTGACCCAACGTGCAAACCTGTACTAGAACTCGAACTACAATCTGGACTTGAACTAAAAACTAGACCTTAAATGGAAAAGAACTGGAATTGAATCCTAATTAAAGCAGAACTTACGTTAAATTGTAATCTGAACTAAAACTGATTTTTAACTGTTTTAAACTGGCGTTTATTGGGGTTTGATTGTCGATTTCAAAATAAAAAATATAAACCATAATTTAAATCATTTGTTATCGAAATATTGACTTCAATAATTTTTACATTGACTTATATTATTTATACTGATTTCTTAAAAAATACATACACATTTTTCTTAAAACTAAATTTTTATTTAGTACTAAAACCACTAAATGAATAACTTAAAATAATAGACACAACGAATAAACTTAAAATTAAAATATTTTGTTAATTGTTAATTGTGAACTGTGAAACTGAACCTTCAGATGACGTTTTCATTAGAGAATCTAAGCAAAAGCTTGATTTACCAATTATCAACATTTTTTTGTATAGAAATATAAAAAAATATCTAAATAAATTAGTAGATATATAGAAAATAATGATAATAATAGAAGAAGAAGAAGAATATGAACAAAAGAAATAGAAAGAGAAATTATTTTTTGCCAAAAAGAATTTTTATACAAAAAAAAAGATATGAATAATAAATAATAATAAATTTCGACCGAATACGGATATTGAAAATATAAAATCGGTTTTGATTAAATTTAAAATAATAACAAGTAACAATATTTTAATCGGCCAGAGCCGACTATGTAATACCCTACACCACAATGTTAGTTATAAATAGCAGTTACGAAAAATTAATGAACGACCCTCATATAATTTTATTATTGGATTTATTCTTAAGTGTGCAGTAAACTATGGTGACTAACTAACTTTTATGTGAAATTTAGGAGTTTTAAAATTAATACTTCTGGTGGGTTATATGGTACCTAGAAGTAATTTTGGACCGACCATCGTATAGTTTTGCACATACAATTTAGCTTTTATTTTTATTAATTTGATCAATTTTATATTGTAATATCAAAGCATATGTAAGATTTATTCCCTTCAAAGCGATATTTGGAAGTGACCTTGTATGGCACCTATGAGAAGTAATGGACCGAACCTTGCATAACTTTTACATCGTTTAAGAATATCATAACACTTATTGACTAATTTCGTTAAAATCGTTTTACATTTAGGACTTTTATGAGCTCAAAACACATGACAATTTCAATAGGTTTGAACCAAAATAATCACGAGTAACAAATTTCACCGAGTTTTCACAACGTTTACATGGACAGCCAGCCGGACAGACATTGTTAATCGACTCAGAAAGTCATTCTGAGTCGAATGGTATATTTAAAGGTGGATTTAACATCAAACATCAGCACAAACGTACAATACCCCAACCACCTACGGTGGTGTAGGGTATAATTACAATTTTTTCATAAGTTTTATTTTAGGAAATTTTGTTATAGCGATTTTTTTGTTTCTTATTAGTTTTTTTTTTTTATAGTGATCAAGAGTTCATTAACATTCTTATCGCGTAAATGTAACCAAGAATTTACGATCATTAACAAGATAAAAGGCAAAAATATCATAATTAAAAATAAAGAAAAAATAAGAATAAAATATAAAAGGAAAAAAGATTGTATTTTGAAGAAAAAAACCGTTAGAATTAGAAACGCTTTTTGTGAAAAGAGATTTTAAAATTTTGTTCATTTTATTTTGAAAATAATTGTTATGAATATGAAGAGATTTTGAAATAAATTTATGAAATATTAGAAATATTAGAGCATTTCTAATATTAAAATTACTCTCACTAAAAGCAGCGTCAAATAGCCGGCGACCTTCGTAGAGTATTTAAAATATAAAAACAAAAACAAGAATTCACTTCACTAAAGAGCATTAAGAGCGACAAAAAATATTATTATCAGTTTCTTAAAAACAAATAATAAATAAAAATAAATAATTTTAATCTTCAGTCCATATTTCTTTCTAACTCTTTTAACGTTTTTTTCTTTTTTTTTTGTAGCATTTAATAATATTTATTATCTATCGCAATCGGTGTTATATAGGGTGATCGACTTTATTTTTAATAACCGGTTATTTTAGTTAAGTCGATTTCGGTTTTTAAGGAATCAATTTTAAATGTCGAAAAAAAACGTTTTTTTCTCCTCAAATAACCGGTTTTTGTGAAAGTGTATTTTATGAATTTAAGTGCATTAAAAACTTGAAACATTGACGACTTAATTTGGAACATGAGTGAAATAAAATCTTATTTAAAACAAAGACTATTTTAGAATCGACCCGGAATGCTTGAAATCAATTCTTTTTTTAACTTTATGTCCTACAATGACACTGAGTTTAAGATAATTTTCGATGTCAGATAGACACATACACTCGAACACATTTACACTTTAACTCACTAACAACAACGAACATTTGGGGTCATAAAAATGTACATTTCTTTCCCGAAATCATAGTTAAATTTTATTTTAATCTGAAATAAAAGTTGTGCAAAATTGACAAAAGATTTTTGTCTTAAATTGGGGGTTATCTCAGGTATCGGTATATAACTTCTTTGTTACTCGATTGATTTTACTGGTTTTAAATTACTTAGGACAATAACAAACAATCAATCTGATCAACTATTTTGGATTCGGAATATTATTGAGACTGTGAGAATGTTTTAAACAGACGGACATGGCTAAATCGACTCCGAGTAAATATACCTTATAGGTCTTAGATGATTCCTCTTTGGCGTTGCACACGGAATGATAAAGTTAATATATCCTCAATCATTATTTGTGTTGGTGGAGGGTTAAAAAATTATATATTCCAAAATACCATAAAATTATAATCAAAAGTATTTAAGCGATTTTAAAAAGGCTTAATTGTAATTAACATAACCGGTTTATATTAAATAACAATATTTCGAAGAAACTAAAAACCGGTTGCGAAAAAGATATCGAAGAATCGATCACCCTAGTATTCTATATATTATTTCATACATTATTTAGTCGTTCGTTTGCTCTATTTTTTTTCGATCTAATGTCGCCGCTAACATTATTCACATTATCAACAAATACAATAAATTTTATGTCATTATTCCAATAATAATAATCATCATTATCATCATAATTATTGTTGTTATTTTTAGTGTTTCATTCCAAAATGTTTTCATTTCTCAAATTTTATTTTAAAGATTTTATTTTTGTATTTCAAAACTCACGTCACATTTGTTAATTTCAATTTGAATCAATTTTATTCGAATCAATTCAATAGTTGCAGAATGTACCTTCTCGCACGTTCATATCAATTTCAAATTCTAATCAATCGGATTCGTAATTTTTTAATTATTAATTTCGATTTTTTTTTGTTTAATTTTTAACTGAACTCAACTTGACTTATCGAAATTCGTAAAGTAACTGAAAATTATTGGTTGGTAAATATGTATGTCTGTCATGAAATGAATAGAAAATAAAGAAAGAATAATTATTCTACACATACGGACGGACGGACGGAGTTTTTACTCAAAAATAAATAAATAAATATATTTTGAAATACGTCAGAGTCAGAGTCAGAGTATTCGTTTAGTTTAATTGTTTATGCATAAATAAATATTTTGTGTTTTTTTTAATTTTTAATTTTATTTTTTTTTAGTTGTTACTTATTATTCCGTTTTATTCCCTCTATTGTTGTTGCTGCTGCTGCTGATGTTTAGCGGTAATTGTTCGCTAGTGAGAGTAAAATTGAAACAGTGTTGTCAATTTTGCGTTAAGCAAAAATTTTGTTTTAATGAAAAGCGAAAGTTGTTTTTTTAAGGAATAAGGTTTATAAGATATTGGGTATACAAGTTAATAATGTTGAGTTTTACTTTAAACAAATTTTTCAAAATATATGACATTCAAAATATTATCCTTATTTTAGCCACAACTATTTCGAATCTTTGTACCAAAAAAACTGCCCAATCGATGATAGCTTTTCTTAAGTGGAATTTGGACTAGAATCTGAAATCAATAATCTAAACTATTTAGTCGTATCTATAATTAAAACTACTGAAGTCGAATCAAAACCAGATTAATTCTGGTTCTAATTTAGATTCTACTTAGAGTTAAAGAATAAACTGACAATGAAAAACTAAAAGAAATAAATTAAAAATAAACAAGATCAGAAGTTGAATTGAAACTGTAAATAATCAAAGTTAAAATGGACCTGAGCTACCACCATAATTAGAACATAACTAAAACCTAAAGTTTGAATGTAACTAGTTCTGAAATCAAATCTGAATTATAATTTGTACAGGAATATAAAATCGAAACTTAACAAAAACTCTGCTAGAATTTGAAAAAAAATCTAAACTAGAACCTTAACCATAATCTTATCTATAAGATGAAGAAGATTCTTTATTAGAATCTGTACTATACTAGATTATATAAACTATAATCTGAACTAATGCTATTACGAACTGAAATCAGAATAGAATACTAGAATAAAGCTTGACATGCATTTTGAATTGATCTAGAACAAAAACAGTTCTGAAATGGAATCTGAACTTTAATTGAACTCGAATCTGTAATCTAAACTTAAAATATAAACTAGAATCTTCACTAGAATTTTAACTATAATTTTATCTGTAATCTGAAGTAGAATTAAATAAAATGAATTAAATATTGTTTCCAGCTACGATTTCACATCTTTGTGCCAAATCAACTGTTCCGGTTTTTTCAATTTCTATTCTTTGATATCGGTCGAAAAAATGTAAGGAGTATCAGGGTTATAAGATGGGTTTTTAACTGGTGCTACAACATGTATCTAAGTGCTGTCATTTTGGTGTTTGGTTGAATATTCTGATTCAGTTTTTCGTCATGATTATTCGGCTTCGGCCTTTCAAAATCTCTAACAACCAAATTTGTTGCTTATATACTTGATGTTGTCGAATTTTTCGGTCTTTCAGTTGTCTTCAGAACATATCCCATAAAATCGACCTGATTTTTAGAATTCATAATAGAAATCATACATCTGACCATATCAAATACGAAACTTGAAACATAATTTTATAAAAGACTTTTTAATTGTTAATCGAGCGATAAATATGTCTTTAAGTGCTTGAAATAATTGCAATTCGTTTTTCATCACCGGTAAGTTTGCGGAATGCACAGGTCACCATAAAATTATATTATCGAAATGTTTGAATAAGTAACTTATGTCCTAACGAATCATATGTTGTTTCAACATTTTGGAACAAATTGCAAACTCCTTAAGAGGGAAAAAATGCTCGTTGTTTTGGCCCCAATTACTGACAAAATCTCTGCAGAACACTTGAAAGTCCAGCACATTCGATAAAATTTTGTGGGCATGGCTTTACCTAATTTCTCATGATAAACAACTACATTCAAAATATAGACACAATTGTGGTCCCTGCATAAGTTTTCAAGGGTAACGAATTATGAGTAGATCACAATGATCTGAGCAATTTTGATTACAAATACAATATCCTTACTAGAAGGATCACTTCTGTTCAAGGAATTGCTAAATGATAAGCTTTAAAGTTGGATGTGCTTAAGTTTTGCAATTTTGATAGATTTAATGCGGATTAGAATTTAATGCAAAAAAACACATTAAATCTAAATCAAATTAAATTTCCATAATTGACAACATTGTTTGATAATTATTTAACTTTAGGTCAGTCGGAAGGCACGAACCGCAAATCCGATAGTTGTTGTTATTATTATTCTTTCTGCTGCTGTTGTTGTTGCTGCTCTTACTCTTACAATGAGGCAGAGTGTTTGTTATATTTTCCCCCATTTTCATTGTCAATGATAATTTGTATAAGAGCAGCAACAAAACAAAACAACAAACAATAAAAATATTTACTTACGAGAAGTATCTTCCACTAAACGAAACAAAAATAAAAATACCATTACACTGCTACAACTATTGCGGCCCTAAAAACAAACTACAAAAATAATAATCATAATTCCAATTCCACTCTCTGCTCATTTAAATGCAAAGCACTCGTTCTGTCTCAATGGTCATATAACGTTTTGACAAGGCAGACAGACATTCACCAACAAACAAATTTTTGCTCATACAATCAGTTGTTTTATTCGGACTCAGTTTTTTTTCTATAGCGGCAACAAATATAGGGTTTGACTTGACTGACGGACTGACTGTCTGACTAACTCACTATAATGACAAATGGAGCAAATGTTGGATTTTTATAAAGGAGGGAATGATTTTTAGTTTTATATTTTATTTCTTATTGTAATTGTTGTTGACAAATTGGGGTGGGTGTTTATTAGTTGTTGTTGTTGTTTTTTCATTTGATTTTTATTACAATTTTTTTTTTAATTCCATTCGATCGTTTATAGTTGGAATGTATGTAAATTTTTTAAGTTTTTACTATTAAATAAATGTGTGTTAACGTATTAAAAACTTAAATACATAGAAAATTAATAACCAGATCTGTAGTTGGTTCCCAAAACGGGGGTGAATTAAAATGTGGCATGTGATCATAACTTTTTATGTTGAAATATAATTACAGCTCCATGAATGGAGTTATAAAAGATATTTGTGACAACTGATCATTTCTTATTTTGGTAATTTTTATGAATTTATGTGGATCTTGATTTACCTCCTTAAGTGTTGATTCTATCGTTTTTGATATTTTCAATTAATGATGTTGATTTCTACATGATCCTATGACATGATCTTCATGATCATATGAAAAAATTTCTCCGCTAAAAAATGGTTTCCGGAAAGTTATTGGATGCTTACTATCTAGTTAATCGGACTTAAATTACATTGAAGAAAAACTTGTATCACCATAGGGAGTCACACACCAAGCCTGTGACGTATTTCTGTTGCTCACAAACTGTCAAGTTGGGTTCAAATTAGTCCCTCTGACAAACCCATATAACTCGTAAAATTCTACTGACATTCATTAATCTATGTATTCGATAAGTCACGTTGAAATTCTATTACGTGAATTCAAAAAAAAAAAAAAAAAAAAAAAAAAAAAAAAAAACATTATCCTTTGGGTTCCTATGTCTGAAGCTTATATTGGACTTCTATTAAGATCTGGTAAAACCCAGAGAGTTAAAAATTCGTATGCAAATAACTCGATAACTATAAACGACAAATATCATCTAGAAACATGATTTTGATTAGTTCATCGAGGGCGAATTCGGAAATTGGATAAGGGAAAAATTAGCAGCCTTAAATGATTTATGACATCCATGGACCGGAAATGGAATCCAATCCGAAACGAATCGATATTAGAACAAATCAAACAAAAGTTGTGGCTTTGTTTTTGAAAATATAATTATTCTGTCACACTGTGATTTATAGGTTATAAATTATGACCCTTTTTTTATTCAGAAATTACAACCGCCTCTGTTTTTTCTTGTTAATTTCGATAAATAATTCAAATTTAGCAAAACTTATTGATAACATTAATATTAAATCACTGTCACTACGTTTGGTCACGTAATTGCTCCCAAATTTACATTTAAAGTCAAAACTAATAATTGACTCAAATTTAAATACAAAACACATTAATTGATACATAAAAATATTTGTACTTAATAGATTTCATATAAATTATATATCATTAGAAATTCTATAACACTCACCTTCATTTTCTTCAATTCTAAGTTCTATATCTTTGTAATCGTTAATATTCCACTTCGAATCTTTAGAAAAATCGTTTAAGGAATCCTTCGTTAAATTACTAAAAAAAATTAAAACACTTTTAGTGAAATAACAAAACTCCCGCCATTTTTTAAGAACCTGCTTAAAGCCAATATTATAGGTTTCCTTTGTTTAATTAAATCCTTTAAAGCATCATCATCTAATGATCTTCTTTCTTTAAGAATTTCCGTTTCTCTTGATTTTGATTTTCTTCTCGTTAAACTACAAAATTTTAACATTTTTTTCTTTCGTAAAGAATTTAGAGAGAATTAAACGTCCGTTTAGATGTTGAGTTGCAAGAAAACTAAACCAGATCATTGATCGGTTCTAATTAGGAGGCGTATTTCTAAAATGATCTTTTTGTTGTAATTTTTATGTGACAATGTCAAATTAAGTTGAACGGAGATTTTTATCTAATTTTATGATCTTTTAAAGTGTTTGGTTTTCAAAATTTATTTTGATAATAAAATTTTCGAAATTTGTTTGAAATACAATTGAAGATCAAATTATGAAAATTTTGACAATCAAATTTGAGAAGTATTTGATTTGTTGTGATTTATATTAACTTTGAGATAAAATGTTCAGGAGCTTAGAATTTTCTATGAAAAATTTTTAGGGAATTTTTGGTAAAAGTGAAACTTCTTTTTGGAAAAATTACATTTATGGATGCAATTTTTTATTCACAAAAATTTTATTATCATAAATTTTTGGTGAAAGTTCTAATTTTTAGTAAAAATTTGAAATTTTAGTGAAAATTTGAAATTTTAGTGAAAATTTGAAATTTTAGTGAAAATTTGAAATTTTAGTGAAAATTTGAAATTTTAGTGAAAATTTGAAATTTTAGTGAAAATTTGAAATTTAGTGAAAATTTGAAATTTTAGTGAAAATTTGAAATTTTGAAATTTTAGTGAAAATTTGAAATTTTAGTGAAAATTTGAAATTTTAGTGAAAATTTGAAATTTTAGTGAAAATTTGAAATTTTAGTGAAAATTTGAAATTTTAGTGAAATTTGAATTTAGTGAAAATTTGAAATTTTAGTGAAAATTTGAAATTTTAGTGAAAATTTGAAATTTTAGTGAAAATTTGAAATTTTAGTGAAAATTTGAAATTTTAGTGAAAATTTGAAATTTTAGTGAAAATTTGAAATTTTAGTGAAAATTTGAAATTTTAGTGAAAATTTGAAATTTTAGTGAAAATTTGAAATTTTAGTGAAAATTTGAAATTTTAGTGAAAATTTGAAATTTTAGTGAAAATTTGAAATTTTAGTGAAAATTGAAAATTTGAAATTTTAGTGAAAATTGAAAATTTGAAATTTTAGTGAAAATTTGATATTTTAGTGAAAATTAAATTTTCACCAAAAATTTTAGTGAAATTATTAATCTTAAGTGAAATTATAAATTTGAGTGACAAAAGCTGAGAGTCAAGATTTTGTATCGAGCTGAATATTACAAAAAAACGTTCTCCCCTTTGAACGGAATTTCGCTATCGATATGTAAGTGAAACGGACATTCATGTAAATAAAATTATTTAATCAAGATTACCAAGATCACATCTCCAGAACCAAACGATTTAAATGAGGAGTCATAAGAAATTTTTCTTAAGACAAAATAAAATTAATTTTGTGAAATTATCGAAGAATTTATATGGAAGACATTGATCACTGATCATGTTTGAAAAAGTTCAGAAAAATCCAAGAAACAATTAATTCCAATAATTTTCATAATGTTTAATATAAACACGGATCCAAAACCCAAAATAAATCCATTAAAAATAAAATTTATTTAAAAAAAATATATATTAAAAATATTATATCTCCTTATCTGAGTTATCTTATTTGAAGACTACACTAATTCGATGGACAGACACCTTTAAGATTCAAAAACACATGCAAACACACTTCATCTACACGATCCCATATAAGGGAACCATATTTTCTTGCCGTATAATCCATTGCTAAAATTGCCTTACAATTAATGCACTTATCACGATAGTGAAACAGTAAACCCACTTGTGGATGTATCACATGATCCGAATAACCTGGAGCAGCACGCCATACCTGATGATTACCCATTTCCACAATAGCACGAGTATTTGCGATACATTTACTGCGTGTGTAGGCCGGTAAAATCTCTAGATTTCTTCTTATTTTTGTTTGTGTATAAAGACCACGATTTATAGCTCTCTCGGGTGTACTAAACTTATCGTCACTGTCTTTTTTATAGAAGAAGACATTGCGAAATACGAAGGCTGAGGTGAGGCCTTCATCACATTGCAAGAGAAAGTGTAGGAGAGAATTATGTTTGAAGGGCATGAGGATCTCATCGAAATCGACAATCGCTGCATAACGGTAATTGTCCACTATATTCGCACGATACACACAATCATTGTATTGAGCCACTATGCCACCATAGTGTAAATCTTCTAAATGATCCTTTAAATTCCAATCTAAAATATCCGCTAAACCTTTTTCACGATAAAATTTTAAGACGCGCATAACATCAGGACTACAGTCCATATTATAGAAATAGAAATGAGTGGCACCCATTATGCGATACATTTCCACAAATTCCACTATTCGCAAGACGTTGGTATAATTTTGTTGTAAAGGACCCACGCAAACAGATAAAACAGGTTTGGACTGAGCAAATAATTGTTCCATATCGCGTGGATAGCTGCAATCAAAATCAAAAGAGATTTAAATTCATTATATATCGAAAGGCATATTATTGATTCTACCTTATGGGTATGAAAGTTGGACTTATGTGACTTAATTTATTGGTCATATATTGTACAGCCACTGCCTGGGGTAACTTTACTTTAAGATTAACCTTATGCTCTTGGTATAGAGGACACACTACAGCAAAAGCAGCATAATTTTGATCATGATGTTCATGTAAAGCTTTCACTTCCTCCGCTTTGACTTCGAAAAGTAAATAATCTTCGGATCTGTTAAGAAATATGAAAATATTTTTTATCTCTAACAAAAAGTTCAGGTTTAAATTTTGAACCTTAAAATACAACTTATTTCATCTTTAAAATTTAAAGGAAGCACCGCAAATATTCTTATGGAACCGATAGTAATTTGATTGCCTTTAGTCGGATTGGCTAAAAGGAAATAATTTCTAAAAATATGTATATAATGGATTAAATGACGGTGATAATGTTAATTTACCTATAATTTCAGTACGTTTATCAAAATATGCTGAATAGATTTTATGTTTCATGGAGGCATCGCCTATGGGTCTCCAGGTATTGTTGTAATTCCATGTTGTGGATAAGGGTTTCATTAATTCCATGGACAATTGTGTGGCCTTAATGTCATTTCGTAGTTTTTCATTCTTAAAACAATGAGAGGAAAAATAGATTTTTTAATATTTATTTGGGCAGCTCCATTTAAGTTGGAATTTTTCTATTTCGAGAAAATTTTCAATAAATTTTCTATTTAGAGAAAATTTTCAATAAATTTTCTATTTAGAGAAAATTTTCGATAAATTTTCTATTTAGAGAAAATTTTCTTTTTAGAGAAAATTTTCAATAAATTTTCCTTTTAGAGAAAATTTTCGATAAATTTTCCATTTAGAGAAAATTTTCGATAAATTTTCTTTTTAGAGAAAATTTTCGATAAATTTTCTTTTTAGAGAAAATTTTCGATAAATTTTCCATTTAGAGAAAATTTTCGATAAATTTTCCATTTAGAGAAAATTTTCGATAAATTTTCCATTTAGAGAAAATTTTCGATAAATTTTCCATTTAGAGAAAATTTTCGATAAATTTTCCATTTAGAGAAAATTTTCGATAAATTTTCTATTTAGAGAAAATTTTCGATAAATTTTCTATTTAGAGAAAATTTTCGATAAATTTTCTATTTAGAGAAAATTTTCGATAAATTTTCTATTTAGAGAAAATTTTCGATAAATTTTCTATTTAGAGAAAATTTTCGATAAATTTTCTATTTAGAGAAAATTTTCGATAAATTTTCTATTTAGAGAAAATTTTCGATAAATTTTCTATTTAGAGAAAATTTTCGATAAATTTTCTATTTAGAGAAAATTTTCGATAAATTTTCTATTTAGAGAAAATTTTCGATAAATTTTCTATTTAGAGAAAATTTTCGATAAATTTTCTATTTAGAGAAAATTTTCGATAAATTTTCTATTTAGAGAAAATTTTCGATAAATTTTCTATTTAGAGAAAATTTTCAATAAATTTTCTATTTAGAGAATATTTTCGATAAATTATCCATTTAGAGAAAATTTTCGATAAATTTTCTATTTAGAGAAAATTTTCGATAAATTTTCTATTTAGAGAAAATTTTCGATAAATTTTCTATTTAGAGAAAATTTTCGATAAATTTTCTATTTAGAGAAAATTTTCGATAAATTTTCTATTTAGAGAAAATTTTCGATAAATTTTCTGTTTAGAGAAAATTTTCGATAAATTTTTTATTTAGAGAAAATTTTCGATAAATTTTCTATTTAGAGAAAATTTTCGATAAATTTTCTATTTAGAGAAAATTTTCGATAAATTTTCTATTTAGAGAAAATTTTCGATAAATTTTCTATTTAGAGAAAATTTTCGGTAAATTTTCTATTAAGAGAAAATTTTCAATAAATTTTCTATTCAGAGAAATTTTTTGATAAATTTCCTTTTTAGAGAAAATTTTCGATAAATTTTCCATTTAGAGAAAATTTTCGATAAATTTCTATTTAGAGAAAATTTTCGATAAATTTTCTATTTAGAGAAAATTTTCGATAAATTTTCTATTTAGAGAAAATTTTCGATAAATTTTCTATTTAGAGAAAATTTTCGATAAATTTTCTATTTAGAGAAAATTTTCGATAAATTTTCTATTTAGAAAAAATTTTCGGTAAATTTTCTATTAAGAGAAAATTTTCAATAAATTTTCTATTCAGAGAAATTTTTTGATAAATTTCCTTTTTAGAGAAAATTTTCGATAAATTTTCCATTTAGAGAAAATTTTCGATAAATTTCTATTTAGAGAAAATTTTCGATAAATTTTCTATTTAGAGAAAATTTTCGATAAATTTTCTATTTAGAGAAAATTTTCGATAAATTTTCTATTTAGAGAAAATTTTCGATAAATTTTCTATTTAGAGAAAATTTTCGATAAATTTTCTATTTAGAGAAAATTTTCGGTAAATTTTCTATTAAGAGAAAATTTTCAATAAATTTTCTATTCAGAGAAATTTTTTGATAAATTTCCTTTTTAGAGAAAATTTTCGATAAATTTTCCATTTAGAGAAAATTTTCGATAAATTTCTATTTAGAGAAAATTTTCGATAAATTTTCTATTTAGAGAAAATTTTCGATAAATTTTCTATTTAGAGAAAATTTTCGATAAATTTTCTATTTAGAGAAAATTTTCAATAAATTTTCTATTTAGAGAAAATTTTCAATAAATTTTCTATTTAGAGAAAATTTTCAATAAATTTTCTATTTAGAGAAAATTTTCGATAAATTATCCATTTAGAGAAAATTTTCGATAAATTTTCATTTAGAGAAAAATTACGATAAATTTTCCTTTTTTTAATTTCCCTTTAAACAAAATTTTATCAAGATTTTCTTAAAAAAAAAAAAATTATTGAAAAATCTCCTTAAAACGTGGTTTTATAAAACAAAATTCCATAAAAACAAACTTTAGACAAACAATAAAATTTATTTTCAATAAAATAAATTTTAACCGATATTAAAAAAAATAAGTTTTATCGACCACTTCCCTTTAAAAAAATTGAACTTTACTTAAAAATTTTATTTAAAAAACGAATTTTATGGAATAAAAATATTAAAATCTATATTTTATCGCTAATTTTTCTTGAAACAATTTTTTATAGAAAATTTAACTTAAAACTAATTTTTGTAAAAAATTTTCTTCAAACCAAATTTTTAGAGAAAATTTCCCTTAAATTTAAATTTTATCGAAAAGTTCTATTAAACGAAAATGAAAATTTTTTAAAATGAAATTTTCACATGAATAAAATTTTAAAGAAAGAATCAAATTTTGTCATAATTTTCTCTTTAATCAAAGTTTCATGAATACAAATTTTAAAAACGTCATTTCATCGAAAATTTCCCTTAAAACTTAATTTTATAGAAATTTTCTCTCAAAACAAAATTTTGTCGAAAATTTCCCTCAATATATAAACTTTTCTAAAAAATGTGCTTTAAAACCAAGTTTTATCGAAAATTTCCTTTTAAATTATATTTTGTAGAAAATTTTTTTAAAAGAATTTGATAGAAAATTTATAAAAATCAATTTTTAAAAAAAATTACCCTCAAAATAAAATTTTACCAAAATTCTTTTAATATTAAATTTTACCAAAAAATTTCCTTAAATTAAACATTTATCGAAAATTTCCCTCAGAGCGGGATTTCATCATTTAAATAAACTTTAGTTTATTTATTTACTTACTGCTTCCGTTATTAGGGTCACATAGGTCAATATTAATAAAGCACTTGCTATAGCACCCGATAGACCGAAATAAATGTATTGCAAACGATTTGTATCTTGAACTATCATTTCGTGTAAATTTCATTTAAAATATTTCGCATATTTTTCAAATTCCAAAATTTTTTATATAAAAATAAAATGGCACATTTTTCAAATTCTTTTTTTTTTCATAAAATATCAAAATTTATTTTTTAATATTTTATTATAAATTTTATAAATTTTATTTATCTGAAGTTTTTATTTCCTTAAAAATATTTTATTCGATTTTATTTTCCAAATATTTTGTATCTTTTCCATTGTTGTTTAACACAAACACTAACGGGTCACCATCATTTGATGATGGTGCGATACAATGTTGTGAGAAAATTGTATTTGAAAATTAAATAAAAACAAATGTTAGTGATGTTAAAAATAGTTGTATATTATTCGATACTTAACCAACAACAACCGTTTAAAAGACAAACTAAAATACAAAACACTTTATTGTAAAAGTACATAAATATGTGAAGAGGGGGGCAGGGGTATGAATTTAATTGAGATTAAAACTTTTTTAAATAAAGAATTAAAACGTTTAAATTCTATTGGGAATTTTATTCGTTTTTCTTAGCGGTTTTTGTTGTTATAACACTAAAATGCAATATGATATGCAATTATACAGTGAGTAATAATAATATTCCTACGTTCAACGTTTATTATTAAATGAAATTCGATCAAAAAGTTTAGTGGGGGAAAATTTCGATGTAAATTTCATTTCAAGGGAAATTTAACAGAAAATTACAAATTTATTTAATTTTAAAAATGTACTAAAAATGTTCCTTCAAATTAAATTTTATAAAAATTTTCATTAATCGAAATTCTTTGGACATTTTTCTAAAAATGTCACCCAAAGCAAAATTTTATAAGAAAAAAATTCTAAAAAAGAAATTTTTTTTAAAAATATCTATAAAAGAAAATGTTTCTTAAAACAAAATTTCCTTTTATCAAAATTTGTGGATAATTCGCAACTAAACTCCATTAAAAATTCCACTTAAATCGAAATTTATAAAACATTTCCATAAATCCATTTTTTTTTGGTAAAAGAATTGAATTCTTCCTCAAATCCAACTTCTTAAATCAAAATTATTGTTACAAGTTTCCATTGAGTCCAAATTTCATTAAAAATTTGCCTCCAATCGAAATTTTATTGAAAATTTCCCTACAATCATATTTTTAATAAAAATTTACTTTAAAACTAAATTCTATAAAAATTTCCCTCAAAATAAAATTTTATTGAAAAGGTTTTTTTTTCGAAAATTTCCACAACAACGAAAATCTATTAAAAATTCCCTAAAATCAGCCTTTTTAGTAAAAATTTCCCGTAAATCGAAATTTTAATGAAAATTTCCTCTAAAAAACAAGTTTTCTTAAAAATTTCTACTAAAAACCAAATTGGTTTTGAAAATTTCCCTCACATTAACATTTTATTTAAAAATTCCTTTCAAATAAAATTTTATTGAAAATTCCCTTTAAAAAGAAGTTCTATTGGAAATTTCCCTTAAATAAAAGTTTAATTGAAAAATTCCCTAAAATTGAACTTTTATCGAAAATTTCTCCTAAAAACGAAGTTTTATTGAAATTTTTCATTGAAACGATATTCAAGTAAAAATTTCTTTAAAATCAGCATTTTATTGAACATTTTGATTGAAAATTTTTCCTAAAACGAGGTTTTACTGAAAATATTCGTTACATCGAAATCTCACCTAAAAATGAATTTATATTAAAAATTTCCCTCACATTAACATTTCATTGAAAATTTCCTTTAAAAAGAAATTCTATTGGAAATTTCCCTTTAATAAAAGTTTGATTGAAAAATTCCCTTAAATTGAAATTTGATTGAAATCGAAATAATGTCAAGTTTGGAAGAGTTTTGAATGTTTTCGACTTCAATTACAGCTCTCTACAGGTGTCTATATTAAGATTTATTAAACTTCCAATAAATACTTTTTTCACTCACTGTAAATTGTAAAAGACTTTTATGCAAACACAAGTCATTGTCATAGACTAACACTCACATACACATACACAAATGAACACGACGCTCATTCACTGTCTTGTTATAATTACACTCTAAGGTAATTCTATTGATTCGCCTTTTGGTTTTTTCTTCTTCTTCTTTATTCTTCTTAATAAGTGAAAATAAATTAAAAATATTAGAAATATTGAGAATGAAAGAAGCAACACTGCAATTCGGTGATAAACAACATTTGGCCCCCATCTTTAACTGGATTTTTAAAAGATTTATAATTTAATTTATGATTTTATTTACATCTTCAGGTCACTTAATTTAAAATATTATTATTTATTTATATTTTTTTATTTATTATTAAAAACATATGTATGTATGAATATTATTTTTATTTTATATTTACACTAGAGCCCCAACTTGCAAACGTGACGTATATTGAATCACCTTTTTCAATATAATTGCACTGAAATTTAATTTATTGGGTAAACAAAACAGGACAGGACACAAAAATGTTTGTTTTTTTTGATGAAAAAAAAAAAAACACAAATCTTCAGATGATAAACTAAATCATCAACACTTATATCCATTAGATTTGACGATCTTACTGATGATCTTATTTCTAAAAAAATGTCTAAAGATTGTTGACTTATTAAAGTTTTTTTTTTGATGTATTTTTTGTGCAACAGGGAAGCTGCTAAGCCCGTATTTCAGTTTTCATCAGGAACATTTTTAGAAAATGTATCCACTGCTCGGAAAATGAATTGCAGAGCTTTGGAAATATCACTTATTATGACATCTTCTTCTGAAACATGCTGAATTTCATGGGCAAAAAATTTCCGTTATCAAGTGAGATAACAAAACGATAAAAATTGTACCGACGCAACTTGAAATTGCTACAAAGCAAATCGTTTTTTTTCAGTTTTTAGAAAGCGACGCAAATCGAAACGATGTAAATCGGGGCTCTAGTGTACATTAATTTATGTATTTTTTTCATATAGAAAAAAATATATTTTATATTTTGAGATGATTTTTTATTATTATTTTGTGATTTTTTTTGCTACGTAAAATTTTTGGACAAACAAAAAAACAACAACAACTATTTATAATTTGTTTGTTGTATTTTCAAATTTGTTTATTTTATTTTTATATTTTCAATACAATTTCAAAAAAATATATATTTTTAATGAACCCGTTAATGTCACTTCGCACAGAATTATTTTGAACAACTAAAAAAATATATTGAACATTTTTAATCGAATAACAACTCAGTTCCACAGTTCCCAACAGATCAGAGAAGTGTAGTATTTATACCCTACATCACCGTATGTGTTTGAGGTATTATGCGTTCGACTCAAAATCATTTTCTCGATTTAACGATGACCGTTCGAGTGTCCTCTCATACAAATCTTCCTCCCGAAATGGGGGGTTAAGTTCATAAAAGTTTTTAATGTAAAGTGATTTAAACGAAATTTGGAAAGTCATAATATCCTAAGACGATGTGCTAAAATATGCGAGGATCGGTTGCTATTATTTCTCATATGTCCAATGCAACCTTCCTTCCAAATATTACTTTGAAGGGCATAAATCTCACATATATGTTGATATTGTAATAATAATTGGTCAAATTATAATAAATCAAAGTGCGAAATTAAGTTCGGTTCGCAATTTCTTGTAGCTCCCATATAACCTCCCAGAAAAATAAATCGATCATTATCATCAATCAATCATCATTGTATATGAAAATTAATCTGTGTTTGTTACTGGACCGATTTTTCTGAAATTTACACAAAATGATCCCCATATGCCCGAAACTAACATAGGCTGTAAAAATTTCGATAGGACCAGGGGTAGAGGTACCCCATACAAAGCAAATATTTACTATCGAATGTCTAAAGAAATATAACAGCGAGAATTTTCATATTTGGTTTCAATTACTTCTTCAAGGAATTGTTTTACTGAAAAAAATGTAGGACGAATAGTATCAGGGGGTAAGGTAATCCCTATACAAAGAAAATATTGATCATCGAATATCTAAAGAACCACTTCATCGATTTAAAAATTAGATCCCAAAATTTTTTCAAGGAACAATTTTTCAAGACCAAATGTGGTGCGGATGGAATCAGGGGGAGAGGTAGCCCCCATACATAGAAAATTTTTTTCGTCAAATATCTAAGGAACTATAACAGCGAGCAATTAGGCCCCAATATTCTATCAAGTTATTTTTCTACGATTCAAAATGTGAGACGGGTTGGATCAGGGGAAGAGGTAGCCCTCATACAAAGTAAATTTTAATTATCAAATATCTAAATATCAACTTCATCGAGAATTTTAAAATTTGGCCCCATTCACTTTATCAAGAAACTGTTTTACTAGACAAAAAGAGGGATCTATTAAATCAGGGTGAGAGGTGTCCACCATACAAAGAAAATGTTGATTATCGAATATCTAAAATTCGACCCCAATCACTTTCTCAAGAACTTGTTTAACTGATTAAAATATAGAACGGGTAGGATAAAGAAGAAAGTAACTCCCATATTGCTTCCAATTACTTTCACAAAGATCTTTTTTTGCTGGCCTAAATGACCACACACTTTATTGGGCGGCAAAGCGCACCGGGTGTTAGCTAGTTTAATATGAATGTTAATGTCACAATAATGTACTGCACACTTAAGAAAAAAATCATAAAATCAAATTATACGATGGTCGTTTCTTAATTTCTCGTCACTACCATTTTAACCAACTATATGATGTAGGGTATAAGATAGTCGGGCTTGAACGACTTTAATCATAATTTTTCTCTTTTTTTATTTTTTATTTTATATATATATTTTAAAAAAATATATTTATATTTTCGATCCAAACAAAAATGATCTTCTGTTTGTTGTCACAACAAAATTTTTAATTTTATATTAAATAAAAAAAACAACAACAATTAAAACACAAAATCAATTAACAATCACAAATTCACTTTTATTGAAAGAAATTGCAAAAAAGAACAAACTTACAATCGATAACAGAAATAGAAATCCCATAAACCATAGAAGCCAAATTGCGACAATCCACATGAAAAACACTTTTAATTTAATCATTTCAAATGGAATTTAAACTTTGAAATGTCTTCAGTATCGAGATACAATTAAACTCACTCTATTTTCGTCCAAAAATTATATATATATTTTATAGATATATTTTTATAAATGCAGTTTATTACACTAGATTATGTTAAAATAATAACGGATAACTGACTTTAACTCAAAAGTAATATAAACTACAATTTCTAGTTACGATAAGATAACTACAATCAATCTAAATAAAAATATCTACATACAAACAAACATACATACATTCACATACATATATATGTATATGCATATAGGAAAAAAATCATTCAATATTTAGAAATTTGGAAAATTATTGAGTTTTTCTATTGGGTATGCAAGTTAATATGATAAAGCAAATAAGAAAATTACAGTCATTCAAATCATATTGATAAACAGTGATTCCAAAATGACTTTCTTTTTTAAATCCTCCACCACCACAAGTGGTGCAGAGGGTATACTAACATTGTCACTTCGTGTGTAACGCTATGTCCGTCTGTTTGTCTGCTGTTGGCACGCTCACATCCCTAATAATTGACAGAACTCAATTATATTTGGCCTGAGTATTTCTCATCATCCTGAAAAGTTTCCTATTTAAAATCTGCAAAATCTGTTCAGTATATTTAAAGACATATACCGATATCTGAGTCAACCTCTAAATTCAAGTAAAATTTTAAGGAAATTTTTTTCTTAAAAAGAAATTTCACTTAAAATTGTAGAAATTTTATAAAAAATTTCATAAAAAAATTACTAAAAATTACACTTAAACTAGATTTTATTATAATTTTCTCTTAAAAATAATTTTTATCGAAAACTTCTCTTAATTGGAATTTTATTGAAAATTTCTCTTAAACTTTATTAAAAATTTTATTGAAAGTTTATTTAAATAAAAATTTTATCCAATATTTTACTTGAATTGAAATGTTATTAAAAATTTCCCTTAAAACTAAATTATTTGAGTTTAAATAAAAATTTTATGAATCCGAAATTTTATAAAAAAATTCCTATAACCGATTTTGATAGAACATTTTATTTAAATCAAATTTTAATGAAAATTTAATCGAAATTAATTTTTAAATTTCCCTTTAAACTTTTTTATTGAATTTTATAGAAAATTTCTCTAAAATTAAAATTTTATTTTAAATTTCCCTTAAATCGAAATATGATGAAAAATTTCCCTCGCTCGAATATATTTACTAAAAATTTCCTTAAAACAAAGTTTTATTAATCAAAATTTTATTGAAAACTAGTAGACTTCGTTTCGCGATACCCCTCCCCTTGGTCTTATCTGTCCTACGTTTGCTTTTTTTCCAATAAAACAGTTCTTTACATACATACATACATACATACATACATACATACATACATACATACATACATACATACATACATACATACATATTCCTGTCTAGATTTTAAATTCATTTTTACCCTTGTTTTTTAGACTTCGGTTCTCGAATCTTTTTATTCGATTTCGCACAGTGTTTTATCTTTTAATAGAGTTTAATATTAAAAAAGATATTTTTATGTTAATAAACCCACGACTTCCAAGATTAAAAACTAAAAAACTTTGAAAATAATATTCGTTTTTCGCGGTTAACAGTTGTAATCGTTTAAACGAATCAAGGATAAAGTGCCGCATGTTTGCCTTTTCTGTTTGGTAAACAAACTGTCATCCCTTAAGGGAACAAAACACTACAAAACAAATCCATTATATACAAGACCCTACAAGAAAACAACAACTTGACATTCATTTCATGTATTTTACAACAAAGTGATAGAAAATATAAGTAAAAAAACAACCGAGTACTATTTATATTGGCGATATCTATCAAAATGTGTGATATCAGCCTTTTCAATATGTATCAACTAAAAAAGAGAAACAGGTGATAACACTGGATAACAAAGAATTTACACACTTTTGGACAAATTTTTATAAAAATTTAACTTTAGGAAGAATTGAAACTATTTGAACAGATAATTTTATAATATTTTAAAATTTCATTAATATAAAAGTTTTAAAAGATGTTTAGTTCTTAATAAATTAAACTTAAATTAAAAAAAAATAAAATTTTAGAAAAAAAATTTAATTTTACAACAAATTTGAAATATTTTAAAATTTCTTAAAAAATAAAATTTCTGAAAAAAATAAATATTTTTAATTTATAGAAGAATTTAAGTTTTAAAGAAATTCTACAAATTTTAAAAATTTAGAAACATTTAATATTTAAAAAATTTTTATTAAAAAAAAAATTATAAAAATTTTAAATTTTAAAAAATTAAAAAAAATAGAAAAATTTTAAATTAAAAAAAAAATTAGAAAAATTTTAAATTTTAAAAAATTTAAATTAAAAAAATTAAAATTTTTAAATTATAGAAAAATTGAAAATATTTTGAACAGTTTAAAATTTTAACTTTTTCAAGAATTCAAAATTTCAGAAAATTTTAATATTTTCGAAAATTTTTAAAATTTAATTTTTATGAAAAATAGAAAAAACAATTAAGAATGTTAAGTTACAACAAGACCAACTATGTTATAACCTACACCACAATGTTATTTATAAATGGTAGTTACGACAAATTAATAACCGACCCTCGTACAATTTGATTTTCTGATTTTTTCTCAAAATGTGCAGTACATTAATGTGACATGCGTGTGAAATTTATGCTTTTTAAATGATTTTTTCCGGATTGTTATATGGAAGCTAGAAGAAATTATGTACCAGCCCTCGTATAATTTCGTACATAGATTTTAACTTACATTTATCTTAATTTAAGATATTATTACTACAATACCAACGTATACGCCCTTAAAAGTATTATTTGTAAGGGGACTAGTATGGGGTCTATTATAAGCAATAGACAAATCCTTGCATAGTTTAGCATATCGGTTAAGACTTATTTTTGCCAAGTTCTGTTAAAATCGTATTTAATTTTTTAATTTAATAATTAAAAATTTTTAATTTAAATCGTATTTGTATTTAGGACTTTTATGCGCTTTTCGATTATGGAAGGTACCTGAAATATTGGACCGAATATGGACAATTTCAATAGGCTTCGTCTTTGGACAAAAATATTGATATGTATTTCAATTTCATCAAGATATTCTAAAATTAAATTTAAAATCAAAATTTCTGAGTCGACTGCACAGACGCATAATACCCCAACCACCTATGTTGGTGTAGGGTACAACAATTAAAAAATCTCATTTTATATTTAATACTAAAAATGTATGTATTTTATTTGTTAATACTTTTTTTTAATGTACATAAATAATTTAAGACATTTTTTGTTAATAATTTACTTTTTATAACTTGAACACACACATTATTATCATTAAGGCTTGAACACACTTTATCTGCTCTGTAATATGTTTTTTTTTTTAATTTTCTCTTTCACCCATTTTGTCTCTTAAACAGGAACTGCTTTCTGTATAAATTTTCCTCATTTTTAACTTTAAGAATTTTGTCCATTTTCATTTTGTTTTGAAGTCTCATCAACATTTTTATCCTTTTGCTGATCACTGCTGCTGCTGGCCATTGAGTCGTTAGCATTATCAGGGGATTTAATTGGTTCCACAGCTACAAGATTGGAACCACGATCTAATAAAGCACCGTAGGCAGAGCTATAAGAGGAGAAAGTAGAGATCTTTTCTCAATAAAACTACTATTCACAAAATAATTTAATTCGAATGAAATTTGAATTTTAATATAAGATTTTTTTCTTACAGTGTATAAAACAAATTTACAACAGATTTACAACAAAAATATGTTTTTTTATTTTTTTAGTAAAAAGTGAGAAGTCTTTTGTTAAACCATCTACAACTTACCTTTGTTGATCTCTATTCCTGTCTCTATTGTTATTGTTATTATTACTATTAGCATTACTACCACTATTACTACTACCTCCCCTTGAGGATTGATCATTTTCTCTCATATATGACCAACCGTTCGTCGAACCCGATCCTTTTGAACTCTCATTACGATTTCCATACCAATTTGTATCATAAGTTGACTGTGAAACACCTTTATTATAGTAACCACTATCTATTGGACCCGATGTTACACGAGTTCCTTGATCTTGAGGATCATAAGGACAATTGGGTCTTCTAACACCACAGTTTGAAATGGCAGGGGAATTGTAACCAGGTTGGGGTAAATAACGGCGATCTTCTTGTGTTGATCCTTTAGCATAATAATAACCACGACCAGAACTATCATAACCAGATTGTCCTCTGCATTTAAGGAGTTTTATACGAGGGGCGGGGGAGGAGTTTTTTTGGCATTTATATGGTATGGTAGTAGATTGTTGTTGTTGTTTATTTTAAGAATATTAGGTGCATTTATAAGTTATTTGTTTGAGTGGTTTTGTAGAAGTGTTTTAAAGGAAATGATTTGTTTGTTGTTTTTGTAGTATTTTGTTGTATAATACAAGAAGTTCAAAGGTTAAAGTGTTGATTGTCATTATGTTTAAATATGTAAATATATAAAAATTCGAATTTTAAATGTACAAACATGATTTAGATTTTTTTAATTTCTTTAGTAAATTGAAATAAACAGTGAAAACTTTTTAATTTTATTGAAAATTGAGTTTTCACTGTTTATTTTTTCCACATGAAATTTAAATATTTACAAAGAGAAATTTTTATTATTATTTTTTTTTTACAAAAAAACATACATTAACGATCAAGTACACATTAATTAAAATATGTACTTTACCTGTATGTGTCATCCCATGCACGATAAGGGCGATAATCATACCTTGAAGGATAACGATCGTATTCACGATCATAACCACCAGAAACACCACCATATCTAGGACGATCATAATAACGGTCTAAAATAAAATAAAAAAATGTTGAATTTTTCATTTTCATATTAAAGTTTTTTGTGAAATACCTCTGCCATAATAATCGCTAGCACCATAATAACGATCACGATTATCATAACCATAACCTCGACTTTCGCCACGATCATAACCAGCTACTGGTCTTTCATAAGGGCTACGATTGCGGGTATCATAACGATCATAATGAGGACGGGAACCATAACGATCATCTCTTTAATTATAAATAAGAATTTAAAAACATTTATTTTAAACTTCCAACTGCAAAATGAATTACCTATAACCACTATAACGATCAGCAGCTGGATATCTATCAGCACCATATCTATCGCTACCATATCTATCAGATACATAGCGATCAGTTCCATAGCGGTCAGCTGCATAACGATCTGTTGAACCATATCTATCATAATCAGAACCACGATAGCCACGATCATCATAACGATCATAGCTAGAATAATACCAACTACTGGTGCGATCATCCCCAGATCTAGCAGCATAACCACCACCATAATAACGATTACGATCATCTCCATAACGTCTTAAGAAGAATATTTTAAGAAAAATTATTATTTAAAATTATTTTAAAGATTTCAAACGAACTAACCGATCTTCATAACAAGTCACACATCTTGATTGCCGGCTCTTGTGATAAATTGAGCCCAATATACTGGATGAGACTTCCTGACCTTTATCATCAGTTCTGGCATATGCTGATTTACTATTCACAGCTGCAGCACTAATTACAGATTCCACCAAACAAAGTACCACAATTAAGGAAATTAACTAAAATATAAAAATAATTATAATTATTATTAAAAAAAAGAAAACAAATAAAACTAATTAAAATTATTGTTTTCAGCAAAAAGTTGTAAAAATTATTACAATAAAAAACAGATCATCAACAACAAACTGTTTTATAATTATGTACAATAAATAATTATTATTAATATTTTCTATATAGAAATTTTTATTTTTAATAAATTTTAAACTCAACATAATCGTTATAATCGCAAAAATTTCATCTCTAATCATAATAAAAATTTCATATTTTAATTTCAATATTTTTACGTTTGAATTATTAAATGGGTCATCACTTATTTGTTTATATACATACGTATGTATATATATATTTTTAAATTTTTTTAAAGTTAATTTTTTAAAAAGTTAATTTAATGAATGGAATTTTAAACTGAAATTTCTAAAATAAAACGGTTTCTCTTGATTAAGGGATCAATAAGTACATTAATGATGTCAATACTGTGAATAAACTATCTAAGTCCCGGTGCGCTTTGCTGCCCCTTAAAAAGTGGGTGGTGCCCCCCTCCATTTTGGCCAGTAAAAGAGATCTTTGGGAAAGTAATTGGAAGCAATTCCGCTTTTAAAGTTCTTAAAATATCGATAATTAATATTTGCTTTGTATGGAAGTACCTACCTGCCCTATATTTTAATTATTACAACAAATTCTTGAGAAAGTAATTTTGGGTCGAATTTTAGAACTGTCGATGTTACAGTTCTTTAGATATTCGATCCTATTCACCCTTCATTCTGTCCAGTAAATCAGTTACTTGAAAAATTTATTAGGACTACATTTGCAAATTCTCGGTGTAGGGGTTCTTTAGACATTAAATTATCAATGTTATCTTTGTATGGAGGCTACCACTCCCCCTAATCCTATCCGTCCTACATTTTGTCTAGTAAAACAGATTCTTGATAAAATGGTTGGTCCCAACCATTTCTGGTTCTTTAAATATTCGATGATCGATATTTGCCTTGTATAAGGTCAACCTCTTCGCCTGATCTTAGCTGATTTCTTATTTGTATTATATGCGGAATGTGGTGGTGAAAGGTATAAAAAAGTAATGACCCAAAAATAAAATATTTTTTCTCTTCTGATATACATATTTCGTAGAGATTAACTATTAAAGTTTCGAAAAATCCGAATATGGTATCCTTTTTAATATATAAATTATTTTTATATATTAATTTCAGAAAGATCCCAGACTACTGATTAGGAATTGATTCTAATATATTAAAAAACCACGATCTTTTTAAAATCTATTCAACACTGCTGGTCTTAACCGACACAAATCATTTTAAATTCGGTCATATCAGTGGTTCCATTTTATTACTAAGAGGTTAGTATAGATCAAATCAAATTAGTTTTCTTCAAAATTTTTAAGATATTTTTTCGAGGAGGTCACAAATTTTTTGTAGTAATGCAAAGTGTGTCGAAATGTATTTTTTCACTTTTAAATAATTCTGAGATTTTTTCAAAATCTTTTGGAGGAGTAAATATGTTCATGGGCGTGGTCGGGTATGTTGATTTTTATTAAATTCGGCAACAAAATCTAGTACTTGTAAATCTCTATAAAAAGTATGCTGCATTCAGAGATATTAAAGTTGAAATAAATTTTTAACCTGATTCTTCAAATCAGGTTAAAAATTTATTTCCTCAAATTCAGTTAAGATTTCTTTATAAACAAAAAATGGTTAATTAAGTGAATAAATAGTTTCTTAAGTTAACAAAACTTCTAAAAGAATTGATATATTTAGATGGTTTTTACAGCCATATTTATTTGGATTTTAGAAGGAATCTGACACATATTAAAAAAAATTGGACATTTGTTAAGTCCACTAACTTATTTTGCCTCAACTTATAAATGAATTTTTGGCAAAATTTTTAAAAAATCAACACACCTAAATTGCTAAAATTGTGAGGGTCACCGACTATGCCCCGGAGCAGATAGGGGTATGTTTTTCACCAACTGATATTAAAAATACCTCATCTCTGCAATTTCATACATTTAAGTTCCATTAAGATATTTGCATTTCGACACACTGTGTGATACGATTCTGACCCAAATATTTTATTTCAAATTGTAAGAATTTTTGATTATAATTTTAAATTATAATTTTATTATTTTATTTATTTACTATGAAAAATTTTAATTATTTTTTATGTATAAAAAACACAATAATTTTGTTTTATTAAATTAAATAAATAGAATTTAACACTTTTTTTCCTTAGATACGTCCTTGGTTTATAGTTCAGTGACTTTCTATTGAAAAAAAAAATAGTTTAAATTTTTTTTTAATTTATTTAAAACATAATAAAATTAATTTAAATGAAAGAAATCATTTGTTATTAATAATAATGATGATGTACGTATTTGTACGTACATTTGACTAAATATTAATGACATCAAATTGTTTTAATTAAAATGAAGAACAAAAAAATGAAAACGCAAAGTTTTAAATATTTTTTTTAATAAAAATTTGAATTTTAGGAAAAAAATTAATTTATTTTATTTAATTTTTTAAGAAATCCTAAAAGCGGACGTATTACCAAGTGGCGCCAAAATCTTATAAAATTAATCGTTCTTAAATTGTTGGTATTTTCGTTCTTTTGTCATTTTCTTTGATTTTTATACCCTCCACTACTACAAGTGGTGGAGCGAACATATTATGTTTATCATTCCGTATGCAACACTAAGTAGAAATCATCTTAGACCCCATAAAGTAGAAATATTTTTGCTTCGAATTAAAATCTAAGTCCGTCTATCTGTTTTTGGCACGCACAAATTTACAGTAATTGGCAGATGAAATTTAGCTTGAGTATTTGCTATAAGTCCTGAAAAGTTTCCTATTTGAAACCAGCAAAATTGCTTCAGTATACTTAAAGATATAGACCGATTTCTGAAGCAACCTCTTAGTTCAAGCAAACACTTTTCTAAAATTGAAAATCCAAAAATTAGAATGAAATTTTACCATACAATACTATATATTTCATTTCTAAACCAAATATTATCAAAATCGGTTCAGAAAAAATTATAGTCAGTAATATAACCTATTTTATGACTCATTAAGTATTCCGTTTTATATTTAAAAAATAACTTGAATATATTTTATACTTCCATATATATGTACGGAACATAACGTATTTACTTCACACTTATTTGTGTTGGAGGGTATTGAAAATTCGGCATAGCCGAATATAACATTCGTTCTTGTGGACTTTGATAAATTTGTCGTTTTTTGTTATAAATAAAGTAAATTTGAAAAATAAAGAATGAAAATACCAAATGACCTCTAAAATTAACGCCGCCACAACACAACACTCAGGGATTTACTTATACAAAAGCATGGAGAAATATATATATACATATATGCATATGTAGGTATGTATGTTTGTACAATTATGGCCTAAAAGTCAACCACATATGATTTTTAATATACATAAATATTTTTATTTATTTTTTTAATTTTTGTTTTAAAACAACATTGACATCACCTTCCTCGCCAGCTTTAAATTGGTCTGCTCTCCACGCTTTGCTAATCAAGCATCAGGAACCATTTCCGGTTAAATACGGTTAAAGTCAACCATAGATAAATGGACAAATATTCTATGAGTTTATTATATATTTTAGAATTTTTTTTTAATTCTTATTCTCTCTCTCGCTCTCGGTCATTTAAATTTTGGTTAATATTTGGTGATTAATAATTTTTTTTATATTCTTTTCTAAAAAAAATAAGCGCTTGGTCAACTTTTGGGTTAATTATGAAAATACTATAAAATTTAGAAACGGCATGAGACTATTTGAAATGTTTAAATTATTAAAATTATTTATTTTTAATCTTGGTTAAAACATAATTATTAATTTGAATTAAACAAAATGAAAAACACCCACTAAAATCATTTCAAATATTTTAGATATTTTTCTCTTTATCGCTTCACTTTTTTATTTTTTTTTATTTCCTCCATTACCACAAGCAGTGTAGAGGATATATTATTATTATCATTCTGTGTGTAACGCTACGAAAGAATCATCTCAGAACCGATAATTCACATATATAAATTAAAATCTGATCGCCTGTCTGTCCACAATAGTTGGCAGTGTTTAACGAAATTTTGCCTGATTATTTGCTATAGTCTTGAGTAGTTTCTTATTTAAAATCAGTAAAATCTGTTCAGTATATTTAAATATATATACCTATATCTGAGTCAACCTCTAAGTTCAATGCGAAGAACTTTTCAAAAATTGTCAATTATAAAACGACAAATTAAAATGAATTTCTGCCATAATAATAAACTATATATAGTTCATTACCATTCCAAAACTTCCGATTTAAATTAGTTCAGTAGAAAAAAAGTTATTTTATGACCGATTAAGTGTTTCTCTGTTCTATTTCTGATAAACTTTTATATCTTCTATACGTTTGTGAGTGTAGGCGTTAGTATGTATGTACGCAACATAACATATTTACTTTACACTCATCTGTAGTGGAGGGTATTGAAGATTCGGCTCAGCCGAATAAAGCATTCTTTTTTTTGGATTGTTTTTTTTTTTTTTTTTTTTTTTTCATTTTAATTTTATAAATATGAGTGACATTTTACTTTAAACTTCAAAAGTGACAAATTGAATTTGCATCATCATCATCATCATCGCAACATATTCATTATTGTTATTTTAAATTATTAAAACAATTAATTGTTTTTTTTTTTTTTCTAAGATAATTTTTATAATTAATTGCAATTAAAATGTAATAATTCATAATTAATTAGATTTATTCAAATATTCAATTTCACTTATTTTATTTTTAAAAATCATCTTCATTTATATATTTTGTTAAAATAATTTAATTTTTTGTTTAAAAAATCTGTTTTGATTAACAAAAATTTTAATTTTGTCATTCCAATTAATTTTAGATATTAAGTTCTTCAGTTATTTGGGTTAACCAAGTGGTTCCTTCATTCGCTAAAATCTCAGGAGCGTATGATTTGTCAAAAGGTTGTGGCCTAAAGGCAAAATTCTTACTCTTTTTTATAGGATCTTGATTTTCAATAATACAAACTCATCATCCAAAACAAATCTTTTAGAATTGATCGATTGCGTTTGAACAGCTCGCAGTTTTTAAAATATCTTAGGCCTGTGTAAGGCCTAAGGAAGAAGTCTTTTGAATTTGGTAATAATCGGTTTCTCACACAAATATGCTAACGGAATGGAGTTTTGAACTCATAAATATCTCAAAAAATAAAAAAAGTTTAACGATTAAGTTTCTTAGGAAACCACAGAGCGGTAATAACTTTTGATCGGCTGTATGGAATTGAATTGAAATTTTCAACATTTTATGCGTCCTGATGAGGCATTTAAAAACTATTGTTACATATACAATATTTATGAAATAAGAAAGATTGAGACCAATAACTTCACGAAGTCCAAAAATATACACTTGGAATTTGAAAATTCCAAAAATTAGGTATCGGGTTAGTCATACCAAACCCGATCCTCGGTAGGTAAAGATTTATTTTCTGGTTAAATAACTCTTAAACATATGAAATATTATCAAAATAGTAATTTATTTTTTGAGATTTATACACATTAAAGTAATTTTCGGAATTGAGCTACAGTCATTTCTGCATCGATCCAATACTGATCTGCATCTTTTCATACAAATGACATTAAAATATACAATTATGGGTTAAACCCTTTTTTAATGAATCAAATCTAAATTGGTCTCATAGATTTTGTAACTTCGTGAATGATTATGAACAAACTTTTGCGGCTTGCCGTATGTGGGGTTACTTCACCCACTGATCTTAACTTTTCAAGATATTTTTCCAAGAAAATAGATATTTGGGAATTTGATAACTATTTTATTTTAAAACTCTCGCACAGATTCTTTTTTATGATACTAGAATGATTCCGACATGATTTTTAAGTAAAAAAAATTTACAGAAGTTTTGTTTTAGACCAGAAGTGACCAGTCATGCTACAATACATTTGTCTCTGCTCAAATTCCAAAAAGCCGATTTAAAAACATACAAAACTCACAAACGCTGACAGGAACGCTACTAAAAATTTAGAGGCTAAAAACAGAACACTGTAATTGAAGTCAAATTAAAAAAAAAAATACTCCTGCCGATCGATGGCGAAATGTTTGTTCTGACAGAATGAGCAAAGTAACAGAAAAGATATAAAAACTTGAATGTTGTAAATTTTAATAATAAATTCAAATAGAATCAACAATTTAAACTGTAAATTTAGTGGTTTCGTTTTTATTAACCTAAATGTATGTTAAGAATTTTGTTATCTCTCTCCTTAAGCAGAATTTTATATTTCAGATAAATAGTTCCTTTATTTTTTAACCGTTTCTAAACTTCTATTTCAAAATCTTAAGCGTTCAATTTTTGAAAATTATCTTTTTATTCGATAAATAAAAAAGATAAAATTCGAAATGAAATTCAAACAAAAACTTGAATTACGTCCGATTTTGCTGAAGATTTGTTATGTCAATGCCGAATTTTAAATAAAAAATATGAAAAATTTATACCGAAAATAAAACAGTTTTGAATCCTTAAAAAATATATTTTAGAAGCCTCCAATTTTGTATATGATGTTTTATAAAAGAGTATTTGATTTCCTTGAAATATATCGAACATTAAACAGACGATTTTAAAAAATTTTGTAGATGGAGAGATGCAGATTCCACACTTATAGGACTCATGGATTTTCATTATTGTTTAATATTCCGAAACTGTAGATTTTTCTTTTCATTATCCACGTTTATGGGACAAATTCCTTAATTTCATAGAACTTTAATAAAGTCCTTTTTGTATTGCCAAGACTCTCTCTTGATCTCAGATTTTGATTTTATCAACAAATTCAATATTTTATATTTCGGAAAATTCTATATTGTGATCTTACCTTTTTATAAGTTGTCATATTTAAATTAATTAATTTAGAATTCACCATTAATATAATTAATTTTTCATTCAATATATTTTGTTTTTAAATAAATATTATTTTCAAAAAAATAATGCTCTTGAAATGAGCACCTGTTTATTGTTAATTAATATTTTCTAATAATTTTTTGGTTCTTTTTATATTTTTTGTCTCTTTTCTTCAAATCCTTTTTTTTAATAAAAAATTTCACTTTTTTCTTGTCTTTTTTTCAAAATATTGTTTTATTAAAATATTTTAAAATTATTAATTAAAAAAAATTAACAACCACTTTGTTTAAAAAACAAAACTAGAATGGCTCTAAGCTGTGACCTGTCAACCATATTTATGTAAAAGCCACAAAATAACGATAATAAAACTTCAAAATGCTTCAAAAAAAGTAGAAGAGAAGTGCGCGATTTACGTTTAAAAACCCTAAAAATCATACAGAAAAAAACAAGTAAAAATGTTATATTCGGCCATGCTGAATCTTTAATACCCTCCACCATTAGAATATGTGTGAATTAAGTACGTCATGTTTCATATATGTACTTACAATCACCCACGTAAAAATTTTATAGTCAGTTAAGCCCGACTATGTTATACCCTACACCACAATGTTGGTTATAAATATCAGTTTCGGGATTCATTCTAGGGATAAAATAATAACATGTTCACAACAGTTACATGGACAGTCAGCCAACCAACCAGCCAGATAGACGAATCTTTAAATCGACTCAGAAAAGAGGTTCTGAGTCGAACGGTATACTTAAATGTGAGTGTTATACCATTTTGTCTGTATATTACAAACATCGGCACAAATGAATAATACCTTCAGTAGTACAGGGTATAAAAATATTTCCTTTATATAGTCCATATAGCCTAATATTATGATTCTAATTAGTCGATTTATAATTGACAATTTTAAGAATTTTACTCTAGATCTTAGAGGCTGCCTCAGATATAGGTCTATATCTTTTAATATACTGAACTGATTTTGCTGCTTTTAAATGGGAAACTTTTCAGAACTATAACAAATACTCAGGACAATTCCATTGAGCTCTGTCAATTATTGTGGATGTGAGCGTGCTAACAACAGACAGACGGACAAACATACCTAAATGGACTCAGATTTTGATTTGATGCAAGAATATATATACATTATGGGGACTGAGATGATTCCTTCTTACTGTTACATACGGAATGACAAAGTTAATATACCCTTTTCTCCACTTGTGTTGGTGGAGGGTTAAAAAAACAACAAAATTAACACGCACTGATGAGAAACGAGCGAGAAGATTTTTATTCGGTGGAAAACTAAAACACCCGCAGCTGCTATTATTAGTTCTAAACTGGAGTTTGTTGTTGTTTTTCTGATTTTTTTAATAATTTATTAACAACAACATTTAGGGAGAATTTAAAAAATTCAGTTAATAATTTTAAACGTTTTTAGTGGAAACGCAAATTTGGCATCAGAAAAGCAAAATTCTCGAGAAAAAATTTCGGCTAAATAATGGAAGTGAATTAATGAATGAATGGAAAGACATACGAATGGTTTAAGAAGGAGTGTTTGTTTCTATTCTTAAAGATTATAAATCACAAAATTTTAGATTAAGAGATTTAAATTGTCTCTGTTGGTGTAGTAGAGTGAATAATTGTGATAATTTGTTTGTGGATCGTTTGATCGTTCGTTTATTCGCCAGTTGTGTTTGATTTGATTCCTTTGAAAGTTTGTTGTCAGAAAATATTTGACCGTGACCATGAAAAGATCGTTATTGAAAAGATTTTTATACCCTCCACCACCACAAGTGGTGAGGGTATATTAAGTTTGTCATTCTGTATGTAACGCCAAGAAGGAATCATCTCAGACCCAACAATGTATATATATTATTGCATCAAATCAAAAACTGAGTCGATTTAGCTATGTCCGTCTGTCCGTCTGTCCGTCTGTCCGTCTGTCTGTCTGTTGGAAACATTCTCACGCCTAGAATAATTGACCGAATTCAATAAAACTTGGCCACATTATTTGTTATTGTCCTAAGCAGTTTGCTATTTAAAACCAGCTATATCGGTTTATAAGCAAGGAAGTTATAGACCGATATCTGAAACAACCTCAAAATTTCAAAAATGAACTCTTATAATTTCTTCTAAAAATGTAATTGGACTAAAACAAAAAATTAATTTTAGCATACAATTACACGTGCTTCATCATCGTGCCAAAAATTATCAAAATCTGATTAACCGGAAAAAAGTTATAGGCTATAATATGCAAAATTTTGATACACCCCAAACTCTTTGTGTCATATGGACCGCAATTTTTAAGATAATTTACTGAAATTTGTCACAACTAATTTTTAAACCATTCTTAATATATGTTATAAATTTTATTAACATTGGTCCATATTTTGATATAGCTCCCATATAACGCCATTTCCCGGAATATGATTTATAGCTCATAAAACTCTTAAATTGGAACCAATTCTATTGAAATTTGGCACAAATAATTGTTTAACTATTTTAAATATATACTATAAATTTTATTTACATGGGTCCATATTTTGATATAGCTCCCATATAAAGCCCCTTCCCGGAATGTGATTTATAGCTCATAAAACTCTTAAATTTGAACCAATTCTATTGAAATTTGGCACAACTTATTTCCTAGCCATTTTAAATATATGTTATAAATTATATTAAGATGGGTCCACATTTTGATATAGCTCCCATATAAGGACTTTCCCGGAATATGATTTATAGCTTATAAAACTTTTAAATTTGAACTAATTCTTTTGAAATTTGGCACAATTATTGTTTCAACTATTTTAAATACATATTGTGAATTTTATTAATATGGACCCATATTTTGATATAGCTCCCATATAAGGCCCCTTCCCGGAATTTGATTTATAGCTCATAAAACTCTTAAATTGGAACCAATTCTATTGAAATTTGGCACAAATAATTGTTTAACTATTTTAAATATATACTATAAAATTTATTAACATGGGTCCATATTTTGATATAGCTCCCATATAAGGCCCCTTCCCGGAATATGATTTACAGCTTATAACACTTTTAAATTTGAACCAATTCTTTTGAAATTTAGCACAATTGATTTTCTAGCTATTTTAAATATATGTATTAAGTTTTATTTACATGGGTCCATATTTTGTTATAGCTCCCATATAAGGCCCCTTCCCGGAATATGATTTATAGCTTATAACACTTTTAGATTTGAACCAATTCTATTGAAATTTGGCACAACTAATTTTCTAGCTATTTTAAATATATGTTGTAAACTTTATTAAAATGGGTCCATATTATGATATAGCTCCATTATAACGCCCCTTCTCGAGTAAATAAAGACCAATTCTACTGAAAGTCGACACAATTATTTTGCTAACTGTTCTGAAGATATTATATTAATTTGCCCTGTATCGGTCCAAATTTTCCTATAGCTCCCTTATAACGGGATTTTCCGGAAAACGGATTAGAGTTTATAAAATATTTAAATAAAGATCAATTCCATTAAAATTTAGCACAATGATTTTTCTAATTATAATCAAAGTATATTATAAATATGAACAATCTTGGTCCAAACTTCGGGAAGGGGTCTTATATGGGAGCTACATATAAGACCCCTTCCCGGAAAATAGTTTTGAGCTTATAACAAGCATATTTTTTTTTATACGCTCCACAGTACAAGTGGTAGAGAGAGAATATTAACTTTGTCATTCTGTGTGTAACGCTAAGAATGAATTATTTCAGACCCCATAATGTATATATTCTTGCATCAAGTCAAAATCTCAATCGATTTTCGTCAATCTCTTTGTCTGCTCACATCCGCAAAAATTAACAGAGCTCAATGAAAATTGGTAGAAAAAAGGCAGTTAATAGAAAAATTTTATAGCTTAAATTGTAACTAATTTTATGACTAATTAAGTATTTCTGTGTTGTATACATTTGTGAGTATATGTGTGTCTATGGAACCTAACGTATTAACTTTACACGAATTTGTGGTGGAGGGTATTTAAGATTCGGCATAGCCGAATATAGCATTCTTACTTGTTTTTCATTATTTTGGACGTCTTTGTTTCATTTTTCTTTTTTGACATTTTATTTTCGGTGACATAATCTTTACGGTTTGTTGAAGTTTGGTGGCAAATTGTTACAACGTTCAATTTAATAAAATTTATTTTTACTAATGAATAGAATTTTTTTACTAAAGTAAAGAATTTGATATGTGAATTCGTTAAGAAAGTGATCACATATTTACTTCTGTATTAATACGATCGTTATAAAAATTGCACACAAAAAAGAGGTTTTATATAATTTTAAAATGATATAAATTATGATTTATTATACAGACGATTCTAAACACTTTATTCATATATTTTTAAAGGTAGAATATGATCGCTTTATATAGCGAAACCTATAATTCGATCTTTACTTTTACATTAAACTTAATAATCTTCTCTCGATCTAAAAATATGAAACTCATTTCAAATCTTTTTTTATTGGTTTGTTTGGGTGTAATAGTAAGTTAAACTGGACCGATTAACTTGAAAATTTCACATTCCAACATGTGGGAGAAGTATTATGGCCTATAATTGTTTTCTTCAGAGATACACCTAAATAAAGCAAATAGAGTTGTAAATAATTCGCCCCAAACATTTTTATAAAAATGCTTAACAACAAAAATTATAGAAAGGTTAGGATCCTGGGAGAGAAATGCCGCGAGAGTTCTAAAAAATTGATACCAACTACTTTTCCATTGAATGGCTTTACTGGAAAAATTTTTTCAGGGAACATGTCCCACCTATAAAACAAAGCAAATATTAATTAAGGCTATAATTTTTTTCCGATATGGTCCATAGATACAACTTCTCCTTCCCCTTCATCTCCCTTTTAATATGATAATAATGAATCCAACGAATTTTGATAAATCCTTCTTAAGTTGAAAATGATCCGATTAAAATAATAATATAATAATAGATTAAATTCTGTTAATAAAGATCAGTCCAATTTCATATCATGATTAGTTTTGAAAGTTTGGTGGAAAATTTATATAAAATTTTTGTTTACATAAAATATCGTTTAAGAAATCAAGAATCAAATATACAATTTTATTTTATGATCACTTGCTCATCACCGCCAAAAACCTTTCTGTAAACAATTTCAAGCTACTCACTTCCTCGCACACAAACACATATAAAATTTGGCCAATGAATTGACAAAAAAGAACAGTCTGAGTTCTTTAAGAGAATGAACCCATCAGGTGTGGATAATGAATCATGATTTTTGATTTAAATTGTATCACCCTCAATAATGTGTTGTTCTTGTATTCAAACACAAGTTGGTAACAATGACTGAACTCGTTAACTGAAACTGAAAAAAAGGTCATTGTACAAATAATAAGAAAATTATTTTTATTTTTTTTTTTAATATTTAATCCAGTACAAATAGTTTTTTTTCGGCAAAATAATTAATGAAGGCAACAAGCTATTTGTGACGATAAATTAAAAATTGTTGTTGTATTGTCATGATTTAATGATAATAATTTCATTAAGAAGAAGTGTTACAAATACGAAAATTGTAAGTTGCAATATTTTCAGGTTCCAATGTGTAATAGATAAATTATTCCAATACAGGAAAGCACTCAGCCTTGTAAAGAATATAAATCTATAAAATCTTATTATGCGATCACAATTCGATCAATCAAATAAGACATTTAAACATTGACCTTAATGAATATATATTACAGTGGTCCAAAATACCTTTTTTCGATCTATAAACTAAACTATCACTGGTTTTAATTTAAAATTTTTATTTTCACTTTTTACTAAATTCATACATATATAAATAAACTGTTCAATTTTATGAAAAGGTTACCTTTTAATTAAAATTTTCTCCAAAATGTTGTTTTTTTCATTTTAACAAAATTTTGTTTTCTTTTTTATTTTAACAAATTGTTTTACTAAAAATGTGAAAAAACTAAAATTTTTGGTGAAAATTTACGTTTCTACCAATAAATCAATTTTAAGATTCAGTTTTTCAATAAAAGTCTAATTTAAATAAAAACTTATAGGCTTTTACCTCAAATATAAATTTTTAATAAAAAATTAAATTTTTATAAATTATTTTTATAAAGAATTTATAAAAAATATAAGATTTTTTAGATAAAAGTTTAAAATTTTACTTAAGTTTAATATATATTAAAAAAAGAATATTTTTTTATAAATTTAGATTATCTTTAAAACTATATGCTTTTATTATCAATTTTTATTTTTATTAAAAATTTCAACATCCAACAAAATTTTTAAAAATTATTAAAAAAATCTAAAAATATTTTTTTCTAAAAATCGAGATACTTAAAAGATTTTAATTTATTAATAATTAAATTTCCTTTTTTATAAAAAAATAATTTTCACAAAAATTTATGTTCACCAAAAAGAAGTTTTTGTTTTGGTTTAATTAATTTTTGGCAAATATTTTTCTAAAAAGGCATTTTTATAAAAATTATAATTTTAATTTTTTTTAACAAAAATTATTTTTTTAATTTTTCAATTTGCAAAAAAAAAAGACAAATTTAAAATTTGCTGAAAATATTTTAATTTCTGGAAATAAATTAATTTTTACAAAAAATAAATAATAATTTTTATCAACAGTTTTCTTTACAAAAATTAGACTTCCTTTAAAAATAAAATGTTTATAATTAATTAAAATCTTAACAAATTTTACTTGTTGACAAGTGATTTTCTTTAAATCATCTAATTTAGTTTAATTCAAATTCTTTTTAGTATAATAATATTTAAATTTTATTGAATTTTAAAAATCTTATTAAAATATACAGTCCTGTATTTAATAAATACAACTCTGATGATGATCACACCGTTTGATCCAACAAAGATGGCGAATTTCAATGCAATTCTTATTGTCAAACAACGAATCCCATAAAATTTATTATCAAACCCATTTAAAATACCCATGTATGTGTGTTTATTATATGTTTGATCAACTTTGTTAAACTTGGTAGCACCTCTATGAAAAGCAGTGCTACCAAGTCGAATACAGTGCAGTCTGTCATCATAGTGAAAAAAGAGGAAACAATTCGTGCATTTTTTACATTTTTCTAAATTTTTTTTGTTAAATTTTTAGTTTATTTTCTTACAAAAATCATTAAAATTTTAACCCACCTAAAGGTAAACATTTGCAAAGTTATTAAATTTATAAATAAAAAAGTGAATAAAACAATAAATTATTTTTTTACAACAAACATTTCTTTTGATAATTGGAAGAAATATAATGAATCATTTTTTATTGGCCACAACGACAACAACAACAATGCTATAAAGATTTCTAGTACAAGTAACTAAACTAAATGTTTGTTGTTTGCACTTGTTGAATATTCATTTGTTTCTTTCTTTACAATAAAATTCCTTCATTCTATTCATAATTGCGTATTCTTCGTAAGTTCGTAACAAGACATTATTAAATATTAAACAAAAGAATAAAAAAGAAAAAACATATCTTTTTTTGTATTTATATTAATAAAAAAATTATACTACGTCATGTATTTTTCTGCTTGATTTTCCTTCCCTCGGAGAACTGTTTGTGTTGTTTTATACAAATTAACAAAAATATAGAATAAAAATACAAAAATAACAAAAAATGGGCTCCTAAATGTTTTTTAGATTTTGTGTGTATGTTTTTGGATTAATACATCTCTTGCCCCACCTTGAGGTTATCATTATTATTATTGTTTGTAATACATGAATAAACCAAATATTAATTTTTATACCCTACACCAGGTGATTTGGGTGTTATGTGTTTGTGCCAATGTGACATACGAAAAAAGTAGTTTAATACCTACTTTAAGTATATTTTCACTCACTTTCTGAGTTTATTTGACGGTGTTTGTCAGTCTATATGCCCAGTTGGCTGTCCATGTGAATATTGTGAACAATTTTTAGATATCGAGATGAAATTTGGTACATATTATTTTTTTGGCTAAAGGTCCAATATTTTAGGTAGCTTCCATACAATCATTCTTAGTGAATGAGAGTTTAGGGTTAGAAGCTCAAGACAAATAATACTGGAAAAGCACTAAATCAATGTGCCAAATTATGTGAGGACAGCTGTATTATTTGTCATAGGTCCCGTAAAAGCCCCCTTCCAAATAGCACTTTGAAGGAAATAAATCGCACATTTACGTTGGCATTATAATAATTACTTATCAAATTAAACGAGAGCTGTTATTTACAATGTAATATAGGGTATCACATTGTCGAGCTTGACCGACTGTTATGTTTTTACTTGTTCTTTTTATTTTTACATTTAATGTTTAAATAATTAATAGCAATTAAAAGGTCAATAGGTCGCCTAACGATTAATGTTTAGAAATTTTTATTTCTGTATACTATTTTATTTAGTAGATAACTAAATATATTAATAGTTTGACCAAAAAAATTGATTTTCTTTAAATTTTCATTCGTAACAAAAATTATTTTTAATATTAAATAATTAAAAATTATTAAAAAAGCAGTTTTTTTATTAAACAAAGCAGTTTAAAAAACTGAATTTCTGAATATTATTAAAGAAAAAGTTTAAAATAAATTATAAAATATAATAAAATTACTACTACTACCTAAAAAAAACACATTACTATTAAAGAAAAAAAAGTATTTTTATAGTCGAATATTTATTTTAACGATGAAATCGCAATAATTTGATAAAAAATTAATAATTTTTTTGTCATCATCTCACATATTCAAATATTTTATCAAATTAAAATATTATTTTTTATTTTTTAGTTTCTAAAATAAGCACAATAATCTGCGAAAAGCACAAAACTCTAAATACTGCTAAGCAAAAAAATGGATGCCCCTAATGATTTTCCCGTTCAACCCAGCTCTTCAGGAAATAATGAGTAAGTACATTTAAAAAATTGTTTCTAGCTTGCTAACCCAATTCAAGGCACAAAATACACATATAAAAGATAAATACTTCAAACGTTAAACTCCATCTACAAGATTCAGAAGTACTGTTCTCGAAGACATTGTGTAGAGCAATGAATTTTCAATTTTAAAATACAATAGAATTTATATAGTCTACGCCAGTCTAGGCGGTTTCGACATTAGGCGCAGGATGTTATAACGTTCAGAATATTTCTATCCAACCTTAACGATACTGACCGATCCAAAATCATTTGCTATTTTATTTAACGATGTACTTCGATGAGCCAAGCCGGCTGACAGTACGTCTACAGGGTGATAATTTAGAGATATTTAAATGGTACGCATAATTCTTTTACGTCAAAGATAAAGCCTATTGATATTAGTTATGATCAGTACAATATTTCGGTACGATTTTGGGATAAAGTATTAGTGCTCATAAAATTATATGATACCTGCATCATGTTGTAGGGTATGTTGTAATTTCTTGATGTTGGTTCATGTTATAGTTCATCTTCTTGCCAAGAAATCGAACAACCTCAATTGGATGAGTCCTTAGAGAGTGAGGTAGGATTGGACTGGCAGATGAATAAATGTCGTGTGTCATGTGGTCCTTGGCCACATACGAAACTAGAAGATGTGTGCTAGAACTTCTCTTATAGACCGTCGCAAATTCTTTATATTGTCTGCAATATGTGCAGGGCGGCCTCCAAGCATGACGTTTATAAGGTAACTTGAAACCGTGAAATTTCTGACGACTCTGTGGATGTAGTCGAAAGCTTTCATAAACGAATTTCGGTCTAAAAGAATCATGCACATATCGTATATACAAATATCTATCAAAAACGGAATTATACGGGTAAAAATATTGGAAACGTATTAATATAACAAGTATAAATTACAATGAAGGACTTTTTAATGTCAACTGAAAATAATATTTTTATAGTGCTTTTCCGACAAAAATAGTTTTCTTATTGCTATTACAACTATTGGTCACATCATAAATTATAAAATTAAAAGAGTCTTTAAAGAAGTTTTTCCTAAGAAATGTTATTCGATATTATATCGCTTATTCAGTAGTACTTAGACAAATATTTTTTCCTAAACTACACAAAAAAGCTTCTTCAAACAAAAGTTTATAACAAATAAACTGTGCATTTTCTATGTGTTTTTCCTAAAATATATACGAAAATTTGAATAATATTGCATGTAGTTTTCCCGTTTTACCTCCACCACCATCTGCCTCGAATCCATCAACGTTTCCCAGCAATAACAATCAACAGAATCAAGCTAACAAACGTTTACAACAAACTCAAGCCAAAGTCGATGAAGTTGTCGGCATTATGCGAGTGAATGTTGAAAAAGTATTAGAACGTGATCAAAAATTGACAGAATTGGGAGAAAGAGCTGATGCCTTGGAACAAGGAGCCTCACAATTTGAACAACAGGCTGGTAAATTGAAACGTAAACAATGGTGGGCCAATATGAAAATGATGATCATAATGGGTGTTATTGGAGTTGTACTTTTGATAATCATTATTGGTAAGAAAATATTTCTTTTTGAAAATATTTTATTTCACACATTTTTGGTGCAATTATGGTAAAAAGGAATACCTATACAATTACTAATCTAACAAATGTTTTTAATGTGGTGGTTATCTATTTAAGCCATAATGATTCATTAGCTTTTTTATTCCACAAAAATAAATAAGGGAAATTTGCTATTGTTTTGAAAATATTTTGTTTTCTTAGACAAATATTAACATTTGCAAAGATAGTTAAAATTTAAATGAAATAAACAAAAAATTATTAAATCTACTAATAAAAAATTAGTCATAATTACTTTACTTAATAAATAGCACATTTGCATTTTTTTCATATGAATGTAGATCCAACAAAATTTGCAAGAAATAATCTTAGATTAATGCTACTAATAAATTAAAACTTGCTTAAACTAACATTAAGTGCTTATTAACAATTAATTAAGACAAAAACTTCATAAAAAAGTTTAAAGCTTTTTCATTGTTCTAACAGATTATAAGGATCATATAAAAAGTATCCAAAATCTTTGTTAGTAAATGCTGTTGATATTTCTTTTACATCAGGTAATTTGTCTACGAGTGTGTTCAATGTAAAGTTTTTCGTTTTTGTTAAAAAGATAAAAAATTGAATTGAATTGCAGAATCTCTGGGTAGAGATAAGACAAAACATCAGAAATTTGAACTAATTGAGTAAAAACACACAAAGATTTTGACTGCTACACACGACTTCAAAACAATTGTGCGAATTACTCATTTCTAACTCTTTTTTGGATTTCGCTTTCTTTTCGTTTTTGATTTTTATAATTTTTTAAGATTAAACTCTTTTCGAAGAGCGAAAAAATTAAACTTTTGGAACGATTTGAAGATTTTATTAAGAGTAAAAAATAGAGTCGAAGACCGTACAATGAAGAAATAAAATTTTTTGTATTTTTCTAAAATTATCGAATGAAGTCAAGCAATGAAATCAAGCATTCCTACAAGCAAATTTTTAAGATTTGTAAACAAATTTAAATTATTGCTATCAAAATAACAGGGAAATATTGAAAATCATACAGAGATGAAATGCATTTTTTATGATGATACGCTACACAAATCCGAGGATACTTTTTATATGCTCCAATATTATAACAATATGCAATTAAATATTGTAAACTAACAAATCTATATCGAGTTAAACAACAACGCTTATCTGCTAATTACTGCCAATCTTTAATTGTTGAACTTTGATTGATAATGTAATGATTAGAAAATAACTCTGAATGTTTTGTTTAAAAATTTTTTCTTGCAGTAAGTCTATTTTATTAAAATTCAAAATAAAAACAAAAAAAGAAGAGGCGTTTTTTCTTAAGTTTATTTAATTAAGTAAAATATTAAACCACCACATACACAAGACATTCCTTTCCTAACACACCAACAAGTGAGTGTCAAATATATATTTTTTAGAATTTTCTTAAATATTTTTAAACATATATATTCTTAAAAAACATTTATTTTATAAATATTTTTAGTATCCTTAATGCCTTCTGGCGGTAGCAGTAGTTCTGAACAATTACCACCACCTGTGACTCCAGCTCCTCATAATTAAATTTGCTGCTAAGTAAATATAAAATACTTCATTTACCAACGATTAACAAATCAGTAAATTGTATATAATACAACATTATTAACAATATTTTATGTTTACAACTGGAAGAAACAGCGTAGCCTTATTTACTATATACAAGTATATAAACTCTTAAAAAATCAACTAAAAATATATTTAAAACAGAAACAAAAACAAAAACTGGAAAAACTATTTGAGTATTAAATGGTTAAAGGTTGCACAAATCCTACAAAAATAATTAACAAGTTTTATTAACCATTTTTCAATATTTTTTTATAAATTTCTGCAAAACCGCAACACTTTTATACATTTTCTGTATATTCAAAAGAGAAATTATAAACATAATTTTATAAAATATTTACCCATATACAAAAACAAGTTAAACTTTATATTTATATACAAATAATTATTATGTCAGTGTGTGTTAAATATTATTAAATAAATAAAAAATAAAATATTTTTCAAAATCACGTTAATATTCATAATTCAAAAAGTTTAAGTGTAATCTACACACTTATAATTTTCTATCGATAATTAAACGTTCATATCATAATTTGCAATATAATATCAGAAACATTTAAACACCTCCTCAATATCATCATCTCGTTAAGGAAATAAACCACAATTGTTAGTGCATTTAAATGAGCAGAAAATTCACTATAAAAATGTTAACACACAAAATTAATATTCATCATCAATGTCATCACCATATATACGAACACATTTGTCACCTCAGCCATATTTTAAAATGGAAAGTTGAATTTCTATTATGTAAAATAAATTAAAAAGAAAAAGTATTTTAAAGCATGTATGAAGATATGCGTAATAAAATTATTAATAACATTCAACAAAATCCAATTTGGTCCTTGTTGGCCAAGCATTCAAAATTCTGTCGTCAAACTGTTTCCAATGTTATAAAATAGTATAGAAAAACTTTTCTTTTATGAAAAAACTGGTTCAGTTAGAATCGTCTAATGGTTTCTTCAGCCAAAAAAATAATAATAAAATATTTTCAAAAGAGCTCCTAACATATCCGGTAGGAAAGCAACTCGGTTAGCTCGGTGTTCAGATTATTTGGTACGAAATGATAAAACTAATTAAGGTTTTAAAAACATTCGAGGCTCAAAGATATTTAAACAGGAATGATTCTAAAAATTTAGAGACCAAAAAGCAGAGCACTGAAATTGAGTTCAACAATGCTGCATAATGGATGATGAAACGTATGTTCAAAATTTTATGTTGATGATGCTTGAAGAAAATTTTAGGATTTAAAAGCAGTCAAAATTTCCCAAAAAGTTGTTGGTATGATAAGTTATATGCAGATGTGGCAAAAGAATCATTTGTTACAATCGGTTCTTAAAAATTCCGACATACACATCCAGAAATGTTTAGAAAAAAGCTGCTTCCATTTATAAGATTTCATAATGTGTTCTCTTATATATGACTGACATGGCATCCACTCACTTTGGATAACAAAACCTTGCTGGATAAACCAACAATAATGTAGTATGTATTTGTACCAAGAAATGTAATAGTTAAAAGGAAATGCACTACCTGCTAGGGCAAAATGACACAAAATACAATAGAAACGTCAATGAAGGGTTTCAAAAAAAGGTTCCAATTTTCATTGCTAGTGATGTAAAGCTATAAATATATATATTTTTTAAACGGTAAGCTTTGTGGTATCGTTTTTTGTTATCATATATGTATGTTAAGAATTTTTCGATTTCTTTCCAAAATTTTAAAAAGTTTTAACTACTTTTTTTTTAATTAAATTGATAAATGGACCCCTTATTTCTGAAAACAAGAAAAAATAATAAAATATCTAAAAGAAAATGTTATAAAATGCGAGTTGTAATTTTAGTAAAATTTTATCATTTATTTCCTCTTAAAACTATATACAATTATAATATTAATAATAATAATAATAGTAATAAAATTATTAGACATATAGTTCATCTGTGTCTTCATCAAATATTCTTTGAAATAATAAAATACTATTAGCCAATAAGGAGATCATATTTAAATAAGTTAATAAAATATAATAATGACAATATTTAGATTCTTCTCTATAGAATTTAAGAGAACCAAGTGAACGTCCCCAGATAACCATAAACTTTAAAAGTGGAAATTAAACCATATTAGATTTCTATATTTCGTTCTTTAAAATTAAAAACAAATTAAATTTTCTACTTACTATTGATATGAAAAATATCATCACTAATGATATGCAAATTTGTACTGTGACAAAATCAAATTGCATTGTCATTAATAAACTAGTTGCCGTAGTCAAATAATACTTTTGACTCCATAAAGATAAATACACCGATGAGCGATCAGCATCTCTCTGCAAATATAATAATTATTATTAATTCATATTTTGAATTTTCATTTGTATATCACACACCTGACCCATTTTAGCTAAAACAAAACTTATGCTCCAAATAATAATTATCAATAATAAAGCACATAAAAATGTTCCCAAACTGGCATCAGCAATGGGCCTTGAAATTGTTGTAGAACCAAATTCTATCTAAATTAAATTTATAATTTTTAGATATTTTTTAAAAATTAAATTCAATTTAAATGTACTTAACCATTAAAATCATATAAGTGATAACAATGTGTCGGGATCTTTGTTTCTCGCATCTGAGAATATATTGCAGTAAAGTCAACATTAAAAAATGTACAAACACAATGGCTAATATTATGTAATTGTAAAATAGCAAAAATCTCTCAACCGATTTTCTATATAAGGAAAATTTAAATTTCATAAAATGAACTTAAATATCACATACATACATATATGTTATCAACCACCATTTGAAGGCCACAAACACGATGAGCAGTAAAGTTATTAGATAGATTTTATTTAAAAATTTCTGATGAGCCCGACGCAGTTCGATTTTAGATATCTTAGTTACTGTTTGCCATTGTAGAGCAGCTAATTGAGCTCTTCTACGATTCTCCAGTTCAATGTAGTCTGAGTCTAATATATGCATTTGGACGAAATAGTTATATATTAAAATTAAAATTTATTAATTTTTATAAGTTCTGCTTTATTTTCATCAATTCCAAAATGTCAACAACGGAAATATTTTTTCAGAGTTGCTAGATATATTGAAAAATTAAAGAAATTGTAATAGATTTAAGGGAGATAAAAATTATTTCAAATGCGTAAAACTCTGTTGCTCCATTTTCAATTCTCTATACACATTTTTAAAAATTTTTATATTCGCAAATATTCCATATTCATAACAAGACTTGACTTGACTAGTCACCACATCTTAAAGGAGAAACAACAATAAATGGAGAAGTTCATTTGAAAGAAACATAGAATCTTAATATTTACTTATTGTCTTGTTTATATTAAGAGTGCGAACGAAATATTCCTAACATACATATATGTTAATATAAAAAACCAATAAATTTACAGTTTTATTTTTTATTTATTTGAAATTTATTGTTTTAACAATTTACAAGCAAATATTTTAACAGTTTTAATCACTAATGACGAAACCATTTTCGGAAACCTTCCATTAACGTTTTTGTAGTGCTTTCCTTTCACTTTACTCCAACAGGTGCTACATCTCCGTTGTACATCGACCACACTTTTGGACATTTGGCGCAACTGCATATTATTTGCCACACTAATATGTAACTTTTTGGAATATTAACTGCTTTGGGTACCAAACTTTTCTTCAACTTTCTCTCGAGCATCAGAAATTTAAAATTTTTACGTAAAATCTGAGATCATTTTGATTTTTGGCTTTAGAAACCTGAATCAGTTTTTAATAAGATTGGAAATAGTTTGACGGAAGATCTTAGAATTTGAGCAGGGCCTAGTTGGGTTTTGTTGAAAATATTTAATAATCTCTTTTTTTCTGGTCACTTATTTAACATATTAGCAATATATTCATTTAGCACATAATAGATGACATATTTTACAAAGGTAACTTGATCAAAAAAAAGGTCAAATAATAATACTTGGTTTAAAAGAGTTAAGAAAAGCCAAAAATACTAATTTTCAAATGAGATTTTTTTTTTTTTTCATTATTTTTGAAGCATTCTGTTAGTAAGGAAATCGCTAAAAAATTTATATGAATCATTCGCTTAGTACAGATCAGAACCTATAATACACAAAGTTACAAAGTATCACATAATTAAAGGAGCAACTTAATTTGGTATAAATGAGTTACCCTGTTCATAGTTTTTACTACAGGCTGACTCAAATACTTTTTAGCGCCTAAAAATATGCTCGTAATTTTTTTACAAAAATTTACTTGCTATTTATTCTGCATTTCTGGGCTCCTGGTATTTAACCAAAATTTTGTACTTTTTCTCAGTTTTGAAAATTGAGACTGACTGAACGCATTCAAAAATGACCGGACTGAACAATGAAAAACGAACATGCAGGATTATGAATTTTCAAGGAATTTTCGATTTCAAAATACAATTTATCCCAAAATTAAATATGAATACAAAAGTCATTTAAGTAAGCACACACACACATATATATAATTTTATTTGTTGGTTAAATTCAATATTTATATCGATTTTTTACATATAGTTATTTCGTTAGTTAGTTATAGTTATTACAATTATTAAATATAATTGAAATGCTTTTCAAAATGATCATAATAACAGCACACTATATTTTTTTAAAACTTATAATTTATACATAATAAGGAGCATAAACAACAAAATATCCATCAGTTAAGTTTTACATATTATATAACCTTTTATATATATTATCATTATAATTTCATGATTGTTTAAAGCAATAACAATTAATTGTTTAATACAAAGCTGATTTGGGGGATTAGTTAGATAATTTATATATTTTAATGACTACATTTATATTATTTTATAATTATTAATTAATTTAATCATTTCATTATAAACTATAGAAATTATTGCTAGCACAGCAGTCTGGATACGGAATTTGCATATTATCCGTTATTTTTCGAATTTTCAATCACATTAAATCCAAAGATGATGATGATGCACTAGTTGAATCTCCAGAATCATTTAATGGCTGATGAAATGATTCCAAAAATTCATCTGATGATGATGATGATGAATTATTTTTGGATTTACTATTTACTATCTTTGGTTGCATAAAGTTCTTTTTATAAAGTTTCCCAACAGCAGCTGCATTTGCAGTTTGCCTACCAGTCGATGATTTTAGCGTTTCGAAATAATTTTCATTGGTCAACTCTTTAAAATTGGAACAACTTGCAAATATTGTTGGAGATTTAGGTGATTGTATACAATTTTCCTTAGGTAAATCTGTTAAAATGGCAAGATCTTCCAAAATAGTTAAAGATTTTGAAGGTTTTACGTGGCTTTCTGGTGCTAATTCCTTTATAATTGAAAAATCTGTAAAAGTTAAAGATTTTGGCGGTTGATTGCTATATAAATTATCTGGAACTAAATAATTTCTATGATCATTTGCGTTTAATGAAAAAGTATTTTCATTAGAATTTCTATGAACTTGGGTTTCATCTTGTGTCGAAGTTATTGCAGCATCTAAGACAGTAAACGATTTTGAAGATTGTATATGACTTTCAGGATCCAATTCCTTTAAAATGGAAAAATCTGTAAAAGTTAATGATTTTGGAGGTTTATTTACATTATCAGCATCGAACAAATCCTTTTCCAATCTTGAAGATTTTGGCAACTGAATATAATTTTCTGCTAAAGAGGATGATTTTGAATCCTCACTGAATGTGTAATGAAATTGTGTAACATCTGGTTTATCATTAGCAATATTTTCCACGGATTTTTCATTAGTTAAACCTTCATCTTCGTATACAATTGGTATAGGAAAGTAATTAATATTTGTGACAGTTTCATTTTCACTTTCATTCTTTTCCTGGCTATCGCTGGATGAATTTTGATTTGAAATAAAGGAAAATATGGGCATTTGAGCATTGCTTTCATGGCTTAACTGCATAAAATCTTCAAGTTGATATTTATGCTCATTGGAAATCAAAGTTAGTTCAGAACAAGATTCCTCGCTATCATGAAATTCTTCTTCATTTGATAGAGCAATTTCAAGAACTTTTTTAGTTGAATCTTTTGTTTCCAGTGGATTTTCGATATTTAGTATTAAATTAGAATCTTGTATATCATTCAAAACACCTTCAAAGGATTTTCGTTCAAATTTAGCATTCGTATTAGATGATGCGCCATCGTCCTGATTGTCACCAGATGACTTTAAATTTGATTTAAAATTTGTTTTTCTTGTTTCACTTTTACTCAAATCTTTCAATTTTGCAGATTTTTCTATATCATTTGATTCTTCAGTATCTTCTTCGATTGGTATTAAAATTGAATTGCACGCAAGAGGTTTATCACTTAAATCATTTACATTAGAATCACCGGATGCATCCACTAATACAGTCGAATTAGGAGGATGCAGCTTATGAGGTTCTTCAATTACTGGTATACATTTTGTACTAGATGTAGGGGTATCTGCTGTTATTATTATTGGTATAACTTCATCCTTAGGTGTAGGCAGGTTATATATTGAATCCGTAAATATTGAATCATTGTGCAAAGTTAAATCCAAATTTAAATAACGTTTCCCAGGATATAGTTTTTTTGTAGTTGTTATATTTGTTTGATTTTCTTGAACGATCGATGTTTGTCGGGGACATTTATAGAGTTGATATTGTGTTAATGGGGTCCGTACACTATTCACTGATTTTGTAAAATTTTTCACTTCATATTTCGTTGTGTATTTTTTTAAAAATGTCGATAAATTATTCTGGCGATGAATGATGTCTATTGGTGTTAATTGTTGGTTGTTTAATATTGCTAAATAATTTGTGGGATTCAGTTGGAGAGCTGAGTTTAGGATCCAATCCATTTCACAATCTGTAAATAAAATTTATTTAATAAAAAGAATATAAACAAAAATATTTATAGCGATAAATAGTAAACTAGTAAACATTTTAAGCATGAACTATATGCTTAGAGAGATTCTCTCTGTTTCATTAAAATATTAAAATGACTTTAACTAGCTTTTCTTTTACTTATGGATATTGGCACGATCACACTACCTGGGTTTCATACCTTCCACAGATTCCTCATCTTCACGTATGGCATCATGTTCTTCGGTTTTAGCACTTGTCGAAGTTTTACCATAAGAATCTGCCATTTTGGAATTGGTGGTATGTGAATTCATTGATGTCTGCACCACAACATCCATATGAGAATCCAAAGAAAATTGTTTACCCGACATTAGAATACCACGTACACGACGACGCATTGAGGGTGATTCTTGGTGCTATTAAATATTATTGTTTATTATCAAAATGAATTTTAGAAATTTGAGGAAGAAACACTTACGGCAATACGAATACCGGCATAAGTTTTTGCCAAAAATTCATCGGCATCGAATAAGGCAGCAAATGTACCGTTTACTATTTTGGGCGACAATGGTGAATTGGATAGTAACAGACTAGAGCCAAAACCTTCACATTTCTCTTTAGTATCTGAAAATTAATTGAAATTATTTGGAGAAAAGATTCAAGGGAGAGATTTATAGAAAAAGAAAAAAATGATGAATGACCTTCCTTGATACGGAAAGCAAAAAATATATTACTTATATGTATATTTGTATACGCAAAACTAAAAGAGGGTCTGTATGGGAGCTACTTTCATTTTAACCAATTTTCTTGGAATTAGACACTTGAATTTAGACTAATACAAGATTTATTTGTGCCAAATTTAATAAAAATATTTTCATATCCGTCAGTTTTATAAGCTTTAAAATTCTGTTACGGGCGAACAATTCTATGAAATATTATACTGAACATGACGACATAAAATTGCGACCTACAAAGTTTTTAATATACATTTAATATTTCAAATTATAAAAAGAGTCATCCCTTAAACATTCTAACCAAACTTTCATATTCTAAGTATTTGCTACACGCCCATTTGAATCGTTGAACAGAGAGTAAATGATCAAAGTAATTTAATTACCATTTGTAATAATATATATCAAATGAAAGCCGTATTTGACATCTTTTCGAAGAAGTATAATGTAAAGATAAAAAATGCTATTTGCTGATATTAAACTATATTTTTAAAATATTTTTATAAAACATTTTTGTCTCTTCAACACATAAGGGTGTATAGTTTTCAGTTTCAACCGATTTAGAAAAATGGAAAGCTAAAATTTTTTGAATAAGTTTAAAATGATACCCTCTTTAATAATTTTAATTAATTTGCAAAATTCAGCGCACATTATTTTTTCGATACAAATTTGGAATATTTAAATGACAGCCAGCGGGACAGATGTTACACCATTTTACTATATGTTACAAACATCAACAGAAATGCATAACACTACCTATAGTGGTAATACTTGGGAAAAATGTTTGAGGAGTAAGTAACTATTATGCAGGACCTGTAAATCTTGATAAGATGTAGAATATATTTACATATGATGCAAATATATATGATTTTTATTCTCTGCTTACAATAACAAAGTTATCATTTTCTATAAACCGAAAATTAAAATATAAACAAGTAAGAATGTTATATTCGGCTATGCCGAATCTTTAATACCCTCCACCATAAATGAGCATAGGTAAATACGTTATGTTTCGTAAATACACACTCACACATACACTTATAAATATAATAATAATAAATAATAATAAATTTGTTAGAGAAATACAATCAAATCAACAATAAACATTAATTTAACTATAACCAAAAATAAAAATATAATAAAATAAAAATATTTCCTAATAACACATTAAATTACAAATGTTATAAAAACACAAACTAAAAAATAATAAAAACAACAACAAAATAAACATTAATTTAAGTATAACATTATTAAATATACTACAAATTATTCTAAATAATTATTGGTAACGAACATAATATTTTCAATTGTAACCATATAAACTAATAAACCACAACAATCAGTTTACACCCTACAAATACTTTTTAAATACTTTTGATATTATCATATACTTCATGCAGACCTTTTAAATAGACTCTATTCGATATTGTTATATTCATTTCATCCAAAATGGCGGTAGCTGAATTTTTAATTTCCATCCAATCTTTCAATATATCATCGACAGTTGTATAAGTGGAAGTCACTGTAAAACGTATAACATATTTGCCTTTTAAGAATGAGGGGACACAATGTAAATTACCACGATGATTAAGACGTTTCAATAAACGTTCTGTTATCTCATTGTCACCCTTAATGCGGAAAACTACAAGACCTATAAAAATAAAAGGTAACATTTTTTTAATTTATTTATAAATTTAATAATAATCGCTCTCTTACCCAAATGTCTTTTTGCAGGAATTTCAAAACGATGATCGGCCAATACTAAGGCTTCGAATTTTTGTGCCATACGTACACCTTCACGTATATGACGTTGTAAACCCTTAATGCCAAAAGAGCGTAAAACAAACCAAATTTTCAAAGCTCTAAAACGACGACTCAAAGGAATTTGCCAATGCATAAAGTCAACAGCTACACCCGAATTTTCATGTTGCAAATACAAAGGCTCCACATTAAAAGTACGATGTAGAGCAGTACTATCTTTTACCCTACAAATGAAAAAAAAAACGATATTAAAAAACAATCCCGTAAAAAGCAGAAGATTAATTAGCAAAAAAGTATAAACTTACCATAAAGCTGTGGCATCAAAATGTACCATCAACCATTTGGAAGGATTAAAAGCTATTGAGTCAGCACGTTCTATACCCTTAAGCCACGTGCGAAATTCTGGACATATAAAAGCACTGCCAGCATAAGCAGCATCAACATGTAACCACAAATTGAATTCACGACACACTGTACCAATTTCCTCTAAATTATCAAACGAACAGGAACCAGTTGTGCCCAGAGTAGCACATACCTAAGAGAAGGAAAAATGAGAATTTCTTTTCTTAAAACTTAATTCCCTTAAAAGACATTTTTTGTTAGCAATTTGTTGTTGTTAAAAATAAAATTGGAAGTGGGGCAGTAACGTTTTGGTGGTAGTTAAACTAATCGGCTTTTACTTGTTGCTGTCTGCTAGCAGTCAGTCATAATGTCAAATATTACAAATAAATAACATTGGACGATTCCCCTCTGAATTGTTTAGAATTGTATTTGTTGTTTTGCTGCTGTGTTTTTTTTTAACAAATAATCGCGTACGCATCTGTTGACAGCATCTCAACATTTAAATTGGCTTAATTATAATGTAACAATAAGAGCCAACAACAAGAACAACAACATCAATGAGCAGACTTAATAAATATTGAGGTTCCATTGAATTTGCTTTTTGGATTAATTACTTTATTTCTTTTTAAATTGTCTTATTTGCAATGTTAATAATATTGCAACAATTAATGGAGTGCGTAAGACAAAATATTTATATTTTTTTGTTTACAATTGACAGGGGAATTTTGGTTAATAATTTTAATGCCCAAAGACAATGTCGAAGATGAAATTTTTAATTTACTTGAACATTTTTACTCCCCTAAAGAAATAAATCTCCTTTTACGAAATCTTAGTATAACAGATATTTAAAAACAAGCATCTTACCCAAAATGGCACCAGACCTTGACGTATATCATCTTCAATAGCTTCTCTTAAATTTTGGCCACGCATAGATAAATTCTCATCAGCCTCAATGAAACGCATACGTACCAAACCTAAGACGAACAACAAAAGAAATTATTAATTTATATCAAAATTAAACAAAAATGACCACTCACCTATTAGAGCTGCCTTCTCCACACTGGAATGGGCCTGATCCGAACAATAGGCCACCAAACGGGCATTTATTTCAGCATCCTGATAGCCAGGTCTTCTCTCATGAAATCGTTGTATAGCTCTTGTTCTGCCTGCCAACAAACATACCAAAGTAGCCTCACTTGCTGTGGTTTGGACCACACCGCCTCCTTTACTTGTATTACTCAAATGTAGAAAATCATCTGGTAAATTAATCATTTTACCCAACCAATTCATAACAATAATCTCCAATTCTGTACAAGCTGGTGAACTGGCCCATGAGAAACTTAAAGAGTTTATAGCATCGGCTAACATATCACCCAACAGTGAAGGACTTGAATTGAGGGCAGGAAAATAGGCATGCATGTGAGGGCTTTGCCAATGGGTAATGCCAGGCATAATAACACGTTCTACATCACTAAATATGGTGTCCCATTGTTCGCCCTCAATGGGAGCTGAATCGGGTAATAAGTTTTTCATATAACCAGGCTTGACATCGGGAAATACTCTGCGATCGCGTATATTTTCCAAATAGTCGGCTATATAATCAACCATTTCCTTACCTAAACGTGAATGAAAAGAAAGAAATTTTGAATACTCTTAATGATTTAAATAAGAAGAAAAATGCTTTCAAATTGAATTTTGTAAATTTTGGAGAAATTTTGAATTTTAAGAGAAATTAGATAATTTTAATATCAAGCAAACGAATATTTTGTTTATCTGGAAGTCAGTATGCACTTTATTTATTAAATATTTTCAACAAAACCCATTTTGGTCCCGATGCAGGTTTACAAAAATTTCAAGGCTCAAAAAGTTCTTAACAGGAAAGCTGCTAAATTGGAGGCCAAACGCAGGGTACGGAAATATTCATACTGCATAATGGACGAAGAAATGTATGTTTGGCAGATTTTTTAAACTTCCTGGTCAAAAGTTTTATGTTGCTGATGTTTGAAGGAATGTTAGGACCCAAAAACAGTAAAAATTTCCTTAAAGAGTTTTAGTATGACAATAAATAGGCAGTTGCGGCAAAGGAAGACAATCATTTGTTACAACAGTCATACAATCATAAGACTTTATAATGTGTCCACTGATTTATAGCCTAATTTGGCATCCTGTCAGTATGGTAAGCAAGCCCTTTAGTGGTAAATAAACAATAATGTGGTATAAAATTGTTATATTTTTTTAACCATGATTTGCAAATCGTCCAAACTGTCTCGAGCTAAGGCCAGTAAGAGATATTGGGCTCTTGTTAAAATAGAATTGAAGAACACGAAAAGGTGTTTTAAAGTGTGGTTTAAATCTATATCCATATGTCACAATATAATATTATGATGAATCTTAAGATACCTTCATAGTGACTGTCCCGAACTAGTGATCTGTCAACTCAAAAAGGGGCACCATTATTCACTTCACTATTTTCCTGACTAGAAATTTTAACGTGGCCTTATCATTAAAAACTTACTCTCATTAACACAACTGATCACTCATTAAGAGTGATCAGATTTCTCAAATTTTTGCCTATAACTTTTTTCACTGATTCGATTTAAATAATTTTTTGACATTTTAGAGGAAACATATACACTGAACTAAAAAATTTAGTAAATATAACGAAAAAGAGTGTTGAATTGAAGAAAAGTAGGTTAAATATCAGCCAACGACACCCTTATTCATCATAAGGGAAATTTTCGTTATTTCTTCAAATTAACGAAAAATCGTCAATATGACTATTTGAATTCGGCATTAAGCCGGGAATGATAACATTGGTGCTGGGGGAAGGGAAAACAAAATAATACTTTTTGAAACAGTTTTTGACATTAAAGATTTCTTCCTCTAAATTATATGTGAAAAAAGTATAAATATTTGCTTTATGGAAAAAAGGGGGAGTGACCAATTGTTACGATTCAGTTCAGTGAAGGAAATCAAATGTTGTTTTTATTTAGATTACGTTATTAAAAAACGAAACAAATACAAATGCAGTTTATTACATTTTTACATTTATTTTATCATAACAGAAAACGCATAAAATTTCATCTTAAGCCTTAAATTGGCTTAAAACTTTTTGGGTAAAAAGGAAACACAAGTCTAAATTCAACTCCCCCCCAAAAAAAAAAAACTTCTCTAAAAGTTTAAAATTGAATTTAACAGATTTATAAAATAAGTTAATTGAAATTATTGCACAACTATTATGGAGAGACTTTTATGGCCTTGAATTAAATGAAATAAGAATTTATTTCAAATTCGTTAAACAAAAAAAACTAAATCACCATAAAATTGCGAAAAATAGACAAAGATTTACGATAGAGAATGAAGAGGGAGAGAGAAAAAAGAGTTAAATAAAATCCTAAATTGCGTGTAAAATAATCTTTGACACAGTATGTGTCATCATCATCACCATTTACATAGATATATTAGATATGCGATATGTGAAATTCACTTACCCCTTTGACGATATTCTTTTAAATCCATAATTATTTTCTATTTGCTGGCGAGTCAGAAAGTTCTAAGTTCAATAAAGTGATGTCGTCCTGGGTTCAGTAGTTTGCTTTCTTTGGATTCTCTATGTTTTTTTTTTTTTTTTGCTGTTAAGAGTAATAAAATAGAAATAGAATTAGGTTAAACACGGTCTAAATGAAAATATCTAAGATAACTGTGTGTATGTGTTTGTAAAAAAGAAACTGGCAAAATATATATTTACAATAAACTAGGTAAAGCTGTATTTAGTATTCATTTTATTTTTCTACATTTTAAACATTATTTTTATGCCATTTTAATGTCCTCCACAACCAAAAATGGTGAAGAGGGTATATTAACTTTGTCATTCTGTGTGTAACGCTTAGAAGGAATCGTCTCAAATCACCAATGTAAATATATTCTTGTATCAAATCAAAATCTGAGTCGATTTAGCTATGTATGTATGTCTGTCTGTCTGCTAATGGCATGCTCACATCCACAATAATTGACACAGTTCAATGAAATCTGACCTGAGTTTTTGTTATACTCCTGAGAAGTTTTCTATTAAAAGCCAGAGGCCTGAGGAAATCTCTAAGTTCCAATAAAAAATTAAAAATCGACAAATTTAAAATGAAAGTTTGCCTTTACTTCGTTACCATGCAAAAAATGATTTAAATCGGTTCAGTTGAAAAAAGGTTATAGTAAAAAATATATAACTAATTTTATGACTCATTTAGTGCTACGTCTTTAAGAAAAAATTTAAGTGTATGTGTAAGTGTCTCTGTACGCAACGTAACGTATTTACTTCACACGCATTTGTGGAGGTACAGGGTATTGAAGATTCGGCATAGCCGAATATAACATTCTTACTTTGTTTCTTCTTGCTTCTTCTTGGTGTGATATTTTCCAATTCTTTTTTATATATTTTTTTAGGTTTTTTTGTTTCTAACGTTTCGCTAACGTTCTTCTTTTTATGTTCATAAACCTATTGGCCCAAAGTGGTTTAATGTTCACTTTAACACATGTAAATACTTTGAAATATCAATATGTCGAAATGTGAATTTGGTGAAAAGTATTTTTTACTTTTTTTTATTTTTTTGCCGTAAGAAAATACTTTTACTTGATGGTTATTAAGTTAGATTAACTTGTGATTTGTTACTTTGTTTTAGTTTGTCACTATTTTTACTTATTTTTATTTTTATTATTTTCCACTTTTTAGAATTTTATTTTCCTTTTTTTTGAAGTGAACTCTTTTTCGTTTTTAAAACACACGTAGTTCGCGCTAAATGATGAAATTATACTGAACGTTTTTCATTCGTTAGTTTAGTTGTAGTCTATTTATCTTAACAATTTAGTTAGAAAATTTTATGAAAAAAACAACAAAAAAAACAACAAAATTTTATTGGAAAAACAATCGTTTTGTCATTGTGGGGCTTCTTTTTGGCTTTTTAGTTGTAATAACCAAGTGAAATGGGGAAATGTGGTGACAAATGAGTTAAATGCAATTTTTTGCAAATAATGCAAACGCAAGATCATAAGTTTCTTTTTTTTTTGTAAAGTTACTGTAATTTTGGATACAGATTGCACTTAGATTTTGTTGTTATTTTGTATTAACAATTCAAATTAAATTTAAGAATAAAAAGATGTTCTGAAAATTAAATTAATTAGACCTATAAAATTTATTTTAATTACTCGAAAATGTAATCAACTTTTTCCCAGTTAATTAAAGCTTATTTTACGCAAATGCCAACAAAAATTAATTTTCATTTCCTAGGAAATTATAATGAAATAAAAATAATATCTGAACATGAAGCATCGTATTAAGCTCAATGGGATTCAAATCTATACTAAGAATTATAATTTTCAAAATTTAAATTTTTCATCAAAACTTCAAATTTTCACTAAAATTTTAAAAACATTTAACGAAAGATTGAAATTTTCTAAAGATTCAAATTTTCATCAAAAATTAAAATTTCACAAAAAATTCCAAATTTCATTAAAAATTGAAATTCTCATTTTCATTTAAAATTCAAATTTCTACTAAAAACTCAAATTTTTACTAAAAATTCCAATTTTCATCAAAAATTTAAATTTTCACTAAAAATTCCAATTTTCATCAAAAATTTAAATTTTCACTAAAAATTCCAATTTTCATCAAAAATTAAAATTTTCACTAAAAATTGCAATTTTCATCAAAAATTAAAATTTTCACTAAAAATTGCAATTTTCATCAAAAATTAAAATTTTCACTAAAAATTCCAATTTCCATCAAAAATTAAAATTTTCACTAAAAATTCCAATTTCCATCAAAAATTAAAATTTTCACTAAAAATTCCAATTTTCATCAAAAATTAAAATTTTCACTAAAAATTTCAATTTTCATAAAAAATTAAAATTTTCACTAAAAATTTCAATTTTCATAAAAAATTAAAATTTTCACTAAAAATTTCAATTTTCATAAAAAATTAAAATTTTCACTAAAAATTTCAATTTTCATAAAAAATTAAAATTTTCACTAAAAATTTCAATTTTCATAAAAAATTAAAATTTTCACTAAAAATTCCAATTTTCATCAAAAATTAAAATTTTCACTAAAAATTCCAATTTTCATCAAAAATTAAAAATTTCACTAAAAATTCCAATTTTTATCAAAAATTAAAAATTTCACAAAAAATTCCAATTTTCATCAAAAATTAAAATTTTCACTAAAAATTTCAATTTTCACTAAAAAATAAAATTTTTACTAAAAATTAAAATTTTCACTAAAAATTCAAAAATTCAAATTTTCACTAAAAATTCCAATTTTCATCAAAAATTAAAATTTTCACTAAAAATTTCAATTTTCACTAAAAAATAAAATTTTTACTAAAAATTAAAATTTTCACTAAAAATTCAAAAATTCAAATTTTCACTAAAAATTCCAATTTTCATCAAAAATTCCAATTTTCATCAAAAATTTCAATTTACATGATATGGACCTAAAATCAAGAATAGGTTTTATTTATATAAAAATATGTCAGTTTGGGTATCGTGTGTCCAATAATTCAATTCATCTTACAGAGAACTACCTCAAACGTTAACAATTTTACAAAATAATAAATCTAAAGCAAATAAATTGATAAAATACGAAAAAAATAATAAAGATAAATACAAAGAAAACTGTCAAATATTCATAAATGTCAAAATATCTCAATATGACTTAAGACACATACGATGATTATGAATATAAAATAAATAAAATAAAAACAAAGAAACAAATATTAAAAAGGGAGCAAAGTTGAATGGAAAAATTATAAATATTTTATTCACAATATCAGACAATGGAAATTTTGGAATATACTCGATTGTATCTCCAAGACAAGATAAAAACAAAGTTTAATGAAGATAAAGTTTCTACAGATCTCCTAAAAATAAATTAACTAATTTTAGTTCAAATGCACGTTTTGTGTGGTTTTAATTTAATTTAATTAATACAAAATATTATATTTATTATAATATTTGTTCTAAATTATAATTTTTATAATTAGTTCCGGAAATTTATTCTGTTCTTTAATTATTTCCACTTTTTAGAAATTTTTTTAGGGTTTCCCTTTAAAATATTGAAATTATAAAGAGCTTTTTTTCTTACATTTTGTTTAGTTCCAAATTTAGTTTTTAAAATCGAATATTTTTTTCACTATTTAAAGAATTTTTCAATATTTCCTCACGAACTTAAACAAACTGAACATTGTAGCCTGTTGCTCCAACCTATTTATACCAATTGTCCAGTAAAGGACACTCTTCTTTATTTCATTACTTATTATACTTATTTCTCCTTAAGTATCCCTACAAAATTTCATTGGCTGAATAAGTTAGAAAACATTTTTTTTTTAAACAGGAAAAGAAAACAAAAAACTAATAAAAACAACAACAAGAAAAAAGGGGTGGAATATTTTAAAACATTTACTTTACTCGACTCAATACGGATACGGACAACACACAACTTCAGCAGTAGTAACAAAAACAACAAAAACACATTACACAAATACTAAATATCCTTATTTTTAGTTTACAAATATTTTGGCCAATGAGAAGAGAGTTTTGGTAAACAGGAATTTAAATATACTCACACATACAGAAAAAGTACATAATCGTCATGTATTAGTGTAACTATATTCTGGTCATATGATGATTTTTTTGGGATTTTGTTGTTGTTTCTTTTCTATTGTTTGTGTGGGTGGCTGCGTGTGAGGATATAAATTTGGCAAAAATTCCTTGTGACATTTACTAATTATTTACTTAAGAATAAATAATATAACAAAGTCCAGTGAAAGCTAAATGTCTATGAAATAAATTCCATTAGAAAAAGTTAGAAAAAACTTAATTTCGAAACGAATAAAAATTCGGATTTTAGAGTTGTTACATAAATTAAATCAAATTGTTGAAAATATAAATATTTAAAATAATTGTGAGAATTAGAAAAAAATACATAATTAAATCGATATTATAATCAAAAGTGAGGCTACACAGAGTGGCTAGTTTTTCACTAACTCTTCAAATCTCATTTTAACTGAACTTTAAGATGATATATAAAAATGGCTGATATAATGATAATTTATTTATATTTGGCACAAATAAATTTTGTATAAGTCTAAAACTACATTCAAAATTTCATAGGATCGATTGTAGCTCCTCAAAGACCCACTTCCAAATTTTGCGAAGGTCCATTCAAAATTTCCTATAGTCCTCATAAACCCCACTACAGCAAAACAATTCAAATTATATAAATCTATATATAACAATTAGGAATGCTATATTCAGCTATGTCGAATCTTTAATGCCCTTCACCACAAATGCAGTAAATAAGTTTTGTTTTGTACATATATAGTTAACGTACACACACTCACATATACACTGTCAAACGCGATGAATATGTGAAAAACCTTAATTAGTCATAAAATTAGTTATATATTTATAGCTATGATTTTTTTCTACTGGACCGATTTTGATAACTTTTGGAATGATAATCAGGTATATGAAATTTAATATTATGACAAAATTTTGTTCTTATGTGATCATTTATAACTCTACAAAATTCTTCGCTTGTATTTACAGATTTTTAAATGGGAAACTTTTCAGGATTATAACAAATACTTAGATCAAATGTGATTAAGTCCTGTCAATTATTTTGGATATGAGCGTGCCAACAACAGACAGACGGACATATATAAATCGATGCAAATAATAAATACATAAAATACATTGTGAGGTCTTATATGACTCTTTCATAGCGTTAAACACGGAATTATAAGGTTCTATCCAATTTTTGGATAGAACCAAGGCGTATCCGCTATAAACATCAAATGTAAACTATTGAATATCTTATCAATCTATAGCGACGGTCACATAACTTTTAAAATTTATAGCAATCATGCTACTGTAAAAAAGCTTCGCTGAAAAAATAAAGAGCGGAAAAGAAAGGATAAGGACAAACCAAATATTGAAATTTTGCAACAATCCTGCTATTATCAGATAGCTTCAATGGTAAAGTGGGCGACGTGTAGTATCACGAGGTACCATCCATACAAAACCAATTTTAATTATCGCATATCTTATGAACTATTACAGTGATAGTTTCCAATTTGGTCACGGTAAAGAAGAGATGTACCCTCTATTAAAAGAAAATATTAAAACTGAACAACTTTTATGGCAAAAGTCTTCCAATTTTGTAAAATATCCTCTGCATGAAATTTTTTAATGTACTACGTTTTTATGAATTTTTTTCGTTATGTAGGACTGAGAAGAATTTTCGCGCACCAAAAACATAGTAAGAGTTTCTATCAAAAATTCGACAAAGAAATTTTCAATGAAAAGAAAACTGTACGAACAAATTTCTATAACGGAAAAATTTAAATTAATTTTCTATAAAAAGAAAATTTAACGAAAATTTTCTATAAAAAGAAAATTTAACGAAAACTTTCTTTAAAAAGAAAATTTTACGAAAACTTTCTTTAAAAAGAAAATTTTACGAAAACTTTCTTTAAAAAGAAAATTTTACGAAAATTTTCTATAAAAAGAAAATTTAACGAAAATTTTCTATAAAAAGAAAATTTAACGAAAATTTTCTATAAAAAGAAAATTTAACGAAAATTTTCTATAAAAAGAAAATTTAACGAAAATTTTCTATAAAAAGAAAATTTAACGAAAATTTTCTATAAAAAGAAAATTTAACGAAAATTTTCTATAAAAAGAAAATTTAACGAAAATTTTCTATAAAAAGAAAATTTAGCGAAAATATTTTGTGAAAAAAAGAAAAAAATTATGGTAAAATAATCACTAATATCTAAAATGTAAATCAAAGTACCTATAGTCTTGGTCCAGTTATAAAAGTTTCATACAAAAAAAAACTGTTAAAATTAGTTTTTTTCCGAAATCCCATTTAATTATTTTTAATGATTTTTTAAACATTTTCTTAAAAATCATCATTCGAAACTAAATGATCTAGTTAATCGTTTAATATCATAACGTTATGAAATTTTTTTGGTGATTTCGAAAACAAAATTGTAAGTGAAAATTATGACAAATTAACATAACGGTCAGTCATCAATTTGTAATTTTAGCGTTTTTATTAACTTTTTTGTTCTGTTCAAAATTAAGCAGTTTTTTTCTCGAAGCGGCAACAAGCCCAAAAATCAAGAAAAAAAAACTATAAAGAAAAGTAACAACAAAATAAATAAAATTAATAAATAAAAATCACGTTCGTCAGTATGTCAATAAGAATAAAATTTTAAATAAAAAAAGCCAACAAGAACAAAAAAAAAACAAATACCAAAAACTAAAAGCAAAAAAAATCAAAAATCATTCAAAGTATGACTCTTTATTACACCCTCCACTATCACAAGTAGTAAAGGAGGTATATTAACTTTGTTATTCTGTGTGTAACGCTAAGAGGGAATCATCTCTCAATGATGCTCAATGAAATTTGTCCTGAGTATTTGTTATAGTCCTGAGAAGTTACCTATTTAAAATTAACAAAATCGGTTTACCTTATTAAAAGATGAAGACCGATATCTGAGACAGCCTCTAAGTTCACTTTGATAAAATTGTCATTTATAAATCTGCAAAGCAGAATGACATTTTGGCATAATATAAGGTAATACCGATTATGATCATCTCAAAAATGATCAAAATCGGTTCAGTGAAGAGAGTTATAGCCAAAAATAATTTTTCTGTGTTATATTTTATTTAAGGAAAATGTTTTTATATTGTATACCCGTGTTCATACGCATTTGTGGTTGAGGGTATTGAAGATTCGACATAGCCGAATATAGCATTCTTATTTGTTTTTATTTTATTTTTATTTATATATTTGTTGTTATTTTTATTGTTGTAGAAATGAGTATTAAATTTTTGTATTTTGGCTGTGACTGAGAGGTCAATGAGCTTTACTTACCGGGCTACGGTATTTCGTAAGAATATACCGCTACTTTATGAGATTCTACACAACAACAACAATAACAATAACAAAATTTAATTTTATTTAATGAAACTAAAAAGTGCTTATTTACGAAAAATATACAAAAATAAACAAAAAAAATATTTAAGAAATACAAAAAAGAAAAAACGGTTTTCATACTCACTTTCTCATTTTTAATTTATTTTTGCTTTTAACCGAAGTTTAAATTCTACTAGAAGGTTTCAGATAAAAGAGAGTTTTGAAAAAACAGTTAGTCAGATGTTCTTTCACAGAGCCTAATGAAAATCCACAAAAAACACTCCTCTCAAATTTTTTTCGGTTACTAACTCATGATTTAATGTCATAAATAATAATCGTAATGAGCGTGAATTTCACTAAATATTTATTCTTGTTCTTTTTCTTCGTTTTTTGGCCAAAATTGTAAAATATTTTCTTGATTGTTTTTGTAATTATTGTAATTTATAGTTGATGAAACTCAGAAGTAAGTGATTTACTTCTGGTGAAACAAACATACTTCTTCCAAAATGTTTGCGAATTAATAAGTAGCGGATGAAAAGTAGGATGAAAATATTTCATTATGATTAATTTCACTAAGAAATTAATTTGTGGAAAAATTAGTAAGAATTCAATTCAATTAAAATTTCACACTAAATACGTTCTTATATATTCGTGATATTTCAAAATTAAGATATTTTAAATGAAAAAGTTCATGAATATATAGAACTAGAGATATTTTTTTTTTTTAATTTTCGTTTTATAGAGAATTTACAAAAAATTTTCATGTAGAGAACATTTACGATGAAAATTCATTTTTTAAAAAATACGATAAATTATCGTTTTAGACCTTTTCGTTTTCATCTAAAATTTTGATTTATATAAAAATCTACTATAATTTTCGTTTAAGAACAAACTAACGATCAATTTAAATCTTTATTGAAAAAAATTCGATAAATTTTTGTTGTAGAGAAAATTTTCATTTAGGAGAAAATAAAAATTTTCGTTCTAAAGAAAATTTATGATAAATTTTCGTTCTAAAGGAAATTTACAATAAACTTTCGTTCTAAAGAAAATTTATGATAAATTTTCATTCTAAAGGAAATTTACGACAAATTTTCGTTTTATAAAAAATTTACGATAAATTTTCGTTTTATAAAAAATTTACGATAAATTTTCGTTTTATAGAAAATATGTTTAGTTTTAGAACAAATTGAGTACCGATTTAATATTTAACTATCAATTTTCTTTTTAGTGAAAATTTTTGATAAACTGTTGTTTTCGACACATTTTTTTAGAGATGATTTTTGAAAAAATTTAGTTTAAAATAAAATTTACGATATATTTTCGTTTTAAAACAGCTGGTCGATTTTCGACAAATTTTCTTTAAATATTTTTACAGAAAATTTTTGTTAAAAATTTCTTAAAAATTTCATTAAAATTATTTAAAAATATGTTTTTTATTAATATAAAATTTCATTTTCGTTTTTCAATTTCTTTGCAAAGAAATTTTTTGTTTCTTGTATTGAATCTTTTTGTTAAAATTTTTTTATCGGGAAAATCTCATTAAAATTTCGTTCTTAACAAAATTTGCGTTTAATTTTTTATAAGGAAACTTATCAATATTTACCCAAAACTTTTTTAATTTTTAAATTGTTTTTTAGAAAAAAATTTCGTTCAAATTTATAAAATTTTCTTTAGAAAAAAAAATATTGTTAAAATTTCTTTCTGAAGACAAATTTCCTTCAAATTGGTCTAAAAGAAAATTTTCGTTAAATGTTTTTCTAAAAGAAATAAATCGGTCACATTTCTTTAAATTACGTTGTAAAGAAAACTTTTATTGAAAAATTGAAATAGAAAATTTTCTGAAATCTAAAGTTTTTTTAAATTTAAATCATATATATTTTTAAATAAATATTTTTTGAATTCATTTCTAAAAATAATTTTCGTTAAATTAATTTTTTTTTTTCATTTCTTTTAATTTAAAAAATTTCTTTTTATTTGGAAAATGTTCTTTCTAGACCCCATTTTGCTAAATAAATTCTAAGAATTTTTTTAATTTTACTAAATTTCAAAATTAACAGAAATAAAACAAAATACCTTTTCAACATTTAAAATCCATTTCACCTTAAAAGAAAATTTCAAATTTTACTCTTTGAAATAAATTTTCACAATTTTAAGAGTGAAAATAAGAAATGCTCTCCATATTCTCTTTTACATAATTAACAGTTACCAATCAACTCTCTTTCGTAATACTCTCTCTTAATTAAAAAAATAAAAATTCTTGATCGTATTTTTTTGTTTTTGTTTTCTTTCTTCGACAAATTAAAATCCCATAAATACGAAATGAATGAGAGAGTGAATGAATTGAATAGTTTGTGTGTGTGATTTTGTATTCCCGTTCTTTTTTCATATTCTGTTTACTTCTCGTTATTCGTAGCGTTTTTGTATTATTGTTTTGATTCCCATATTCTTTAGCACACTGATGTAAGAACGTTCGATGACCCCAAGTTGGTAAGAGTACATTGATCGTATAGTGAAATGAATAAAAAACAACAACAACGGCAATAACAATAACAAAAAAAAACACATACCAGAAACAGAAACCAAATAAATAAAAATTATGATGACGATTATAGTAGCGGGTATATTGCTGTGTATATGGTTGGATCTGTTAGTACGAGTAGTATCTTTAAGTTAGTGTGTATGTTTGTTTGTCAGTTTGTGTGTAGATTTGTGTGCATCTATAGAATATTTTTATACATTTTTTGTATTTTATTATTGTTGTTGTCGTTTACAACATTGCTGAGTCAGTCGAATAGCGGTACTTCGAAAACTTGTTTTTTTTCTTAACTTGAAGATAACTTTTGCCGCCAAACTCCAACGCACATACAAACAAATACTCATACAACTTCACGATCCTCTACTCTAAGTAACTTTTTACATACATTCATACACACATACATACAAATACATTAAATACTAACAAATGTTTTGTGTACTTGAATGTTGTTTTTTTCTTCTTTAATGTTGAAAAAATATCAGTAAATTAACAAAAAAAAGTAATAAAAATAAATATTTTGTTACTTTTTTTTAACTCGATGTTGTAATACTACAAAGTTCTTGTTGTTACTGTTGTTGTTAAGTTATATCAGACAATCATCATCCTTCCGTTAGATTTTTTTTATTAAAGTTTCTTACTGAAGCTCTTTTCTGATGTGAAGATTTTTATGCAAATTAATTTTTAACATAATTTTTTCATCGTTATCGATTGATTGTGAAAAAATTATTATTTTATTAAAATTATGAAATAGAAATCATAAGAATTATTGGAAGTTCTGATGAAATTATTTTTTGGTAAATGCTTTATGGTAAATATTTGTGAAAATTTTCTTTTGACAGAAAATTTTCGGTAAAATTTTTTGTTGATAAAAAATATTTATAAAATTTTCGTCATTTTTTATCTTTATAGAAAATTTTTGTCAAATTTTCTTTTTATAGAAAATTTTCGTAAAATTTCTTTTTATAAAAAATTTTTGTCAAATTTGGGTCAAATTTTCTTTTTAAAGAAAATTTTGGTCAAATTTTATTTTTAAGGAAAATTTTGGTCAAATTTTCTTTTTAAAGAAAATGTTCGTCAAATTTTCTTTTTATAGAAAATGTGCGTCAAATGTTCTTTTAAAAGAAAATGTGCGTCAAATGTTCTTTTAATAGAAAATTTTCGTCAAAATTGTTTTTAGAAATTTTCGTCAAATTTTATTTAAATAGAAAATTTTTAAAATGTTGTTTAATTTTCTTTTTATAGAAATTTTTGGTTTGAATTTTTTTTTATGGAAAATATTCTTGAAATTTATTTATATAGAACTTTTTTGTTAAATTTTTTTAAGAAAATTTCATAAATTTTTCTTTCTAGAAAATTTTCATTAAATTTATTTTTTAAAGAAAAATTTTCGTCAAATTGTAATTTTCGTAGTAAATTTTTCATTCAATTACCATTTTATAGATTAATTGTTAATTTTCTTTAAAGGTTTTATATTTCTTCTAGGGAGTTCCAGCTGTCTTCAGCCTCATTCCAAACCTGTCATTTACACATGTTTAACATCCATCCCTTCAATGCTGAAGTAGTCATTTGCAATTTGTTTTATATATTCGCACTCACACTTGTAATTGAATCTCTGTTTATTTTACTGATCATTGCGATTACGCAAGAAAAATGGTACTCTCTCTCTCTCTCTCTCTCTCTCTCTCGGTCTCTCATGATATGAAAAAAATCATGTTCACACAATTTCTCCTTTTAATACAAACGCATAATTTTTTTTAAAGATGTGATAACATTTTTTTAATAAATAAAAAGTCTTGTTAAGTAGTTATAATTTATATGATTTATAAGCGTTTTTTATTCTAAAGGAAAAAGAGATTATTAAAGAAATCTAATGAGCAAAGATTATGAAGAAAGTTTCTGAATTAATGTTTAAATTCTACAAAAATGCGATCACAATATCGATTTGTTGTACCTCAATTATTTTAATATTGACAACACTAACAACTGCAAATCAATTCACTACAAACAAGGAAATAAACACCCTACATTATTCAATTAGATTATGATATATAGCATAATTGCACAGATTGTTTCTTATTTAATGAGAGTTTAAAAAAGTTCTCTTAAGATTTTAAATTAATGATTTACAAGAATCAAAAACAAATGATCATTAATTTAGAAGATCTGTTTTTCCACTTTTATGTAATAAATTATTTCCTTAAATTGAGCCCTTTCTTGTAACGCATCAATATGACAGAATGTTAACAATAGCTTCTTTGAAATTTGTGTACCCTATAGCAAAAAAGGTTATACGGGAAATAACATCCAACAGAAAATGATCTTGTCAGAATTGTTTGTAAGGAAACTTAAGGTATTCGTCTTAAAGATCTGGATATATTTTAAAATCCTAACTGTCTAAAATCTAATCCTAAAATTAAATGGTAAAATTGACCATTGATCCCATATAAGATCAATTTTCGAAAATTATATAAAAGTCTATTGGTCTATTTCATAAAAAAATTTTCTTAAAAGTGTTAATTTTAAGTGAAAATTGTCCAAGGATTCTGTAATCCTTAATGGTGAGTATGTAGCCTGTCTTGACCGACAATAACTTTCTTATTCATTTGAAATAAATTTATGTATCAAAAATTAACCCTTTTGATTGTTTTTCGAAAATACATTTCTTTTTACCTTAGATAGGCTGATCGTCGGTCATCATTATCAACATAATCATCATTATGTGTAAGCCGAAGGGAAGAAATTGCGTTAGAGTGTTTAAATTGTAATTTTCATGTATAAAATTGCAATAAGCCAAAGTCAGAGATGCAGAGAATGCATCTGTACAGGGCAAGATCATGATGCTGGCAGCCAGGTTGGTTGTTTGGCTGGCTAAATGGTTGACTGGTTGGTCGTTTGCTTGATGTGTTTGGTAGTGTTTGAATACACCGTTAGCTATATGCTCTGTTGTCTTGCAAAATAAAAAAAAACACAAGAAGGAAAATATTGCAACAAAGACATATGAAACATTGGGGCTTTTAAAAAAGCTAAAACAAGCAACCAAGAAACAAACAAACAAACTGATGAAGAAAGTCAAGTTTTCGTTGGTTAAAAAAAAATTGTTTTTTATTTTTTGTTTGTTTCATTGCATCGCATCTTCTTTATTTATATATTATTTGTTGTTTTTGTTTCTTCTTGCCAGGCAAAGAAAGAAAGCAGGCAGGAAGGCATCTCTTGGCCATCAATTGTTAAGAAAGGTTTTTCAGTGTGTAACCGTTAGTCCATCCGTTGAAGTCAATTTTATAAACATTTTGTTAAAAAAAAACGAAATTAAATTTTCTTAAAAAATCTCTAAAATAAGCGAAAATTGAAAAAATCACTATAATTCCATTAAAAGTTTGATATAAAAACAAAGTGCAAAAAAAAATTGTATTTTATTTCTTCAGTTTACGGCCAAAACAACTTTTTTTGTTGTGCCATAATGTTCGAAGGTGTTTTTATTATTAACATGTTTATGTTTATAAAACTGTTACCGTTAGTAACTCAGACTAGGCTTAAATGTGTGCCAACAAACTCAATGTCTACTCCTGATCTAGTTTTCAAATAAACCTTCTCTCACTCTCCCCCTCCTCTTGCCCCATCAACAAGTGTCTCTATGTGAATGAGTGTGTGTCTGTGTAAACGATTTAAAACTGAACATGTGAATTAGCAAACAGAAAGAGAGACAGAAAAATGTCTTAACATAATAAAACATAAATGAAATAACAGTTTGAAATTTGTTAAAAGAAATAAATAAAAAATAAACTGAAATAAAATATAAAAGAAATTGTCATTTATTATAATCTGGATTTGAGAAAACTATATAATGCCCAGCACTATAAGAGGTAAGTTTTTATCTGATCATATTTTTATTTGAGAGATTTTAAAATAAATGATCGAGATTCTTCTCTTAATTTAATTCGCAATTTGGCAACGGTTAATCTTTAAAGTCTTGATCTTTCCCAATTTTATTGTATCTATACTACAGATCGCAGATAAATTTAGTTTTTAAATTTTGACCACGATTTGAGAACTAGTTCATCTTCTGTTTTAGTATTCCTTCCATCAAAGATACGATATATTTTTCTGAAAAATTTTTGTTCGACTTTTTTATGTTCTAAAGTTGTCCCTCTACCAGCTTCCAGTAATTGAGATCCCTGTGAAAAAATCTATGCATTTTATTTTGTCTGGACTTGGTACTTTCTAAGGTTAAAACTGGCTTTAAAATTACGTACTATTTTGAACCTACATTGAGTAACACATACAAAATCTTTGCAGTATTCCCATCAGATACCACCTGGTACTTCCTAAGACTAACATTGGCTTTAAAATGATCTTCCAAACATTGAGCTAATCGCATGGCATTTCTATGAGATGTTTTAGAACGATTTTTCAATATGCGATTGATATTCAAGATCTGTCATTTCTTTCTGAACTAGAATTTTTATCAGTAATAAAATTTCCCTGAAAATTGTTAAAGCCAAATTGTGGGACCAATTTGGAGTTTCGGTTAAGATTTAAATTATTTCTTAGGTGTTAGTGGTTCCAAAACGATTTTATGGAAATAATTCTGTAACTATTGACCATTAGTAGATGTCTTAACAATATTTTATATGGTTACAGCTAAAATTTGATTTCAAGAAATTAAGACTTCTAGCTGGTCAAGAAGATAGAGAGTGGCCTTACAAGATTGGTTACATCTGATCGCACAGTGGGGCTGAATCGATTTTTTGGAAATAAATCTGTAAGTTATGCTCAGCTTTATGGATTTATGAGAAATTTAACCCTATCAGCTTGGTCTCCATTGGAGCCATATGGGCGGAGTTATAGGGGCGCTACCAAATTTATGTTTCTCATTAAATTTAAATTTTTTACTGGGTCAAAGTCCTTAATGAGACCATCAAAAACATATCTTGCAATTTTCGAACTTTCACAATTTTGCAAGATCTTGACTCTTTTTTTTAATAAAATGAAATTTTTACCCCGATCTGATTAAAATTTATTGATTTAGTTAAAATATAAAATATATATAAATATAATAAAAAAATATTGAGCTCAATATCTTTGTGAAATTTATTTTTTCCTCATAGAGTTTATTACACAGAATGTTTTAGTTTAATTTTTATATCAAAAAGTTATATTGGACTAAGTAAAGTTCCTCTTAAATTCTAACTTTATTTTAATCAAAATACTGAATTTAACCTTTATGTTCTAAAATCGCAAATGTTGTTTTGAAAATGTCAAGGTGTTTTAATTGTTTGGTAATTGCTTTTACTAGACCTCTAATATATGTGGACTCTATAAGCCTAAACCAAAAAATCCTATTTTTCAGATTTCTTTCATATGTTTTTTTTTTCGAATTTAGGAAAATCGTTTTAATAAATTAATATTTCCTGTTATATAAATTTAATTTATTTCTAATATTTCCAATAGCTTTTGCATAATAGCAGGTATATTTCTGGACCAGATACAAACAGATTCAAGTCAAAACCTTGCTCCCAAAGAGCCCAAATAGGGTCCAAACTGCGGCAATTACAAACTGCTTTCATGCAATTTCATGTAACTAATGAAATGTTATAGATTTATTTCCCACTGTTCCAGTGGGAATCGGTTGCTTAAAAAAACTCAACAATTCATTTAAAATATTCATAACAATAAAAACCTTAATAGAAATACGCACGAAGAGAGCTCGTAGGAAGTTGGGTAAAATATCTGCCCTCAGACCCTTTTCGAACTTTGAAAATACAGTTTTATTTCTGAGGAGATTGAACTTCAAATATTAACTATTTCTTATAAGCAAATTTTTTATAAGCATATTAATCCACATTAAGTCTATCAAAAAAAAAAAATATTGTTTAAATTATTAATTTATAACTTCAATATTTTTATTCTCAACAATTAATTTTTATCTCAATACTGTCCCACCCACAATTACTCAGCTTTAAGGATACAAAAAAAACACAATTTCAAATTTTCTTTGAATTTCAAACTTGAAAAAAAAAACAATTTTCCATAGTGCAAGTTACAAACTAAAAAATAAAACACCTCATTCCATTTTTGGGGGCACATAGAAAAATTGAACTTGACCACACATTGTTGTCATATTTTTCAATCGTTTTTTATTATAATTCATTTTTTTCTCGCTGTGACTCTCTCTCTCTCTCTCCCACTTTTCGGTTTTGTTGCACATTTCAAAACCTAAAAGCAAACTAAGGTTGCAAGCAGACATTAATGTTCCATAAACTACTGTTATGTTTTTCTCATACATGCAATTCATACTTCATCCATCATACATGTAAAAGAACGACAACAACAACAAAAAACTAAAACCAACTAGTTATTCATCCGTTCCGTTGTACCAAGGATGCCCCTTTGCTCCCCACGGAATGGAATATAACCACAAAACCAGTCGAGGTTTGTTAAAATGTTTACACATTGTTGATGTTTTTTTTCTTTCTTTGTCTTGTTCATGTGTTTATTTTTGTGTTGCAGGTTTTCTTGTTGTTGTTTATTATAAGATTGCAACACAGTTGCGCAATATAGAATTAGATATAAAACTGACTGACATACAACCAAAATTACAACAACAACAACACTACTGGCAACGACAAGAAATGCAACAGCAACATATTTTAGTAGTTTTTTTTATATTTCTTGTATTCAACGATGTTTGATGTACGAAACGTTTATGAGTACGAAATCAAGTACGACCGCACATTAACACAAATAAATGCAAAGTTGGATGCATAATGGATCAGAGTTACCATTTGATTGCAATAATTTTCAAACTGGAATCCGATGTTTTCATAGTGTTGATGGGAGGAATGTTGGAGAGTTTTCTGATAAAACTCTCCAGGAGAGATTTGTAATCAGCACTTTGATAGCAAATTATAGGAACGTTCCACCCATCTTAGACCGAATTTGAAGAGAAGAGGAGTTAGGACAATCTCTTTATTACTCAGAGGTTATTTATGATATCGGCTGCGGAATTTAAACCTAACATTGGAACTAATGGGTTTGGAGTTTAGTATCTCGAAAACAAAATCTTTTTAAAGTTACGCTACGTCCTGGGATTACTTTGCGATACTTTGAATATTAATATCTCGAAACGAAATATTCATTGAGTTATGCAACGTTATTCGATTAATTTCTGATATATTGATAGAAAAAAATGGCTTGTATTTGTTATACCGAATGAGATGATGGTATTGGGAAGTTGTCCGTTTAAAACCAGTCCTCCGAGTCCTCAACAACGATCAACGATATTTTTCTTTTGTCCTACAAAATCTGCAATTGACAACAGAATTAAACAGTGTTAAAATTAATACATGATGAATTTAATTTCAGATATTTTCGAAAGATAAAGAGGACAAAGACGCTTAAAACAAGTGCAAGATTCTTGATATTATATGAAGAAAACAGATTGCGATGAAAGTTACGAATGTAGAAAATGTTCGATCTTTAACATGCGACTAACATTGGGAGATCTGATTTCAATGAAAGTAAAAAGCAGTGAACAAGTAATCCTTATGTTTCAGTCGATATTACTCCTTTTAAGCTATGATACTAGGCTTACCGTATCGTACAGATCTGCACTCACTTTACTAATGACTTTTGGATATGATATTTGTTCTGTTGAATTGTCCAGAAATAAGAACCATCCATTTAAATACTTCAAACACTCTAAAAAAGCACTCAAATCTAAAATTGTAATGATAACGACTTTACTGATTGTTCTTTTGCCGTAAAGTGTAATGATAACGACTTTACTGATTGTTCTTTTGTCGTAAAGTGTAATAATAAAGCTTAAGATTGAATTAGTCGATATTGATCATTATTCTCAGAAATTATAACACTTCGGTAATTATAAATACGTGTTTATAAATACGTATGACATGAAGGTCTATTGAATGAAGTTATTTTTACTTAATTGGTGGGATTTATTTTAGAATTAGATCTTGAAATACGATCTAGATCTAATTCTAGGATTTTTAATAAATCAATAAAAACTGCTTTTGTATTTAAATATATCTTAGTGGTGAAAAAATAGTCTAGAGGTGAAAAACTAGTCTAGTGGTGAAAAACTATTTTGGAGGTGAAAAACTATTTTGATGGTGATAAAGTTTTGAGGTGAAGGACTAGTTAAGTGGTGCAGCCAAGATGTTTTTACTTAACTGGTGGTTTACATTTTTGATTGGATATTAATTTTATTTGTCTAAATACTCAGATTAAATTAAAATTGTTTAGGACACATCCTACGAATATCAAGTTCGCAAATAGAAACCTGGTAACTCTACTAACTATATATAATCGGTTATATTATGTATGTGAATACATGTACAATATTAATAACAGGTTTATGTACAAGTATTTCACTTAACTGGGACTTTATTACGGGACTTTTTATTATTTTCTTTACATTTTTCCCAATTCTGTAAACAAGTTTGATTTTTGTGCAGAGCTTCAATAAAACAGCAACAACAACAACAACAAGTGGAAGACAGCACATACACACACACAAAAAAGAAGATGGTACAACAAACCACTATGTTGTAAGTTAGTAAACACAAAAATACATTTTTTTTGAATCAAACTGCACAAGTACATTTTGTGGTACAATCAACTAACTACAACTACAGTGTGTTACAAAAATGTTAAATGATCGTTTTCTTCTCTCTTTACATGATTTCCATTTTACATATTTTTTAATGTAGTTTTTGTTATTGTTTGTTGAAAAATTTCCAACAATTTGCTTGATGGACTGGCAGTTTGTTATTCTTTTTTATGATTAAGTGTTTTATAAGTTTTAAGAATTATTTTTTTAAGTTTCTTGTTTATTGAAATAATTTCTTTTAAGATTTTAATTTTTTTCTATAAAATTTATACATAAAAGAAAAAATTAAAATGAAAAAACTTTTGTAATTTATAAAAAATAATAATGTTCTAAGACTGTTAAATTAAAATTCTTTTATTTTAATTAGTTGTACTTAACAGTTGATTGTGAGAAAATTTATTTAAAAATACATAAAAATTCATTTGGTTGTAAAAACAATGGAAATTTGAGAGAGAAAGAAAAAAACGAGTTAAAAATTCTTGAAAATTTATTTTGTTATTTCGGAAAATTAATGTCAGAAGCTTGTTTTTTATACTTATACACACATACTTACATACCCATACAAACACGTAAATATAGATAAATTTTGTATTAAATGGTAATTTTCCACTTCCGTTTATTGCGACAATATGTAATTAAAAAAATTTAAAACTTTATTCAAAATGAAACACATGTTCTTAAATACACATTGAAATTATAGTCAAATGAATAACGGTTTCATTGAATTTCATAAGAATTGATAATTTTTCTTAAACCTTTTCAACATGATCGAACTTCGGTTTCCTTTTTAAGAAGAATTTCATTTGTCGCACATTTTAGAGTAAGATTATAATTAAGTTGAAAATTGGTGAATTGTTTTACAAAATGCGTATTTAAATTAATTTTTAAAAGCAGTTTTGGAAGTAAATTTTGATATGTAAATACTAATCTTAGTAAGGTGAAAAACTAGTTTTGAGGTGAATGATTAGTTTAGTGGTAAAAACATGGTTTAGAGGTGAAAAACTTGTTGTGTGGTAAAAAACTAGTTTTGTGGTGAAAAACTAGTTTTGTGGGGAGAAACTAGTTTTGTGGTGAGAAACTAGTTTTGTGGTGAGAAACTAGTTTTGTGGTGAGAAACTAGTTTTGTGGTGAGAAACTAGTTTTGTGGTAAAAACAAATTTTATGGTGAAAAACTAGTTTTAGTGGTGAAAAACTAGTTTTGTGGTAAAAAACTAATTTTATGGTGAAAAACTAGTTTTGTGGTGAAAAACTAGTTTTGTGGTGAAAAACTAGTTTTGTGGTGAAAAACTAGTTTTGTGGTGAAAAACTAGTTTTGTGGTGAAAAACTAGTTTTGTGGTGAAAAACTAGTTTTGTGGTGAAAAACTAGTTTTGTGGTAAAAAATTGGTTTTTTGGTGAAAAACTAGTTTTGTGGTAAAAAACTAGATTTGTGGTGAAAAACTAGTTTTGTGGTGAAAAACTAGTTTTATGGTGAAAAACTAGTTTTGTGATGAAAAACTAGTTTTGTGGTGAAAAACTAGTTTTGTGGTGAAAAACTAGTTTTGTGATGAAAAACTAGTTTTGTGGTGAAAAACTATTTAAGAGATGAGACACAAATTTTGTGTTGAAAAACTATTTTTGTAGTGAAAACTATAAAATTACGCTCTTCATTTTTCTCTTTATCCTTTGAAGAGATTTTCATCCAAAGACAAATGTTAACGCACCTGTTTTTAAGGGATGAATTAATGGCACAAATTTCTATTTTATATATAAACTTCCAGCCAATGCACTTGGCATTATGCCTACTAACCCTATTTTCCAGTGACGAGTCCTATTTTTGCGCGTTGTTGTCTTTCATTTGTGTGTGTGTCTGTGTGTGAGAGAATGGTTTTTGTGTGTGCTTTTAACATCGTTTTTCGTTAAAGTAACAAAAACAAAACAAACCAGCAACAACAATGGAATTCAAAGAAGGAAAATCAAAATATAAAAAAATAAACATGCATGAATATAAACAACTTGAAAAACAGCCCCCACCCTCTTGTTTATGCTCTTGTTCTCTTGACATTTTTTACTCTCTCACTCTCTGAAATGCATGAGAAAAATTAAAAGAAACTTTCTTATACAAGACATGCAGGCGGGTAATTTATATGATGAATCCTTATTGTTTTCGTTTTAATAAAAATAATTTTTGTGTGAATCCTTTTGTGGGTTTTTTATGTTTGTAGTAGTTTTTGTTTTTAATTTGTTATGTGTATATGTGTGTGTATGCGTGTTTCTGTTTTTTGTTTATGTGTTGTAATATAAAATCATTTAGTTTTTGAAATAGAAGAAAAAAAGAAAATTTTGTGTAATAGAAAAAAAAAAAAATAGAAGAAATAAGGGTTAAGTGGAAAGTGAAAATATTATATGTGAAAGTTTTCATTTAAATTACAAACACATACACACACTCATATACAAATTTACACACATTCATGTGCAGTATAAAATATAAGGAATATAAACTGTTCATACACACAAGCATATCATTAGGAGGGGGAAAAGTTTAAAATAATGAAATCATTATTTTCATTTTGGAATCCTTTCAAAATAGAATCAGAAGGTGGTTCCCAATCGAAAGGCATACTTAAAAGTGACAGTTCCAAATTTTTTTCAGTCCGTTAGAAACTACTTCATAAACTCACAACATAACATTTGCTTGTGGTGGTGTAATGTAAACAACAACGATATAGTTGGATCCTTTAGTCGATTATAGGAATGCTATAACCGACTGTTTTGTTTTTTTTTTTTTTTTTTTTTTTTTTTTTAATTTTGGAAATTTGTCTTATATGAGAGATATAAGCAAATATTAACTGATAGAAAATTTATTGTTCAGAATTTCAATAAAACGTTTTATAAACTCAAAACTTGGAAAAAATTCCGATAAAATTGATTTGCATTTAAGTTTTATAAGCTCAAACCACGATTCTGAGAATGGGTCTTATATGGGAGCTATAGACTATTTTATAAGTTTTTCAGAAGTGGACCTCATTTGAAAACAATAAACATTTTTAGATGATAGTTTGTCTGCATTATGTATACAAATTTCAGAAAACTATACATAATAATTTTAAAACACGATTTCAGAACAACGGTACAAAAATTGCCCAAACCATTGGTCGTTCGTTTATTGCAGGTCGAAACTTTTTAAGATTTTTTTTAAATTCATAATTTCATTCATTTAAAGTCCTGGCTTGCATACGATGAATTGTAGCATATTTCTTCTATATAAAATATAAACATATATTTTTGCTCTATACGCAATCCTGGAATGATATGAAAAACTGGAAGAATTTTCGTGTCCTTGCAGGATATTTCGTTGAAAGCAAAAACAACAATAACTTGAAAAAAAGGCAAAAAAAAAAACAAAAATAAAAAAACTTTTAACAACAAAAAAAGTGAATACAAACATGCTGCATTCTGTTGTTTGTATTCTCAAAGAAGAGAAGTTTTCAACGCAAAAACTGGAAGATTTCAAAAAAACAAAAGCAACAACAAAGTGTTTGAAGAAAATAATAATAAATTACAACAATTACAAAAAAGAAAAAAACATGTGAAAAAAGCGTTAAAATTTAAATTAAAAAAAAATACATTTCTAATTCAACAATATGGCAACACTTGACGGAAATATCGATTTTTCCTTAATTTAGCTAACGGTTTCATGTGTGGGGGATGGTGGACAAAGATGTTGAATTTATTCTTTAATGCTTTAATATTTATGGAGATGTTTGTTATTGTTAACGTTCTTGTTGTTGTTGTTATTCTAAAACGACACACTTCCAATTACTTTGACATTATTTGTGGCAACAGCACCCCATGTTTTCATTCCTTTTTTTTGTTTTTTGATTTTTGGACTGAATAATTGTGTGAGTGTGTTTAACGAATATACCCCCGTCGTTTCATACACTCTCACCCTGAGATTTTAGAGTGCGCACACGCTGCTGCATTTATGTTCGTTCGCATTGTTGCAGCCAGGATACACATTTACATCAAAAATATTGAAACGAAAAGGCAAAAGGAAAAAGAAAAAACAAGAAAATAAAATCCAAACCATCCATCCAGTCTGTTAGTGTTTGTGCAATACAGAAAACTTAAGATTGCATTTAGAAAATATTTGAAAAAGAAAAAACGAACAAAAAAATACTTTTTTTAATAAAAAGGAAAATACGCTGAAAACATAATTGAAAAAAAAGGAAATATTTTATGAAAAATTCTTAATCTAAAAGAAACAAAAAAAATAAAATTAAAAAAAATACATTAATTAAAAGAAAAACTCTTTTTTACCCAACAATTTCATTTAGTCAAGTTTCGTATTTTCCTTACTTTTGCTCGACCAGAGAACTATAGAACTCACAAAAAACAAAAAAAAAAAAGAGATTCACTTTCGTTAAAACTGTTACGGGAAAAATCGGTGAATAATAATAAAAAACGATAAACTCAAGCAATTCGTGTTTATTTAAAGCAATTTATTTATTTATTTTTAATAAAAAATTATAAAATTTTTGTAATTTAAGTTTTAAATAATTAATGTACCGTTTTTTATAAGTGCACTTAAAAGGCTGATTTTTTTATAAACAAAAACAAAAAACCTTAAATGTTTAATTATTAAGTTTTACTAAAAAATAACAAAAAACATAAAAGAAATCAATCAATTTATTAAAAAAAATCGAAAAAAAATTAATTAAATTTTGCGAAATCAATTTTTTACTTGAAAATTTATTTAAATGTTGTGATTCTGTGTTTATAAATAAATAATAAATGAAAAATATCCATGTAAGTGTTACAACACACAAACATACATACACCCTGAAAAATCTATGGGTGTGTGAGTGCTAATGTATATGCGATGCTTTAAAACAAAAACAACCCAGCAAACAAAAAATATCTATATTGTAAAAATTACTTTATAAAGTTTTTTTTTTTTTTTTTTTTTGACAAAAATGACTTTAACACGACTTTTACACGCTTACTTGCAGAGCATTAAAATAATGAATTGATTTTTGTGAATTCCAAAAAAAAAAATTGTTTTTCATGAAATGAAAAAAAGGAAAATTTTTTAAAATAATGAAAAAATAATGAATTTTGAATACACTTACAATATTTTAGAAAATAACAATTTTTTATTTCCATTCAAGTGACAAATGTAAAAAAGGCGAGTTTTCAGTGAATTGTTTAATTTTTTCTTAAATTGCGGAATTTTGGTAAAATGATGTTTTTCCTAAAATGATGTATTAATGTAAAATAGAAATATAAACATTTTAGCAAATTAATTCATATTTTAATGAAATTTGCAGTGAATAGAACTATTTGTAGTAAAAAAGTGAATTTTTAGTGAAGCAATAATTTTTTATAAAACATAAAATTTTGGAAAAACATTTTATTAAAAAAAGCTTATTTTCACTCGAATTTTAAAAGAAAATTTTAAATTTTAGTGGAAAATCCGATTTTTATATTAAACTTATTAAACCGAATTGTAAATAAAAAAATTAGAAAGCAATTTAGTTTTCAGTGAGAAATAGTGAAAATTTGAAATGTAGTGAGAGTTTAATGAAAATTTATTTATTTTTTTATTTATTATTTATTAAGTGATAATTAAAAATTATGAACCAAAAATATTAATTTTAAACAAAAATTAAAAAAAAGTGAATTTCGTAATTAAAAATTCTAGTAAAAATTAAAAATTTTAGCGAAAATTTGAATTTTTAGTAAAAGTTCAAAATTTTTTTTTTTTTTTTTTGTAAAAATTTGAATTTTTAATGAAAGTTTAAATTTTAGGTGAAAATTCTAAATTTTAAGTAAAAATTTTAACTTTTAGTAAAAATTTAAATTTTTTGTGAAAATTCTAAATTTTAGTGAAAAAGTGAGAATTTACAATTTTATTCAAAATTTTTAGAAAACATTTCTAGTTAAAATTTTAATTTTTAGTGAAAATTCATAATTCCTGTAAAAAGTTAAATTTTTAGTGAAAACGCAAAATTTCAGTGGAAATTTCAACGAAAATTTATTTTTTTTTTAATTCGTTTATATTTCCATTTAAAAGATATTAATAAATATCAATTTTTATTGAAAAGTATAAAACCTAAAGAAAAGACCAAAAAATCCCGAAATAGTGTTAGACGCATAGTATACTGATGTATTGTAGTCCCTTCCAGAATGAAGATAATTTTAATTTTCGAAATCATTTTTGGTACTATAAACTCAGAGTTAAATAATTTTAAAATCCATAGACAAAATATTTTCAAAAATAATCTTATATAAATGTTCTTCTAATCCTTAATAAAATTCAAACACTTTCACACTTTTAAATATGATCAAACTTTTATCGGGAATAGTTGTATCTGTCAGATTTTCTCAAGTTTCCTTTAAGTTATACGAACTTTTAGGCGGTTGGATAGAAATGTTTTGTCAAAAGAAAATAGACATTTTGTTTGCTGGGTTCATCTCTCTACACCTGACATTAAATCATTATCACTGATGTCCATCTAAAATAATTAAACAAAAAAACATTGAAAATATTTTGCAGTTTTAATGGATGTTTTTGAGCGATTTGACCTAAAGCTCGTAAAACTAATAAAATGTTTAAGTATTTTATAACTGAAATAAAAATTTAAAAAAAAGAAAACAAATCGAATAATCAAAGATAATCTTTTATATTGAAAATATCATAAATAGAGTCATCAATATCTTCGTTATAATCGTGTTTCTCTTTGAATATTATATATTCCTTTGCATATCGCGTACAATCGTTAAATATTTACGATGATAAACTAAACTAAAAATTTAATAAATATTTTAAAAATATCGTCAAGAAAAATTTAATCTTAAATCATTAAAAAACCCCTTAACAATTAAACGTAAGACACAAAAATCCCCAACGTCTGGCGGATTAAAAAAATTATAATTAAACGCACAAATCTTAAGACTCAAATGTTTTAAACAAAGAAATTAATTTAAAAAATTAATCAATAAATAATTAAATAAATAATAAAAACCAAAAACATAAAAGTGGCGTCTAGTGAACAATCACAATTCTGCTCATCACGGCCTACGAAAAAGCCTTACGATATTCATTCACAAAAATCCAAACCCATTTTTGCCAAACGTCTACCAAAAGATAAATCAACGAATTCGGTGGAGAAAATTTTATTGAAGAAATCATCAAGGGTTGCCGTCACTGGTTACCTAAACGACAACACCACGACGGAGAAAACAAATTTGGTATTGATCCAGCAGCCTATAGGGCCGCTCAGGACAACGACGACGTCAACGTCTGTGGCAGCGGTTGGAGATGACAGTCACGTAACCACTACTGTGACAACGGCCGCCAACTGCGAAACGCTATCGACTGCCACCACAAATGCTGCTGGCGTTATAAACACTAAAGTTCCCTCAATTTCAATATTTCCTTTGCCCTCCAATACTACGGTGCGCACTATTTCCACAGCCAATAAGGCTACTTCACCACCTTTAACCTTTATAACGACCACGGCGGGCACTAAAACCGCCACTCTAGTTCGCAGTGTACCCAGTTTGGTGTTGCAACAACAGCGACCCCAGCAACAACATCAATATCAACAGACCGATAAGTGTACAATTCTAAAATTCGATGTGGTACGAAAATCGTCTTCAACGTCATCTTCTTCTTCAACAACAACAACTTCTTCAACAGCGAATGCAATTATTGCAGCAGCTGCATCTGCTTCACCTTCATCCACGGAAACAACTCTTATGATTCCCAGCAATGCTGTTCATATAGACAGCCAAGATCTCGAAGAACTGGAAGAAGTATCAAAACAATCATCACAACAATTGCAACAAACTCATCATCACCAACAACACCAACAACAGCAGCAGCAGCAACAACAACAACAATCTCATATTATATCCAATCAACCGATAATTGTGAAAATCGAACCAACTCAAGCATTTCATATCGTTGATGAAAACGATACAAGAGTCTTAAGTTTACCCTTAACCGATAGCGATAAAGTGGGTGCTAGTTGGATTGATTTGAAAGATATTGCCGGTTTACAAACCTCGTCGGGTACCACACTATTGGATGTTTGTTTTGAACCCATAACAACTCTTACCAATACATCGGTATCAACGGCAGAATCAATGACCATCGATATACCAACCGAAATTGTGATTAAACGACAGACTTTAAATAAAAATACTCAGTCATCGATGTCAACGTCAACATCAACAGCAGCAACGGCTGCCACATCGATGACCACAACGACATCATCGTCTAAGGCGGTGGCAACAGTGACATCGGCCGCCTCTACATCGAGGGAACAATATACGGGACCGAGTACAAGTGGAGCTATGACAGGTTAGTGGAAGTGATATAATATTTTAGTTAAGAAAGTTTTATTTTAAGGTATTAAAAGTGTAATTAAATTTAGTGATCTTAAAAATGACAAGATCAACTAATAGAATGTAGGAATAAAAAAAACTCACTATCAATTTTATGTTTAAACATTAATCAATTTTAATTTAAGAGAAAAATTTCGATAAATTTTCTTTTTGGTGAAAATATGCGATCAATTTTCCTTTTAGAGAAAATTTACGATCAATTTTCCTTTAAGAAAAATTACGATCAATATTCCTTTTAAGAAAATTAACGATCAATTTTCTTTTTGGTGAAAATTGATGATCAATTTTTCTTAAAGAGAAAATTTACGATTAATTTTCTTTTTGGTAAAAATTTATGATCAATTTTACCCTTTGGAGAAAATTTGCAATATATTTTATATTTAAAGAAAATATTGAATGAACATTTCTTTAAGAGAAAATTTCCGATCAATTTTTTTTCTATAGAAAATTATCGATCATTTTTTTAATTTTTTTCTATAGAAAATATTCGATCAATTTTTTCTATAGAAAATATTCTATCAATTTTTTTCTATAGAAAATTTTCGATCAATTTTTTTTATAGAAAATTTTCTATCATTTTTTTTTCTATAAAAAATTTTCTATCTTTTTTTTATAGAAAATTTTCTATAAATTTTTTTCTTTAGAAAATTTTGGATCAATTTTTTTCTATAGAAAATATTCGATAAATTTTTTTCCATAGAAAATTTTCTATCAATTCTTTTTTCTATTGAAAATTTTCTATCAATTTTTTTCTATAGAAAATTTTCTATCAATTTTTTTTATAGAAAATTTTCTATCAATTTTTTTTATAGAAAATTTTCGATCAGATTTTTTCTATAAAAACTTCGGTTAATATATAGAAGATTTTCGATCAGTTTTTAATTTAAAAAAGTTTTCGATCAATTTTCCTTTAATAAGAAAAATGCTCATCAATATATCTTTTATAGAAAATTATTGATCAATTTTCTATTTACAAAAAATTGCAGTAAATTTTTTTAAAGAAATTTTAATCAAAATTCTATTTATAGAACATATTCGAATGATTTTTTATTTATAAAAATTTTTCTTTCTATAGGAAATTGCTGATTACTTTTCTGTCGAGAGAAAATGGTTAAAAAATGTTCTTTCCCTATAGAGAAAATTTCTTTTTAGATGATGTTGTTTTCATTAACTTTTCATCATTTGTATAAAAAAGTTAAGTTTTCGATAACTTTATAATTTTTTGCGATAAGTTCATTTATTTCTAAAAAGTGCTGACTAAAATTTCGCAACCACGATTTCGCTAATTAGTAGTTTTCTCAATATTTTTATTTTTTAAAATTTTTTCCTGTATCTAATTTTGTGTTAAATTGTCCACTACCCAAAATCAATCAAGGTCAATTTTGGTAAAGAAGAAGAATTAATTTTCCAAAATTACAAATGACCACAAAAACCACAACAATTTATTACCGAAGAGGGTTTTTTTGGGGATAAATAAGAAGTAAAAAATGTTGGAAAATAAACCAATAAAGTTGAGGGTATAAGAGGAATGAATGTAATCAATAAGTAAATAAAGTGTAAAAACCATAAAAGTGGTAATAAAATTGGTTTTCATTAAAAACTCATAAACGTTATCTCTTAAATTAACTACCAAAAGTGTACAATAACAACAACAACAACGATGATGACGATAAGTAGTTAACAATTTTCTTTATTATTTTTATGAAAACTTCTTCGTTAGAATTTAAATCTTTATTCTCTCGTCAAGGCGACTGAAGACTGAAATGGAATACGAACGAGTAAAGAACGATTTCATGCATCCATCCACAAAAACAAAAAACAACTTTGGTTAAGTTGCCACCAATACAACAACAAACAAGAGTTTGATTTAGTGGATTTACTATAAGAAATATAGGCAGCCGCAGCAGTAGTTACACAGTAAGTCATTCTGTCCGCAATTGAAATTACTGTTAAGATGGGGGGGGAGTGAGTAGGGAAATGCAGACATTTTTAAACGGGGCTTCAAAGTTTGTAATTCTGTTAATTCTTTCACATAATAAACTTATCTTTATTTCAATGTAATGCACGTACATACATTCATAATGTTCATGCATATCTCTCTCTCTGTATGTATGTGTGTGTGTACATGTGTTTTTTTATTATTATTCTACTGGTTTTCTGACTGTTAATTTATTTTTCAAGTTACCTTCTTTTTTGTTCAAATAACCAACTTTATATTTTTATTCTGAATGTTTCTTAGTTGTTTTTGTATTTTTTTAATATTATTACAGTTGTTGTTAGTTAATTCTTGTTCTTGCACAACATTCTTGGCTATAACATACATATACACGTACAAACTAAATAAACTACAAAATAAACAGACAAACGAACCGACAGAGAGTCAGGCAGACAGACATCTACTTCTCAGTTTAAAATATAACTGTATAATTTGTAGTTGACGCTTTTACCGCTATGGTTCGTAATACGGTAAAAACCAACAACAACAAACACACTGACATTAATATATCTTACCCGTACAAACGTATCCATCTATAAGATACATTACCAACTGCAACCAATACCAATAAAAGCTTAGCGAAAACCATTCGTATGTATGTTCATCAAACATACATCATATGTATTTACGTACATAGAATAACAAAGTAACAACAACAATCAACCCACCTCAGTACGATTAAAAGAATAAGAACAGCAAAAGCAGCAGAAAATTGTTTTTAACAACAAAAATAACAAAAAAAAAATAAATAAAAAGAAAAAGCAACAAGTCTTAATATTCTGAGTATGACAAGCCTGACTTACCACCATCATCATCATCATCATCGTTATCCATAACTACTGAACGATTTGGGTTTAAAAATAAATATATTCAATTGTACATATGTACACGCATTTATGTATATATGTGTGTACATAAGAGCACACACACAACTTCATATATAAATATTTATTTTGATTGGAAAGAAAATCTGTTATAAGATTTCCAAGATAAAACCTATAAAACCGATCTCAAAGTCCTGTAAATAAAATAGACATCTCTATTCTTCTAATCGAATATCTGAATCAATGATGCCATAAGCGTCCTATAAGACAGTTCCAAACACAACACTATTGAAACCTTTTCAAGGAAAACATTTTGTAGAAATAAGCAAAAATATATTTTATCAATTATCTGTTAATGATCCTTCAATTTCATAGAAATTTATGAGAAAAATTCTGTCAAAGAACATAATTTTAAACTGTAGTGAAAATGAATCAAAAGTTTGATCTTAAATGAAAATCAATTGAAAATTTCCGTTTAGAAAAGTTAGTTAAAAATTTTCTGAAAAATAAATAATTGATCACAAATTTTATTCAAATAGGAAATTGATCAGAAATTTTCTTTGAAAAGAAAATTTATCGAAATTTTTCGATAAATAAGAAATTAATCAAAAATTTTTTTTTGACAGAAGAAGAAACCCAAGAACAAATTTTCTCTTAAAAGGAAACTGATAAAAAAATTATATAAAAAGCAAATTGATCAAAAAAATTTTCTTTGAAAAGAAATTGATCAACAATTTAAAAGGAAAAAAGGAAATTGATCGAAAATTTTTCTAAAAAGAAAATCAATAGAAAATTTTCTCTATAAACAGAAATGTGATAAAAATTTTCATTAAACAAAAAATTGATAGAAAAATTTCTCTAAAGAGGAAATTTTTTCTCAAAAAAGAAAACTGTTGGAAAAATTTTATCAAAAAAGAAAAATGATCAAACTTCTTATAACTTCTTCTTATAACTTTTATAAAAAGAATTTCTCTAAAAATAAAGTTGAACAAAAATTTTTTCCTAAAAGAAAATTAATTGAAAATTGTCTATAAAAAATATTGCTCGAAATTTTCTCTAATTTATCAAAAATGTTTAGAGACAAAATTGTTCAAAAATTTTCTCTGAAAGGAAATTTGATTAAAAAATTTTCCTTAAAATGAAATTGATGGAAAGCTTTCCATAAATTGAGAATTAATTGAAATTTTCTTTTTTTTTACAAAACTGATCGAAATTTTTCTGTAAGTAGAAAATTAATCCAATTTATAATTGACAATTGATTTAAAATTTTCTCCAAAGAGAAAAGTGATCGAAAATTTTTTTTAAATAGAAAAATAAATAAAAAATTTTAAAAAGAAAATTAATTGAAAATTTTCTCTTAAAAGAAAATTAAACGAAATATTTATAGAAAATTTGCTCTACGAAGAAAATTAATTTAAATTTTCTTTGAAAAAATTGATCGAAAGTTCTCTCCGATCCAAATTTCCTTCTGAGAAGAAAATTAATTGCAAATTTTCTCTAAAAAGAAATGTAATCAAATATTTTATCTAAATAGAAAATTTATTGAAAATTTTCTCTTAAAAGAAAATTGATTGAAAAATTTCTCTACGAAGAAAATTAAATAAATTTTTGTATAATGATGAAATTGATGAAATTTCTCTCTAAGATGAAAGTTCATCAAAAATGGTCAATAAACTGAAAATTGAAAAAAAAAATTACTAAATTAAAAATTGAACGAAGGTTTTCTAATTCATCCAAATTTTCTTTAAAACAAATTTGACCGACGATTTTTAATAGAAAAAAATTTGTAAAAAATTCTATAAATAGAAAATTAAAACTTTTCACAAAAAAAAGAAAATTGAACTAAAATTTTTTCTTAAAAGAAAATTGATCGAAAAACAGTTTATTACTAATTGATTATTTTAATTTTGCTTTTGTAAAATGAAAATTTATTGCTAATTTTCTCTAAAATTTACATTTCTGCTAAAATAAAAATACTTCGTAAACTTTCTACAAAAAGAAATTTCATCATTTTCTTTATAAAGAAAATTGATCGTCTATTTTCATAACAAAAAAATTAATTTTTTATGTTCTAATAAAAATGATTGTAAAATTTCTTTACAAAGAAAATTATTCGAAAATTTTCTCTGTAAAAAATTATTAAAAATTTTCGTTGCCAAGAAAAAATATCGTAAATTTTCTTTACAAAGATCATTGATCGCAATATAAGTTCCAAAAGCAAATCTATAAAATATATATCGTATATTTTGTCTCAAAACAGTTCTTTTCTAAATTTATAAAAAACAATACTTGATCGTAAATATTCGGTAAAACGAAAATTGATTAAAAATGTTCTTAAACATTTCTCCTTTAAAAGTTCATAATAAAATTTCTCTAGATGAAAATGATCTTTAATTTCTCTTTAGGAAAGGATAAGCAGTAATGTTCTAAGAAAAGTGATTGTAAATTTTCTCTAAAGGAACAATGATCGTAAATTTTCTTCTGAAGAAAATAAATCGAAAATTTTCTTTACAAGAAAAATGATCATAATAAATTTTCTCTCAATAAAATTGATCTTTAATTTCCCTTTTAGAATAGAAATTTAGTAGTAAATCTTCTATAAAAGTTAGTTTATCGTAAGTTTTCTATATAATAAATATTATTTATATATATTTTTATCCAAATCAAAAATTAATCTTAATTTTTTATTCTAAAACGAAACTTAACTTTAATTGATCGCAAAGAATTATAATCTGAAATATTTTCTTTAGCTAAAATAAGTGGTAAATTTCCTCTCGAATTAAAGTCTTTAAAAATTAATTAAAGCCTTATTAAAAGAATCTTGAAATGTGCCAGAAATGGTGAGAATCTTTTTCCAAGATTTGTTTCCATATTAAGAATTATAAATAAAGTACGTTTACGTATTGTCAGTTCTAAGTCAGTCACTCAGTCAGTTAGTCAGCCAAATAAATTAACTGTCAATATATTTCACAATACATATATGAGTGTGTATGTTTGTATGTGGAAAGAATTTTGACGTAATTTCAAAATAGAGACAATTACAGAGCAGTAACTGAAGAACGGGTTACTTGAAGGAAGGTTCTAACAAATGATGAGAGTCTAAACTTCAGATAATTTTTTCTTTTCAATTTATATTTTTCGCTCATGTGATCAGCAACTAAAATAGCAGCGGTAGAGGCAGCAGCAGCAGTAAGAGCAAGAGTAACAGCAGACATGTTTCTTTTGTTTTGTTTTGTTTTGAGGTAAAGTTAGTGTGTCGGAACATTGCGATGTTCTGTTACTTCTGTTACTGCTTCTTCTTTTTCTTTAAGTCAGTTTCAGTTATGTTTTTTTTTTTTCTTTTAGATATTTTTAAGTTCTTTTTCTATATTTCATTTTTTTGTTGTTGTTGGATTTTTGCTTAAATATTGCTAATGTGTTTAGTGGTTGTTGTATAGTTGGTGCTGCTATTTGCTGTATTTTTGAAGTTGTTGTTGTTGTTGCTGTTCATTTATTCATTTATTATTTGTTTTTGTATTTTTTGCTATTTATTTAGTTTTTTTTTTTGTTCTCTTCGAAAGTGGGACGTTTGAAAACAAACTATGCAAAGGTGAATGGCCTACAAATAGTTGTAGTAGTTGCTGCTGCTGCTGTTGCTTTGCCAGTGTTGTTCTTCTAGATGTTGTTCTTACTATTCTTGTTGTTGTTGTTGTTGTTGTTGGTTCTTTTATTTGTAGTATCTCTTTTTTTTTCAAAACATACAAAAACACATAAACTATCAATAATAATACCAAAGCGGTTTTTGAAGTCAGTTGCGATTTTTTCTGTTTTGTTGTACTTCTATCTATGATTCTGATTGTTGTTCTTATTGCTGCTGATATTGCCGTTTTTTTTGTCTTCTTCATGTTTTTGTATTATTGCGGTAGTATCTCGACAAATAAATATCCAAACGCTATCAAAAGAGTCTTAGCAAGTTGTAATTCAAAAGTTCTTATTGTAAACCACTCATGCATCTTGTATTTAATTCTATTTTTACCTTTTTGGTTATAGAGATAAAAAGATAGATTTTTTGTTAGTTCTATCATCTAACTAATGCTGATATGATGAGATACTGCTGCTAATGCTGCTGGCTGCTATTTTATTCTTCTTTTTTGCTATAATGAAGGTGTTTAACACTAATTGAAATATTTTCAACTAAAATTCAATTTAAACAGATTTTTCGTAGGTCTTCTTCTTTTAAATTTAAAATTTTTTGTCTAAAATCAAACTGTAAAATTAGCGTTTTGTTTGTTCTTGTTGTATTTACAGCTAATCATATTGTTTGTGGTTATTTTTTCGTTGCTGTAAAAAATAATCGGTTAAAGGTTTCTTTTTTTCCGAAATTTATAGCGGAAGGTTTGATTGCCTCATTTGTTATGGTGCAGAATTCAATGGGTTTTATATTTTGGCCAGTTCGAGATTTTGAAAATTTTATAATAAAACTTAATTAAAAATTGCTATACATTGGATTTTAAATTTTTTATTAATTAAAAATTTTCTCTTAAGAAAACAATTTTTGAAAATTTTCTCCTAAAAGGAAATTTATCGAAGTTTTATAAAAAAATTCTCTAAACAAAAATTTATCGAAATTTCTCTAAACAAAAATTTATCGAAAATTTTCTCTAAACAAAAATTTATCGAAAATTTTCTCTAAACAAAAATTTATCGAAAATTTTCTCTAAACAAAAAATTTATCGAAAATTTTCTCTAAACAGAAAATTTATCGAAAATTTTCTCTAAACAGAAAATTTATCGAAAATTTTCTCTAAACAGAAAATTTATCGAAAATTTTCTCTAAACAGAAAATTTATCGAAAATTTTCTCTAAACAGAAAATTTATCGAAAATTTTCTCTAAACTGAAAATTTATCGAAAATTTTCTCTAAACAGAAAATTTATCGAAAATTTTCTCTAAACTGAAAATTTATCGAAAATTTTCTCTAAACAGAAAATTTATCGAAAATTTTCTCTAAACTGAAAATTTATCGAAAATTTTCTCTAAACTGAAAATTTATCGAAAATTTTCTCTAAACTGAAAATTAAATTTTAAATTTGAAAATTTTCTCTAAACTGAAAATTTATCGAAAATTTTCTCTAAACTGAAAATTTATCGAAAATTTTCTCTAAAATTTATCGAAAATTTTCTCTAAACTTGAAAATTTATCGAAAATTTTCTCTAAAATCTGAAAAATTTATCGAAAATTTTCTCTAAACTGAAAATTTATCGAAAATTTTCTCTAAACTGAAAATTTATCGAAAATTTTCTCTAAACTGAAAATTTATCGAAAATTTTCTCTAAACTGAAAATTTATCGAAAATTTTCTCTAAACAGAAAATTTATCGAAAATTTTCTCTAAACAGAAAATTTATCGAAAATTTTCTCTAAACAGAAAATTTATCGAAAATTTTCTCTAAACAGAAAATTTAACCTTTAATTTTCTTTAAAAAGAACTAAACGAAAAATTTCTCTAAACAGAAAATTTATTCAAACATTTTCCCTAATCAGAAATTTTTTTTCGAGTATTTTCTTACAAATTTTATCGAAAATTTTTTCTAAATATTTTTTTTATAGAAAATATATCGAAAATGTTCTCTTAATACAAAGTTGCTGTAAATAAAAAATTTATCGAAAATATTTCTCTAAACTGAAAATTTATCGAAAATTTTCTCTAAACTGAAAATTTATCGAAAATTTTCTCTAAACTGAAAATTTATCGAAAATTTTCTATAAACTGAAAATTTATCGAAAATTTTCTCTAAACAGAAAATTTATCGAAAATTTTCTCTAAACAGAAAATTTATCGAAAATTTTCTCTAAACAGAAAATTTAACCTTTAATTTTCTTTAAAAAGAACTAAACGAAAAATTTCTCTAAACAGAAAATTTATTCAAACATTTTCCCTAATCAGAAATTTTTTTTCGAGTATTTTCTTACAAATTTTATCGAAAATTTTTTCTAAATATTTTTTTTTATAGAAAATATATCGAAAATGTTCTCTTAATACAAAGTTGCTGTAAATAAAAAATTTATCGAAAATATTTTCTAAATATAAAATTTATGGAAAAATTTATCTAAATAGAAAATGTATCTAAATAGAAAAGTTATCGAAAAGTTTTAAAAATTTAGAAATTATTAACAACTTTCTGTAAATGTAATGTTTATTGAAAATATGTATATAAATATATCGAAAATTTTTCTCTTAATAGAAAGTGTCGAAAATTTTTGTTAAGGCGAAAATTGATCGAAAACATTCCCTAAAATGAAAATTAACTAAATTTTTGTCTGTAATGAGAGTTAATAATGTTCTGTAAGCTAAAACTTAAAAAAAAATATATAATATATTTTTTTAAATATCAAAAAACATTTCAAAATTCAACCAGTATTTGCGACTAAGAAATCTGCTGAAAAAATATACGAAATTATTAATTTTAATTATGCAGTTTTTTTTTAATAAATTAATTTTGCTATTCCAGGCAAACGGACAGACCCCTCTAAAATTAGTTTTTAACTAACGAATCATTAATTAAACGAAATAGTAAATATGAAAATCTATTTACTACATTTCATATATTTATTAAGAAAAAATTTATTTATATTTATTATTATTTTTTTGTTAAAATAAAATTCGTAATGGATGATTTGGTTGGTTATTTGTTCATTTGGCCCTGAACGTGGTCGTTGGTCTTGGCGAATAAATTTTGGTGTGTGTTTAGGTTTTTTTTTGAAAAAAAAAATACATTTCACAATTTTTGGTTTATTACAAAAGTTATTTCTTTTTTGTTTCTTCTCTGGCGGGTTTTATGGCTGTGGTTGTTGCTATTTTTGTATTTTTTGCACTATCACCTTTTTATTATAAATTGTCTTAATGTTGTTGTTGGGTTGCTGCTATTTTGAGTTAATAGATTGTTATTTTGTTGTTGTTGTATCTGTTTGATTTAACTAAATTTACACTTCTGACCAACAAACAGACAGACAGATGAAGTAACAGACAGACATACGAATAGATGGGATGAATGGATGGACAGTCAGACAATAAGACTCACTCACATTCATGTGTAGCTAAAAGTTTCCAATGAACTATAATAATCTCTTTCAAACACAAACGATTTCATAATATTTAATATGCAAAATTAATACAAAACAACAAAAAAAAATAATATGAAATGAAACAAAAAAACACATAAAGAAGGAAAGAAGAGAAAAAGTTTGCAAACTTCATCATAAACTTACACACACACAAACGTCAACCTGCAGCTGACACAAACAGATACATTTAAATAATCTTAATTTCTATTAAAAAACAACAACTAAGAATGTTGTAGTTGGTCAAGCCCGACTACGTAATACCCAACACCACATTGTTGGTTGTAAATGACAGCTATAAAAAAATTTATGTGGGACCCTCGTATAATTTGCTTTTCTCATATTTGATTAAATGTAAAGTACATTATTATGTTACCAATATATGTATGCGTCTGAAAATAATTTTTTCTGAAGGAGAGGAATTATATTGGAGTTAAAAGAAATGTTGGATCGACCCTCGTATAATTTCGAACATCGATTTTAGATTATATTTATCTTAGTTTGATCAGTTGTTATTACAAAACCAACGTATATGTGAGATTTTAAATTGATTTTTGGAAGGAGGCTTGTATAGGATCCATGAGTAGTAATACATCGACCCTCGTAAAATTCGGCACATCGATTTATAATACTACACGACTTAATTTTGTTGAATTTCGTTGAAATTGCCTTATATTTAGGACTTTTATGACCTTAAAACCTTATTCCGAAGGGAGAATTGTATGGGAGCTATCTGAAATATAGGACCATATATGACCAATTTCTATAAGCTTCGTTTTTCAGCAAAAAAAAAAAAAAAATATATATTAAAAACAAAACACGTACAAAATTTTACCAAGATATCTCATAATTTGCGACCTGTAGTGTTCACAGCGTTTAAATGGACAGACAGACGAACGGACAACATTAAATCGTCTCAGAAAGAGATTCCACTTTGAACGACATATTTAAATGTGGGTATTACACCATTTTTTTTTCTATATGTTACAAATATCAGCACAAACTTATTATACCCCAAGTGTCTACGGTGGTGTAGGGTATAAACATAAATTTATATTTTTTCCATAGATAATTGTCTAAAATGATTTCATCAATAACTATAAGTTGTTGTTGTTGTTGTTTTACTTTGTATCGATCGATTGTAAAAAAAATTATAAAAATTAGATAACATAATAAGAGATTTACATATTAATGATGTATATTTGTGTAGTAGACTGATCTTGCATGAGTGTTGAACTGTTAACGACACACCAAAGAAGAGACCAAAAAATGTTTGAAAATGTTGGCAAAAAACACACACACACACAAACAAACAATATATGATTGATTTTTTCAGATCATTAGTTTAATTTGCAATGTTGCACAAACATTATTTAGCTGATCAATAAAAATATGTACATAAATTAATACAAAACAACAATAAAATTTTGCACGCAACATTTAAACATCTTGCGATCATAAAGTTGCGATCGAAATATGTTTCAAACACCTTAAACAACAACAACAATAACAAATATAAAAAAGCGAAATTAGATAAAAAATGAATGTGTATCATGGAAATTAATTTAAATAAAATATTGGACCGACAACGATGACTTCTTTCACTAATCGCAATTCGAAAATTTGATAGTCAAGGTCTTTATCAAAAATATTTTAATCATCATTATCATCATCATTGTCAATATCAATATCAATATCAATATCTTTATACATCATTATCGTCATTATTATTGAAACAAGAAATTTCGCAAGGAATCTCTGTCCATCCATCCATCCATGCGATCGCTATTAAAGGTTACATCACTTTGGTTATTTGAGTGGGGAAAAAACGAAACAGTGAAATAAAAATTAAAGAGATGACATAAATTAACTTTCTTGATTTTTATTTTTATTAAAAAATATTAATTAAAAATCAAAAATAAAATTATTAATTTATTCTCAATGAATTTTAATGGTTGATTAAAAATTATTAAAATATTTCAAAATTTATTACTTTCATTTTGTTACTCAAAAAAAAAAAAAAAATGTCCAAATCCAATAAATAAAATCGCATAAAAATTGAAAAAATCGGTTAACAGCTCAATTTTCGCCAAAAACAAAATTTATTAAAAATACAAAATTTTCTATTAATCGAAAAATCGAGAATTTGATAAATTATGGAAAATATTCCACACATCGAAAATTGTGTAAGAAGCGAAAAGTTATCGACTAATTTTTGAAAAATATTCTTTTATTAAAAAATTTTAATTTTAATTTATAGAAAATTTTCTTTATGAATAAAAGTTTTTAAATAAGAAATTTATCGAAAATTATCTATAAAAAATATTTTTGAAAATTTTATAAATAAAAATAAGGAGTGAGATCGAAAAAATCTAAACATACATATATGTAAATAGAGAAACCACTAAATTTGTGCTCTTAAATTCTCTTTTAACGACAGCTCAACAGCTCTTTACTGGCTTTAGCTCCGTGAAGTTTGGCCTCTCTTGGAACAAATACCACATTATTGTTCTTGTACCACTTACGGGCTTATTTACCACAGTGACAGGATGACAAGTCAGGCCAAAAATAATATTTTTAGAGCCCGTTGTAACAAGTGATTCCCAGAGCTTTGAGCTAACCGGGCTGATTCCCTACCGGATGTGTTTTTAGATTTAGAAACATAATGTGGACCATCCCTTCTATCAAAACCAGATTTTCTATCAACGAACAAGTTTCCCGTTACTGTTTAATAACATTGGAAACAGTTTGATGGCAGAGCTTTGAATGATTGGCCAACTTATTGTAGGACAAAGTTGGGTTCAGTCCAAAATATATAATAATTTTAATACGCACTATTTTAATCAGAGTAACAATACAATTTATTTGACAACAAACAAATTGTATTAAAAGTTTAAATAAAAATGTGTGTTAAGAATTTTTTTGATCTCAGACCTTAAAATTTCAAAATTTTTTTCTCTAATGAGAATTTAATGAAATATTCTAAAAAACTTATTGAAAATTTCTTCTAAACAAATATTCTAACTAAGAAATTTATCAAAAATTTTCTGTAAGAAGTTTTAAAAAAGAAATTTATTGTTAAAATTTGTTCTTAATAATAATTTCATCGACAATTTTGTCTTTAAATAAAAATTTATCAATATTTTAATATTAAAAATTTTTAAACATTTTTTTTTAATTTTTAAAAATTATCGAAAATTTTATCTAAATAGAAAATTTATTGAACAATTTTCCAAATAAAAAATATATCGAAAATTTTCTTTTAATGGAAAATTTATCGAAAATTTTCTCTCAATTGACAATTCATCGGAAATTTTCTCTTAATGGAAAATTGATCGAATATTTTCTCTAAATGGAAAATTGATCGAAAATTTTCTTTTGATGGAGAATTTATCGAAATTTTTCTCTAAATGGACAATTTATCGAAATTTTTCTCTAAATAGAATATTTATCGAAAATTTTCTCTTAATAGAAAATTTGTCGAAATTTTTCTCTAAATGGACAATTTATCGAAATTTTTCTCTAAATGGAAAAATTATCGAAAAATAAATAGAAAATAGAATGTTAAAAATATTTTTTTCTAAATAATAAATTAATGAAAAAAATTATTTAAAAAAATATTTTTTTCAAAAAATTCTCATAATTTATCAAAATTTTCCATTAAATAAAAAATTAATCGAAAACGTTCCTTAAATAAGAGATAAAATTTACTTACCGAAGAGTTTTTTGAAAATTAGAAATTTTCAACATTTGACTAGAAATACATTCTATTTTATTTTTCGCCTTTTGGACCCATTGTGCTATTTTAGAGGTGTGTATGAATTATTTATTATTTAATTTAATTTAAGGAAAAAACAAGCGAATCAGTTGTTTTTCAACACAAGTGTTTGTTGATATAATTATAGGACATAATTGCATTCAAACAACAACAATAACAAACACAAAAGACAAAAAATACCATAAACCTCATCAAAATCCTCAACACAATCTCTTTAATCGAACGTGAAATAAAATACTCTTTATCACAATGAAAAGAGAGAAAAGAAATCATAAAACGGAATAAGAAAATACTTTTGTAGGTTTTTATTTTGTTTTATGTTTTTATTTCTTAACGAACACAAAAAGTTATTCACCTTACACGGCAAAAAACAACAAAAACAATAAAAACAAAATCAGAAAAAAAGGTAAACACAACAATTTTTATGCTCATTCTACATTAAACAGCTAAAACAGCTGTTTCTGACAAATAGCAACAAGAACAACAACAATAGCAACTATTTTCCTCACTGCGGCAAAAAGAGAATTAACAAGAAGAAATAACATAAAAAACAACAAAAACAAAAAAATAGAAGAAGAAAAAAAGTTCGACAACTTTAAGTATTTCGTTCATACAGTGAACGAACTGCGACTGCAGAGGAGTAGAAAAAGATACATTATTACAACAACAGCAAAAACAACAACAAATAGACATAAACTTAAACGAATGAAAATAGTAAAACATAAGATACAAAAAAAATTCGGCACAGAGACACACATACCCAGTCAGCAATTTAACGAACTAACGAAACGACCACGAAAAGTTACACTAAAAAAAGAGAGAGAAAGAAGACATTAAACAAAAAAAGCAACATAAAATCATAAAAAAACTCTCTTACTTTCTCCACAAAACAAAAAGAAATTTATTTATTCTCCCCAACATTAACAAACTTCTTCAAACATACATTATCACTAACATTAGCACACTTATCATTACGTAGATACTCTTACTCTCTCCCTCTCTCTCTCTCTGTAAGTAATAATAGAGATACTGTTTATAACACTACAACTATATTAATGTGATGACGGAATCAAACATTTTTGGGGCTTGTTTTATGTGCATTTGCACAGTTGTTGGTGTTAATTTTCCCACAAAGAGTCATTTGTTAGGTAATGTAAACATTAAGAGATAATTTGGAGATGTTTGTTGTGATTAATTTTAAAGTACCAAAATGTACAGTACGTTTCTTTAGATATAAAGAATTTGTATAAAATTATCGATATTACGGTTCCAATTTGATTATAATAAAATTTACTGAAACAACTAGCAGATCCGGCAAACTTTTAGGGCGTTGCTGTCCCTAAGAAAACATTCGGTTGTATTATCATATGATTAAAATAGTTTGTTAGTAATAATACCTCTTCCTCTGATCCTAAAAGTCCTATATTTTTTCCAGTGATGTCTCACAGTGGCACAATGCTGCAAAATTTTGAGACTCCCACTGTTATAGTTTTTTAGATAATCGATAATCAATATTTGCTTTGTATGGGGGTACCCTTTCCCACTGGTTCTACCAGTCCAACGGTTTGACCCTTTTTACATTTAAATTGATCAGTTTTATCATATTCCCCTATTAAAAACAGAATTTAACGTAAATTTTCTATAAATCGAGAATTTATAAAATTTTCTTTATTCGAAATGTTCGATTATCTTCTCTAAATAAAAAATTTAACGAAAAAAATCTCTAAATAATAAATATTGAAATATTTATAAAAGACTTATCAAAAATTTTCTGTAAATTGGAGAATTATCGAAAATTTTCTCTAAATTGGAGATTTAAATTGAAGATTTATCGAAAATTTTCTTCAAATTGGAGATTTATCGAAAATTTTCTTCAAATTTATCGAAAATTTTCTTCAAATTGGAGATTTATCGAAAATTTTCTTCAAATTTATTAAAAAAGATTTATTAAAAATTTTCTCTAAATTGGAGATTTATCGAAAATTTTCTCTAAATTGGAGATTTATCGAAAATTTTCTCTAAATTGGAGATTTATCGAAAATTTTCTCTAAATTGGAGATTTATCGAAAATTTTCTCTAAATTGGAGATTTATCGAAAATTTTCTCTAAATTGGAGATTTATCGAAAATTTTCTCTAAATTGGAGATTTATCGAAAATTTTCTCTAAATTGGTGATTTATCGAAAATTTTCTCTAAATTGGAAATTTATCAAAATTTTCTCTAAATTGGAGATTTATCAAAAATTTTCTCTAAATTGGAGATTTATCGAAAATTTTCTTCAAATTGGAGATTTATCAAAAATTTTCTCTAAATTGAAGACTTATCGAAAATTTTCTCTAAATTGAAGACTTATCGAAAATTTTCTCTAAATTGGAGATTTATCGAAAATTTTCTCTAAATTGGAGATTTATCGAAAATTTTCTCTAAATTGGAGATTTATCGAAAATTTTCTCTAAATTGGAGATTTATCGAAAATTTTCTCTAAATTGGAGATTTATCGAAAATTTTCTCTAAATTGGAGATTTATCGAAAATTTTCTCTAAATTGGAGATTTATCGAAAATTTTCTCTAAATTGGAGATTTATCGAAAATTTTCTCTAAATTGGAGATTTATCGAAAATTTTCTCTAAATTGGAGATTTATCGAAAATTTTCTCTAAATTGGAGATTTATCGAAAATTTTCTCAAAATTGGAGATTTATCGAAAATTTTCTCAAAATTGGAGATTTATCGAAAATTTTCTCAAAATTGGAGATTTATCGAAAATTTTCTCAAAATTGGAGATTTATCGAAAATTTTCTCTAAATTGGTGATTTATCGAAAATTTTCTCTAAATTGGAAATTTATCAAAAATTTTCTCTAAAGTGGGGATTTATTGAAATATTATCAAAAGAAAGTTTATGCTAGAAGATATATTTGTCGAAAAAAAAATATAAAAGAATAAATTTACCACAAAATTTCGCTAAATATGTGATTTATCGAAAAATTATAAAAAAATTTCTTAGGAGAAGATTCATTGGTAAATTTCTCTAAAGAAGTGATTTATAGGAATTTTCTTTTAAGCAGTCTTTTATCGAATATTTTGCTATAGAAACGATTTGTCGTATATTTTCTCTTTAGAAGGGACTTATCCAAAATGTTCTTTAAAAAGAGAATGGATATTTGTCGAATAGTTTAATGATTTATAGAAAATATTTCAAAAATTAGAAATTTATCGAAAAGTTTCTCTAATGAAGAGATTTATCAAAAGTTTTGCTAATAAAGTTTATCAAAAAATTTCCTTGAAAGAAGGTGTCGAAAAATTTCTCTAAAAATTCTTATCATCGTGTAGCGATGCACTGGGAAAATCACTACTGATCGCGAATATTTTTCTTCTTATATTTTTACAAAAAATAATAATTTACGAATATTTAACTTTAATGGAATTGATAATTTTTTATAACGATTAAATAAAAATAAATTTCAGATTATGTAAAATTATTTATTCTTTTTGTCTACGAACATTTTAACGAAAATGATAAGAAATCAATACATTGAAAATAATAATTAATTTATATAAAATATTTGGAGATTATCATCACTGACTGTTAAGAAATATTTATTTAAGAAATTTTAAATAAAATTTTAAAAAATTCATTCACCTTACGAAATAGTACCAGAATGTTATAATGTGTCGAAGAAAAAGTACCCAATGAAATGTATTTATCATGACTTAATCACAGAAAGAGAAAACATGTTAAAAGAGCAGTGATAACAAAAAAAAACTCTCTTAAAACTCTTAACATTTTATTAAAAAAGTTGATTAATTTATGTTGCTTTAACATTAAAGAGTAAAGAAAGTTATGTTAACAAAAGCGAGTGAAAGAAAATAGAGAAATTTAGAGAGAATGTGTGCTTGATGAGCGAGGGGAAGAGAGTAGTAAAGAAAAAGTAGAGTGAAATTTTTGGGGAGCAAAGTGTTGTATGTATGTTGTAATATTTTATGTTATGTGTGTTATTATGATTGATGTTGTTGTTGTTGTGTTTATAACAGTACCACGCTACTTCGTTAATCATTCGTTAAATGAGTGTGAGCTGCAAAATTTACGAAATATATTTTTCAATCTATGTATGCGTTTGTATGTGTGTATGTGCTTTTCTTATTATTTAATGAAGTTGATGTTATTTATGGTTGTAGTTATTGTTGTATGGTTGTTGTCTTTTTTATGGTTTTATGCAACTGTCAGATATTTTTGTATCTTTTATTGGTATTTTTTTGGTGATTTTTTAAGGGAGAAAATTTCTCTTGAAAAATTTTTGTGTTTTATATTAAAACACGTTCGTTTAAACGCTCTCTTACCGGTTAAAGAGCACATTTATATATTTTGTTTGTTTTGCAGTTTGATTTGCTTTCGATTTGGGGAGCCCGCGAGCGTAAGTTTTCCACAAAAACAATGCTACTGAGATGTTAACGTAATACGTTTACGTTGCCAACAACGTTGTATGTATGTATGTACGAGTGTGTATGTGTATGCGTTTTATATCGAATCAGTTAAACAGGCTGGCTGGTTGTTATGTAGTTGAGCAGACAGTCGGTTAAAGAGGCAGCGGTAAAGTCAAACGCAGTAGCGGCGACGTCAGCAGCGTTAAGCAAAAGCAACTAAAGAAAACAAGACACACAAAGCAAACAAACAGCAACAACTACTAGCCAACAATGTTGAGGATGGATGAATGACTGTGGCTGGCTGGCTGGTTGACTGGCTGACTGGCTAGATGGATGGATGGAATACAGCGAATAACTCGATAACATTTTGAGGCAGTCTTTGGCTACACTTCGTATTGAGCGTATCGCGGGTATGTTGTTTTGCGTATCGTTTGTACCGCGTTATTGTTACTACTCGTCGTCGGGCCACCACCAACAACTACAACAACAACACCACTACCACCATCATCATCAACAACAACAACTACAACAACAATATCGTCGTCGTCATTTAGCATGATAATACAACAACAATAACTACATTATTTTAACAAATACATTTGAAGAAATAAAGCACACATACACACACACTCATACATCTACAAGAAAAAAAATAAACATAAAGAGCGACGAGCGTTTTTCCTAAGTGCTGCATTACAAAAACAAATACAAAAAAAAATAATAATGAAACTTTAAAACATTTTGTTGTAAAGAAAATTTAAAACAATTCTAACGTTGTCAAACTTAAAATATCGGTTCAATATATTCAACAAAGCGGATGAAATACAAAATTTTATAAAAAAAGAGGAAAATCGGTTAGTTTTTCAAATTTATACAAAAAATTAAAAAAAAATAATAACGATTTACAAGAAAAATAAAATTATCTGTTTTTCAAATTGTGGAATTTATAACGAAAAAAATTTAAAGTGTCCAGAGATTTAAAAATATAAAATTGAAAAAAAATTTAAAAAATGCACAAGTGCATTTTGAAAAAAAAAATTGTAACGAAAACGAAAAAAAAAATAAGAAATAAAATAAATGAAAAATTTATAAATGGAGTGCATGACGGAAGTGACGTAATTTTTCCTTCCCCCTTGATTTTTTTCTTCATAAATTTTATTGTGTTTAAAAATTAGAAAACAAATTTATAGAAAATCAAATGAAAAAAAAATATTTTACATAAAAAATTTGAAATTTAAAAAAATAGAAGATCAAAATGAAGAAATAATAAAAACCTGACAAAAAAGAAGTAGTGTAAATAGAAAAATTCATGGAAAGGAAACACAAAACAGAAGAAAAAATTAAAGAAAAAATTCGAAAAAAGAAAATCAGAGAAATTTATTAAAAAAGAAACAAAAAACAAAAAAATAATAATAAAATTAAAAAAAAGAAATAAATTAATTAAAAAATAAACACAATCAAAAATCTAGTGAAATTTTAAACTAAAAAATATAAAAAAATTAAAAAAAAAATAAAATAAAATAAAATATTGGAAATCTTTTACAAAAAAAATGTGGTTTAAATACAACTCTGATATTTAAAGGATTATATAAATTAAAACAATTATTAAAAAAAACACAACTAAAGAATGAACGGAACTTTCAAAATTTGGTCAAATTAAAAATGAAGACTTAATTTAATTAATTAAATGGAAAAACGTGAAAAAATAATTCTTTAAATTCACAGTTTATTTTATGCAAAAATATTTATTAAATACATAATGGATATTTTAATAAAAATGATTTTTTCTTCAATTAACATTTTTTTTTATAAAAAATGTATATTTTTTAAAAATTTAGATTTTTTGTAAAAATAATTTTTTCTATAACAAATAAATTTAAAAAAATTTTAATTTTATTTTTGGTTAAATATTTTTTTTGTTTTTAATTTAATAATTTAAAAATATTTTTTTATAAAGGAAAAAATATTTTTAAAACAATTTTTTTATAAATATAAAAATTTTCCATTTTAATATATAAATTTTCTTTTAAAGATATTTTTTTTTATTTTTTTATAAAATTTAAATTTAGAAAATTTTTTCTTATGACAATTCATTTTTTTTATTAAAAAATCATTTTTGAAGTAACTTTATAAAAACAATATTTTTTTTGTGAAAATTTCTTTTTATGAAAATGTATTTTTATGAAAATTGATTTTTTGTAAAATATTAATTTTTGAAGATGGAAAATTCAGATTTTTAAAAAATTATCATTTAAAACTTTTATAAAAAATATATTTTAAAAACTCAATTTTTTATAAATAAATAATATTTATATTTTTCATAATTTTTTTATAATTTTATAAAAATTCTATAAAAATTTATCTTTTTATCAATATTAAGTTTTTATATATGAAAAAAATATTTAAAAAATTAATAATTATTTTTTATTTTTTTTATAAAATGTCAGATTTAATAAATATTTAATTAAAAAATTATGAAATTATGAATTATATTTTTTATTAAAATTCCGTTGAACAAAAAGTAATATGTTTTCAAAATTTTATTTTTGTAAATTATCAGATATTTTACAAAAAAAATCTGTTTTTAATAAATAATATTTTTTATAAAAAAAATTATTTTTATAATTTTTTTCTTTTTTCAAAATTCTATATAAAAGATTTTAATTTTTTTAATAAAAATTCAGTTCTTTTTATATATTTTTTTACAAAATTCCATTTTTTTTAATTTTTTTACAAAATATTTAGTTTTTTAAAAAAACATTTTAACACGTTTTTCCCTTTAATTATAAACAAAATTAAATAATAAATAAAAGAAATATTTTTAATTAGTCCAAAAAGTCAATAAAAAACCTATAATACAGATAAATTTTCTTAGGTCTTCTATAGCGGACAAATGAGGACTCATGTAATATTCTAAATATCATTCCAAATATGATCACTTATTACTTTATAACTCCAAATATGACCTCCTTATAACAGGATTTCACATTTTTATACAGAGTTACTAAAGTATTCATACACTGTCATGTTTCTTAGATTTAATAAAGAGACAAGTACAGTTTTATTTAATAATATTGTACTTTTTACAATAATTGAAATAAAAATTAAAAAAAAGCTTTTTCATATTCTCACAATTTAAATTTTTTCATCCCAAAAAAAGGGGTTAACAGAAACGTATGTATACTTGAGTAGTTGTGTGTATATTTGAATAAAACTGTCATTTAAAATATATACTGAATTCCATATAGACAATTTGGACAACTTTGTCCAAACTTTATTTCAATATCACGATTACAATTAGTACTACGTTCAGTCTGGAATTTTTAGATTTTTCCTAAATTGGAAATTCCAGTTGCTGTATTGTGAAAATTGCTTTAGAAAATTCTATTAAAGAGAAACATGTTCATTCAATTAAATTTAAATTGAAAATTGATATTTCAGATTGAGAAGTATCTGAAATAACTTTTAGGTATATGAGCTATTAATAAATCTTTCTACAGAATGTTTGAGTAGAACCAATTGGTCAAAGAAACTGTCTGTAAAGGCGTTCAGATTTGCCTTTTTATGTTTTTATTAGATCAAAATCAGATTGAGCAAAAGCATCAAATATTAGTCTAATGTGAAACTTACTTTAGAAAATTTCTTTGTACAACAAAATTCAGATTTGAAAGATCTGAAACATCTATTGATGAATAATTTAATCAAAAAAGTCCATAAGTCATTTAATGCCTCACAGGGCGTTCAGATTAGGTTTTAAGCAAATATTCTTATAGCACCAAAATCAGATCAAGCAAAGATGTCAAATATTTGTGTAATAAAAATGATCATAGAAAATCATAAATTTTCCATGTAAGAGAGAAAAACCTAAAAGTGTTTTAATAGACGTAATAGTTTTAACAGATTATTATTTACAACTCCAATATTTATATATTTAGACTTTAAATAGTAAAAGTTTCGAAACTATTTTTAGGCATTTTGAAGTATTCAAAATATTTATTAGGTACTATTAGAACTACTAATATTCACAGAATTAGAATTTTTGGTTTTATTTCAAAAAAATCAGATTAGGCAAACAAATATTTTGCCAAAGTCATCAAATATTAGTGTAGTGTGAAATGGTATAGAAATGCAATTATATGCTGCTTTTAATGTAATCTGAATTAAGAGGGTTTTGAAACGATGATTTGACCACATATAGTTAAGTATAATAAAGATTTTGGACTTTTTTTAAAATATTTCTTTTATAAAATTCAAAATTGAAAAAAAAAAAATTATTGAAATTTTTGATAAAAAAAACCTGAAATCAATTAAAAAAACTAAAGTTTTAATTGAAGTGAAAATAAGTGAATTAAAAAACTTTAATTAATTTGAGTTTATATTGATTAAAACTATTGAACTATTTCTAGTCCAAAAAAAAAAATAAATAAATAAATAAAACAACTAAAACATGACACAATTTGCGTTAAAATTCCACAAATTTAAAATATTTGAATATTTTTTAAAATCAAATAAATAAATAAATATTTAACATGAAACTTGTATAAAATCCCAGAGAATTAAAAAAACACAACATTTAAAAAAACAAGGATTAAGATTTATAAATTATTCGATCTGGTAAATTTTTATTAAATTCAAATTTTTTAATAATTCTCAAAATTATTTTAAAAATCTTTATAATGCATTTTTTTGAATTTTTATTTTCAAAAAAATCATAATAATTGAACATAAAGAAAAGAATTTCATAGTTTTATGTGCGTCTAACTGAAATAGATAACATCTGGAAGGGGGTTCAATGACCATAATTATGAGATAAGAACAAAAAAAATATTTAGAAAAAATTCTTAAAATGTTTTTTTTTTCTACACAAAAGAAATAAAATTAAATAAGAGTTTTTTTTGAGATTCATTAGCACAAATAAGTGTAATAGTGGATTAATGCATAAAATATATTTTAGTTATCTCTTAGTTTTAATTTAAATTTTAGATTTTATAACAAAATTCTCACATTAAAAAGGAACCGGAAATTTTTTTAAGTTTTTTGTTTGTTAAACCAGGGAAATCTTTGATTGTGTTTGAAAGTATTAAGCGGAAAAAGCTTTTTTTCCCAAGGAATTTATTTTAAAATAACGGGATTAACGAATTAGCAACACTGTTATTTTTTATTCTTAGTTATTTATTTAATAAGTTTTAGTATTTTGTTTTATATTTTTAGCATTTGTTTTTGTTTATTGATTAAATAAATTTTTATTTAGTTTGAAATATGTTTTTTTTTTTTTTAATCGTTATTTATTTTCAAACTGGGTTTTATTTGATATCACTTACCGAAATTTTATAAATGTTATTAGAAAGAGATACAGTTCACTCACCTGAAAAGAAAACAAAAAATTTCGACGCTAGAAAATTTAAAATTTTTAATTTAGTAAAAAGTATAATTTATACAAAATATTTTGATAATTGAAATAAAAGTTTTGAATCCCATTTTATCTTAATCGAATTGATCAGTATTTTATTTCATAATTCTCTTATTTGAAAATTTGAATTTTTCTCTCTCTGAAAATTATTTTCTCTAATATCGGTTCTTAATATATTTAAATCCTTTATTTTTATGACTTGAAATCATTGCTAAAATTAATATTTGATTTTAATTCAGAAATAAAATATTAATTTTCAAATTAAAAAATTCAAAGAAAATTTTCTTTTAATTGAAAATTTCTAGAAAACTCCTCTAAATGGAAAATTTATTCAAAAATTTTCTCTAAATAGAAATCTAAGTAGAAAATTCATCAAAAATTTTTTAAACAGAAAATTAATCAAAAATTTTCTTTAAATAAAAAACTAATCGAAAATTTTCTATAACTAGAAAATCAAAAATTATATTAAGAGATTTATCGAAAATTTTCTCTAAATAGAAGATTTATCGAAAATTTTCTCTAAATAGAAGATTTATCGAAAATTTTCTCTAAATAGGAGATTTATCGAAATTTTCTCTAAATAGGAGATTTATCGAAAATTTTCTCTAAATAGGAGATTTATCGAAAATTTTCTCTAAATAGGAGATTTATCGAAAATTTTCTCTAAATAGGAGATTTATCGAAAATTTTCTCTAAATAGGAGATTTATCGAAAATTTTCTCTAAATAGGAGATTTATCGAAAATTTTCTCTAAATAGGAGATTTATCGAAAATTTTCTCTAAATAGGAGATTTATCGAAAATTTTCTCTAAATAGGAGATTTATCGAAAATTTTCTCTAAATAGGAGATTTATCGAAAATTTTCTCTAAATAGGAATTTATCGAAAATTTTCTCTAAATAGAAGATTTATCGAAAATTTTCTCTAAATAGGAGATTTATCGAAAATTTTCTCTAAATAGAAGATTTATCGAAAATTTTCTCTAAATAAGAAGTTTGAAATTTATCGAAAATTGTCTCTAAGACAATTTAGAATTTTATAATAAAAATTAGTTATTTGTAGTTGTTCTATTATGTTATAATTTTGATACCATATAGTTCACAAATTGATGCCAAAATAATAGTAAAATAGAAATCTGTTTTAGATAGATAGATTTTACAAAACTTCTGATCAAATTATCGTCATTATTTGAGAAGCATTTTGATTACGGATATAAATTTTACTTCCTTTTTCATGACTTTAAACATTTTCGGTTTCATAGAGGAATTTCTTTCTTTCATATCATGTGAATACTTATCACTACCGGTCAATGGCTTTTAATACGTCATAATATTTGTCTTTTTTCTATAAAAATTAAATACACGAAAATTTAAATTCTTTTTATTTAAATTTCTACAATAATTTCACACATCTGTAATTGTTTATTACTAAAAATAAAATCATCATTCATAATCATAAAATTATTTAATCATAATTTCCAAAATAATCTGTAATACATAATCTAAAACAAGTAAAAACTAAAGTCGGTCAAGGTCGACTATTTAATACCCTACACACATTATTGGTTAATAATGGTCAATTGACCAAGAGATTTAAGTCCTTCAAAGTAATATTTTTAAGGGGGAATGTATGTTACCTATGAGAAATAATGAACCGATCCTCGTAGAATTTGGTACATCATTTAAAATTACTATTAGACTTATTTGTGCAAACTTTCGTTAAAATCGTTTTATTCAGGACTTTTATGAGTTTAAAAATCTATTCCGAGAGGAATATTTGTATGGGGGCTAGATGAAATAATGGACCCATGGTGACAAGTTTCACCAAAATATCTCTAAAATTGAGACCTGCATTTTGTTCATTCAGATTTACATGAACAGCCGTCCTGATGGACGGACGGACGAACATCGTTAATTCGACTCAGAAAGTAATTCTGAGTCGAACGGTATAATTAAAAATGGTGGTAACAATATTTTTTCTGTGCGTCACAAACTTAAGCACAAACGCATTATACCCCAACAACCTATGGTGGTGTAGGGTATAAACAGAAGAAGAAGAAACATTCTAATTAACATACAAATATAACACATTTCAGGTCATTAAACTGTAGATAAGAAGAAGAAAAAAATTATTAACTAACGAAAATCGAAAAACATTTCGAAACATTTTTGTTTACATTCATAAATAACAACAAATCAATAAGAACAATAACAAAAAAGCATAAAAGAGAGTGAGAAAGAGACAGAAATAATAGATAAACAATGAATAATTCGAAAATGAATTGTTCTTTAAAATTTCTTCATTTTACGAAATTTGAAATTAATTGATGTAAAAATGAGAAAAAATCGGATATAAAAAAGAAGAAGAAGCAATAAATTTTTGATCTTCCTCAGCTTTTCAACGAAAAATATATTATCTCATGGTCTACATTATTTAAATTTATTTGAATAAAGTAGGCTGGGTCTATTACTTTATGAATGAAGTACATTCTAGAAATATAATATTAAGGTTTTTTAAATCTTATAAAATCATATTCAAGTCAATTACTAGTCTCATGTCCAAGCTAACAATCCAAAGTGAATAACACTTCACAAGATTTTTTATATCCTTCCGCTTCAGTTTACTATATAAAGTCATCAAAACCAATTCAATGGAATTAAAGTTGAGTGACATCTTCATAACCTTCTTAATTTTCAAAAAGTGGAGTTTTTAATGTTTAATATTCGGTAGAGAATGGAGCAAGATTTTCCCAATAAAAAAATCAAATCCAAAACTTAAGAACGAATTGATCTAAGGACCAAGATGGAAACTTTTTATACTTATTGAGAGTTTTAGTGAATTCAATAATGCTTCAAATTCTTATAACGTTAGGGGCAGGGGATAAGTATTTCTATACATAAAAATCATTCATTGTCCCACATACCTTGAGTCACTATAATCAGAATATTTGGTCTTTAAAGATATCACATTTTTGCATTATTTAAAATCGATAGTTTTTGCAGAAGTAGGGGAACGCATACAAGAGAAATCGAATCGATATAGACTACATAACTCACCAATAGGGGCAAGAGGAATAATTTAAATAATTTAGAACGGTTACGAAAATTATGTTTGGTGAAAAAATTATAGATATCATTCTTTTGATGATATTATCCCCCTTAATCACAAATTCCATTATTGAATGGATCGAATTCACTCATTAAAGGTTTCACTACAAAGCAAATCTTATAGCTTGAAAATACTAAAAATGTTCTAAAGATCTTCGTAAACTAAATACCGGCGTATAATTATAAACTTCAAAATGGAGCAAAATGTTCAGAGGAATTAGTGTTTCCCAACTTCCAAAGCAAAATAAAAATTGAAGTAGTTGCTTTCTTAGCAAATTCCCTTCCGAGATTTAGAACGGAACCAAAAGCATATTTTTTTTGGTGGAAAGTATTCAAAATGAATAGATCTTTGATAGATCGTATACAAGTCGAATGAGATCATTATAGATTTTAAAATCGATCGATTGGTATAAAGGAAATAGAATCCCTAATAAAAAGAAATTAATTTAGGACGAACGGGTGCAGAAGGAATGAAGGCCCCACTCAGGAGAAGTATTACAAAAGAGAATTAGATTTAAAAAAAATATGATCTGCAGTCTGAGTTAAAATGTGTTTTCTATTTTTCCATAGTGGACCAGACATTCCCCGTTCTAATTTCTTTATACGGTTATAATGAAAATAAAAGGAGGTGTAATTTTTGATATCACTGAATAAAGAACGAATTTGGATACCATTATCTTTTAATAAAAATTTCTAAATAAGACTGTGAAATTTAAGTTCCAGTTTTTTTAACGAATCTACAGTAAAGAAATTGCAATTCAAAGTACTTTAAATAATTGTCGAAAAAATAGGACTTTGAACTGCAATACGTCAATTTTTGTACTGATATCGAAACACAATTTTCGCCTAAGACCGTTTGTCGGTTGAAATAAAGTTTATGCAAACGATCTATACCAATCAAACATGATATGTATATCAAACGATAGGAAATTTTTTCGAGAATGTCGATAGCAAAAAAAAAAAAACTGGGGGTCAGTTTTTTGAGGGAGTTATCTACGAGAATAATGTTCTAACATTTTTTAAATGTTCCTAAGGAAAAAAATTTTAATGACTTTTTGTTCGAAGTTGTTTTTAGTATCTTTTTGGCAAATATTAAATTTCATTCATTTCCAAAAAAAAGAACTAATCAATATCCTTTAAATTTAATATTTTTCTATGACAACATTTATTTAAGGCTCTTCCCTATTTTCTCTCTCTCTCTCTACCTCCTTCTTTCATTAATAATTGATGTTTAATTTGACAAATTCTCACATCAACTGAAATAAACACTTGAAAACCATGAAAAAAAATCTGTAGGTCATTGAACTGTAGATAAAGTATTAATGGGTGACTTTAACCAAAAAAAAAGAAGAAAATACAAAAACGAAACAAAATAGAACCCACAATAAACAAAACTATTTAATAAAGCCGATAAAGCAAATTGTAAACAAAAAAATGTTTGTTACTAAAAATATTTTTTCAATTTCAAGCAAAATTTAAAAATTAAAATGCAGTTAAGCAAAAATTTATAAAAAAAAACAATTAAATTGAAACAAGTAAGAATTCTATATTCGGCAATACCGAAACTCCAATACCCTTCATCACAAATGAGTGTAAAGAAAATACATTATGTTTCCTTCATACACACTCCCATAAACACTCACAAACATATAAAAACTTTTCTTAAATATAACACAAAAACACTTATGGAGTCATAAAATTCGTTACATTTTTGGCTATAACTATTTTTTCCACTGAACCGATTTTGATAAAGTAATTAAGTACATGGAACTTCATTATAATTTTTCAATTTATAATTAACAATTTTACGAAAGTTTTTCTTTGTACTTAGAAGTTGTCTCAAATAGCAGTCTATATCTTTTAATATACTGAACCGATTTTTCTGGTTCTAAATAGGAAACTTCTCAGGACTAATAACAAATATTTAGGCCAAATTTGATTGAGACAGAAAGACAAACATAACTAAATCTACACAGATTTTGATTTGATACATTATGGGGTCTGAGATGATTTCATCTTAGCGTTAGACAAGGAAAGACAAAGTTATTAAACTCTCATCACCACTTGTGGTGATGGCGGACATAAAAAATCCACAAATTTAGTAAATTTTCTTAAAGAAATTATCACCCACTTTAAGGTTTGGTAAAAAAGGCATCAATTAAATTTTTAATAAAAAAAAATTATTTATTTCGATTTAAACAAATTATGACTTTAATAGTTTTTGTTGTTGTTGTTGTCAAAAAGAAATTTTGTGATTTTTTTTGTTTTTGTTTTAGTTAAACAAAAATAAAATAAAAATAATATTTCTATTTCATAGTTGTCTGTCTAACATTATGATTTTTTTAATTGTGTATGTGAGAAAAAAATTATGTTTGTATGTGAGAAGATAGCGGTTGTTTAAACTAACAACAAAAATTTCATTAAATGTTATTCCCCCCTTTGGAATACCAAGTTGTTTAGAAAAAAAAGAGCCCCCACTTATGTATAATAGAAAGATTAATATGTGTCTACTACGCTCACATACACACCCCTTCTTCTTCATACTCTTTTCATGTTTAGTTTTTTTTGTTTGTTTGCTTCCTACTCTCACTCTCTTACTTTTGGGCTCCCCGCTGGTCGGCCTCAGTTCCCCACTACAAAACATAGAGGGGGGAGTACCAGCAAACAAGCAAGAGGCCAGCAACAGCAACAACATTAAAACAAACAAACAACTAACAAATATTAAGCAATTTTAGACAAACATTCATTCTAATGCTAAACAACATAGAACAATTGTTTGCTTCCTTTTCCCCCTCCCTACCAAACTTTTACTACCCCCCCCCCAAATGCTCCTCTTCATTGGTATAGAAAACAAATGGTTTGATGGTTCGCTCTTTCGCTCGCTTATACATTCATTCGTTCCTTCATTTCATATTTTTTCATTCAGTTCGTTCGTTGAAAGAAACGAAAAATAACAAAAATAACAAAAAAAGAAAAACACAGAAATGTTCTATACTTTTGTTAGTAGAACAAGTACCTTAACTCAACATAGGTCATTGGTCTTTTTCGGCGTCAACGAACGACTATCGGTACTCAACTCAGTACCGTAGATACTCATACAAACACACACTCACACACACACACGCTCTTACACTCATAGAAAAATTCTTACAAACATAAACAAACAGACAAACACAACAATCAAATATATTAAAATTGTAAAATTAGAAAAAAAAAGCTTTAGAACTCTCTCTGCCAACGCCAAAAACGCCTGTAACGCCGACACTATTTTCTCTCAGTATTGTATATGAAACTATTGTTGGTTCTCTGCTCCAGAGAACGTGGGCGCTCTGTGTAACAATAATAATTTCTTGTTTTCAAACATTTTTTCTTTTTTGTAGTCAGAAAACTAGTTATTAAGCGCAAGCGCATTTTCTAACGGGAGTACAAAATTTCTTCTTCTTCCTCTATACATGTAATTGTTCCGATGCACAAACACACACACATTATATATAAACATAAAAAATTTCCACATGCCGTCATAGAAAAAGTTCAGTAGAGCAAAGTTTTTTTTTATGCGATTTTCCACAGACATACATTTTTTTGTTTGTTGTTGCTTTCTTTTCTCTAAATGACCAAATTTCTCTGCAAAGTTAACAGTGCTTTTGTTGTTGTTGCTGCCGCTGTAGCAACAATGCAAAAAAGTCAACAACATGCAACATTTTTGCATTGTTGCTGTTTTCATGCAATTGTTTTTTTTTAGCCTTTTATTTTTGTTGTAACAGTCTGAAATTGTTTGTTTTTGGTATTTTTCTTTTATTTTTTTAAGTTGTGTTGGTCGGTCACATGTTCGAGTTGTGCAGGTTTGTTTTTTTTTTTTTCAATAAAAGTTAAAATTGAGTAAATTGAAATTTAAAGGAAGAAATTCGAAAAAAGGAACCAAATTCAATTGCTGGGAACAAAAATATACAAAAGGATAAATGTTGTGAAAAGAAGAAAGGAAATAAAATGGAAATATAGAAAATAATTAAAAGGGAATACAGGATTAATGGAATCGTTCACACTCTGGGAATAATTAAAAGGAATATAACCAATATTTTATTTATATATTAATTATATCTCATTCCGGGACTTATCCTTCATACAGTTTCTTAACAAAATCCATATATATAAAATAGAATGTGTGTATGTATGTATGTATGTATGTATGTATGTATGTATGTATGTATGTATGTATGTATGTATGTATGTAACATGGCTATAAAAAATTCCGATAGGACTAAAGGGATGAGGGTACCGTCTACACAAAGTAAATATTGATTATCGAATATCTTAAGAACTATAACAGCGGGAGTTCTCAAATTTAGTCCCAACAACTTTCTCAAGGAACTGTTTTACTGGACAGAAACGGACGGATAGGACCAGTGGTTAAGGGTACCGCCATACAAGGCAAAATATTGGTTATCGAATCCCCATACGAAGCAAGTTAAATTACAAATAATCTATTTTAATCGTATGAAAATACAACACTAATATTTGCTTAGGGCCAGCAAAACAAAATTGACCGGGTCTGCTAGTGGTTTATAAATTGTAATGACAAAACCTCACTTTATTAGCAGTTGATTTGATAAAATGTTTTTAATTCTGCCGGCTAACCTCTATTTGTTCAAAGTTTACCCCAAGAAAACTACTTTGTGAGTATAGGTTGTTGAAATGTGGACCTCAAACTCGTTGTTGTATTAACCAAAAAAAAAAAAAAAAAAAAAAAAAATATTGTTTCTAAAGTTTTGATATTTTGAATCCCATCAAAAAGAGTGCTCTGAAACTGATCAGCAACAGAAGTCGCTTAGATGTTTTAATTTCGAGTCTGAAAATCTGTTTTATAGCGACTTTTAGAGATATCGCTAAGAATGTTAATTCAATAGGGAAATATTCTTGCCCTGTCAAAAAATATCATGAGCTTTATGTACTTTGCATATAAATTGGAGGACTGTTTATCCGATTATTGGATAAAATTTGCCTAAATTCCATTAAATTCGTCATTTAATGAATTTGAAAAAGTAATTATTTGGAGATGTCCTAAATAGGCCACCTCGCTCCTATTCCATTAAAATTTGCAAAACTTCAATACTTGGTCACTTGGTAGTTTCAAAATCGGATTAAAATTTAAATTGATTCCATATTTAAAATATACATAATAATAACAGATTTTGAAAGTTCTGAATATCATGAAGCTTTATTAAAACTTTGTACAGCCAAATTTTTTATCGCTGTTTCCTTTTAATTACATTTCTTTATAATTGCAGTTTATCGGGCAAGATGAATCCAATATCTTGCTTTATTATAAAACATAATGTATACATCATACATATAAATTCCGAAAACTTCAAACTATTTTTGATCAATTTTAGCTTTATTTTTTCGAGATCTCAGACCTCTAAAATTCCAAACGCGTATGATCGTAATGAGTTTTTATTCAAAAAAACTGTTCCTATAAAAATTATATATTTGTAATAATCAAGAGATTTACTTTTCCTAGATCTCTGGCTTTCCAGATTCCTTAGAATTCATATCCTTAAAATCTAATTTTAATTAATATAAAAATTTTATTTCAGTTTAAAGTTTTTAAATTTAATAAATTCGATTAACAAGAGAAAATTCGTTTTTCCCCCGAAAAAAAAACTCACCATGTAACATGAATTTTCTCACTGCAATTTCTCTCTTTTTATGAAAAGAAAAAAAGCATATTTTTGCTTCTTCTTTTTTTGTTTTTGTTTTGGGTAAAATTTTATGGGTTATTTTAGCTTTTCATGCCAGTGGGTTTACTTTACTCATACACACATACATAACAATATTTTCCTAATGTTATACACACACAAACACACTCTCTCTCTCTTCAGTGGGGATTAAATAAAATGTATATAAGTTAAACATGCACATGATAGATATGTATGTATGTATGTATGTATGTATGTATGTATGTATGTATGTATGTATATATGCACAAATATATATATATGAGTATATATATGTAATATTTATGTATAATAAATAAATAAATCATTTTTATGTTCCTGTTCATATGCATTCACTCTCTCACTTGGGCTCCCCATTTTTTTCTTATGCTCTTTTTTTTTAGATTTTATTCTTGTAAGTTTTGTTGTAATTTGGTGGTTGCTTTATAGTTGCTGCTCCTCTTGTTGTTGGTGTTGTTGTCATGTTTCATGTGTTTGGTGTTTGTGTCTGTGTTTGTATGCCACATGAAAATCAATGATGACGTATACATGCGTTCAGTTTGTTGGTTCATTCGTTGTGGGGCAAATACTTTGGTTTTATATTTATAATATAGATTTCCTTACTATGCGATTAAAATAACAACAACAAAAACAACAAATAAAATTACATATTGAAATAAAAAATGTAAAAGAAGAAGAAGAAGAGAAAAAAACTTCATGCCGTTTATTTTAGTTGTTTTTATTATGAATTTTTTTCTTGTTCATGTTTTTCCTTTTTTTCGTGTGAACATGTGAACATGAGTGTGTGTTTGTGTATGTAAATGTGGATGGATACCGGTATGCAATGCGGTTCACAGTGTTACGGGGTCATAAGCAACATTAAAAAACAACAATAATAATAATTTGTGATTACAAATTATGCAGAAATTGTGGCAAATTTTCTTTTCTTCGGAAAATTGGGGCGAAATTTGAGGAAAATTATTAATGAACAAAATTAAGGAAAAATATTGATAAATTTATACTTAAATTAATCGACAGGGCAGATAAAATCATTAAGATAGATAAGGTCGATATGATTGATGGTATAGTTAGAAGAGATATTACAGATATTAGCTATTTTATCTGTAATATCTGTCCTATTATACTATCGATTGATTTGATCGAGAGTTAATAGGATAGAATCGTAATATAGTAAAGACAGATAATAAAAATAATATCGATAGGATTGATTTGAATAAGAGTGGTATCGATAGGATCAGTATGTCCAATAGGTCGATTAGATAGTAAGGACAGAAAGCATCGATAGGATATATAGATAACATTGATATGATCGATAGGATCGATATAATCTATTGAGTCAAGTAATAGTTGATTGAGTCAATTGATAGTTAGATAGGATAGATTGGATTGACATAATCAATAGCATAGAAAGGACAGATCTTAACAAAACCGATAAGAGCGACAGGATAGATAGAATTGACATGATCGATCGAAGAGTCTAAATAGGATTGATATATTCTCTATGGGAGAGAGTCTAGATAGATTTGGAATAGAATGGACAGGATATTTTTAATAGGATCGGTAGATCAATAGGATCGATGGGAGAGTGACGACGGATAAATATATCGATAAGATTGATATGATTGAGTATAAAGGACAGGGGATAGTTAGGACTTATATGAATTTGATTTTATTTCATAAAATCCCCCTACATATTGATCCCCCCATTACACTGTGCCATTTGGCATAATAATCTGTTTTTTTTTTCAACAACAAAACAAAAACATGAGACGATGTTAAGCCACTGGGTCATAGAACTTTTTTATTCTCTCTCTCTCCACCACCCATTTGCAACAAACCAAAAAACATACTTAAGCTGTTTTGCTTTCCTAGTTGTTGTAGTTGTTTTTTGTTTTTGTAATTTTCTTTTCCTATAATTTTCTTTTTTTCCTGGTATTTTGGGGATGATGTTCGCTCGTTTGTATATTTGTAGAGGATAAGGTGCGGTAAGCGTGCTGGCGGGACAAGACATAGTAACCAACCCCTTTTTTGTTTTTGCTTTTTTAAATAATAAAATGACAATTTTTGTTCTTGTTGTTATTATTATTATTATTTCGTGTTGTAGTTTTATGCTGTTTTTCTATATCGATTTTTCCAAGTAAAAAAAAAATACAACAAATCATAAAAGGAAAGTTTGGCCAACACACACATATGTGAACACACTAACACTGTAATAAAATAAATTAATGAGGGATTATTAAGACATTAAAGAATTTTTCATGAATTTTTTACAGTTAAATTAAATTTGTGTTTAAACAGCAACAAAAACAAATAACAATTTCAGGGAAAAAAGGACTAAAGATAATAGAATCATAATGAAAAGGAATTTTAAAGCGTATTAAATTACAGTTAACTAGAGATAAGCGGGTGTGAATTAAAGCTTTTTTGGGGGTGTATATCCTATTTTGGCGTTTTGGGTTTGTTAATTTAATGAAAAGGAAAAAAATTAAATAAAAGCGATATAATTGGAGGTTTAAACCTTAAGAAACTCGATTTAGAGAAATAAATTTAAGATTTTAGGAAAATAGTTTTTTATGAAAATATGCATCACATTTAAATTTTATTTGTTTTAAAGAAATTAGAACTTTGAAAAGAACATTTTTTGCTAATAATTTTAAGATATATACTTCTTTATATCCCGATAGGTTATGACTCGATTTTTGCATTTTAAAAAATAATAATTAAAGATAAATATTCTAGATTTTTCAATGTAATATTGAGGTTTGTAACTTATACAGAAGTCTCAAAATAACGAATAACACGTTTTGGCTTATAATTCCGGAACTAAAGTATAGATGCATTTTGAAACTAAACTAAAAATTCCAGAAAAATATTTAGTTTTTTTAAAAATTCTCAAAAAAGGAAAAAATATAATTTATGCTATGACTCAGCCAAAATTTTTATGTTCAATTTGTTATGAAATTTTTAGAAATAAAAATTAAGTTTTTTTTATAAAAATGTTATCCAAATGGTTGTGTTTTTTAAAAATTCCCGGATCTTATACACGTTTCACGAGATTATTTGTTTGGCAAAATACTAATAATTTTCTTTTTTCTTAATTTTTTTTTTATTTTAGGAACAAAATTTTTCTTTTAATTTCTCCTTTTTGCAACAATTATGTTGTTTTTGCATTTAAGTTGAAAATTTGTTAAAAAAAATCTTTAAAAAATGTTTTTTCTATTGAAACTGAAACAAACTTTTAAAAAACGACAATTACGAGAAATAAACACTATGGGGCAGAACTTTAAGGTCCTTTAAAGGACCACATTTGCAACATAACAAAAAGACTTTTTATAAAAAAAAAAATTGAAAAATATAGTTTTTGTTTTCTAAGAATTTTGTTTTTGCTAAAGGAAGGAGAAAAACAAGAAAAAGAAAAGAAGAAGAGTGGAACTCCAGCAAAAATAAAAGAAATTGTTTTTTTATAATAAAAAAACAAACCGTAATTACACCAAATGTCTTCCGGAATTAATAGTCGTGAAATTTTCGTGTTTTTGGATATTTTGATTTGGAATCAAACAAAACGGAGAAATCGACAAAATAATGATAATAACAATAATAACAATAGCAACAATAATATAATAAATACAAGTAGCAGCAGCAGAACAGCAACAACAATAATACAAATAATAACTTAAGAGGAACAAATAACAATTTGAATAAAATTTCGAATCAGGCTGAACATATTAGCAGCAGCAGCAACAACAACAAAAGTTGTGAGCAGCAACAACAACAACATTTGGAAAATCAAGAGACTTCTGATTATTCAGCTTCTTTAACGTCATCATCATCATCAACGTTATCTTCAACTTCAGCTTTATCATTAACAACAACAACAACATCTTCTTCTACTTCTACAACGTCATCATCAACAACTTCTTTAGAAGCTGCCATAAAAGCAGCAACAGCAGCAGCAGCAGTAGCAACAAAATCAGCTACAATTGAAAAAGCTGCAGCAATAAAAACAGTGAAAGTGATTAAGTGCAAAAATTCAAATAATCTACAACAACAACACATCATCATCATAATAAAACTATTACAAAATTAAATAGTAACAATAATACAAAACAAACAACAACAACAACAACTATTATTAAAAACATTAACAGCAACAAAAGCAATACAATTGAAACAACAACATTAAATATAATAATAACAACAACAATTTGATGAAAAATCAAATTGAAATTTTACACAAATTCAGCTGAAACTTTCTAAGTACGAAAACCAATACATATATAAACGACGACTTAAGCCACACACACATATACATACATACACTAACACATACATAGAAATCAATCAGAAACGTAAGAAATGAATGAATTGAGTCAAATGGGCTGATAATCAGAAAATAGCAATAATGCCAGAAATGTGAGAGTATCTCGAAATTAAAGTGTTTTTATTGAAAAAATGATTCATTTAAAGAAAGTTGTTGAATGGAGACAAAATTTTTAAAGATAAACTTTTTTTGGTTAAAATTTTTTTCGGACATTTGATTTTTTCTTTTTTTTTTTTGGAAAAAGTGTTTTAAATTTAAAATTTGGAAAAAATTTGAAACTTGAATTTGACATGTAATTAAAGACAAAATTGGGAAATTACTGGTATTTTCAAATTAAAAAAAAAAATTGTTTCCTATAATTTGGACAGTTTTTTTGTTACTTTCAAAATAGAAACAAAAACAAAAAACCCTAAATAATTAAAAAAAAAAATCCAAAATCAAGGCTTTAAATAAACAAAAATTATAAAAATAATTTAAAAAATTAAATAATTTATAAGAAATTTAAAATATATATAAAAATCAGAACAAGTGTCTTAAACAAAATAAAATTAATTAATTAATAAAAATAATTAGCAAATTACACCTTTAAACCTAAAAAGAAAATAAATAATAATAAAAAATCCAACTACAAAAAATTATAAAAACAAAAAAATAAATCAATAAATTAAAAAAAATAATAATAATTCAAACCAAATTTGTACCTATCACTTCATTAAATAAATTAATTAACAAAAAATTAGCTAAAATAATAAAAATTATATATACAACCTTTAAAAACAACAAAACAAAAAAATAATAGAGGACTGTGATACTAGTATTTCACATCAAATTCAAGTTAAATTTATATTACAAAAAAATAATAATAAAAATATTAAAAAAATACAAAACGCAACAATTTATATTTAAAAACCCAACAACAACAACACACAAATAAAAAAATTGGCATTTATAAAAAATATTAAAAAAAAATCCTCCTAAAACCCTCAAATTACAACCAAGTGCAATGTTAGCCCCCAACTTATAAGAAAAAGGGCCTTAAAACAAAAACAAAAAAATTAGAGAAATTATTAACAAAAACAAAAAAAACATCAAATGTTTCATAATATTAATTAAATAAAAAATAAAAACAAAAATAAATTAAAACTTAAGCATTTATTTATTTATACCTAAAAAGAAAAACAAATAAAAAAACAAAACATTTAAATAATAAATTACCCCCTCAAAAAAAAATTGTTAAAACATTTCTTTTTTATATATAAAAAATAATAATATTAATTATTATTAAAAAAAAACATATATATGCCTTAAAACAAAAATTTTGTGAATAATCTTAGAAAAAAAATATATATTTAATATAACAAAAACAATATATAACAAAAAATTATTATAAACTTTAATTATAAATTTAATAAATAATTAACAAAAAAAAAAAAAAAAACACTTCAACAACAAATAAACATCATTATTATCATCATTTTTTTACTTAAAATTTCTTAAAATAATAATAAAAAAATCATTTAGAATTTAAATAAATTAAAAGTAAAAACAAAGTTGGAAGAAATTGCAACAACAAAAAAACAAATATAATGTATACGCAACGCATGTTTGATATGTGGAACAGCGTTACATCCAAATTGGAAGCACACGCCAACACATTGGGACAAAGTAATGTACAATCACCCGGACAAAATAATTCAAGTGGATCAATCAAAGGTAAACGAAATAAAATCATCATCAAGAGAGAAAAAAACTAAAAAATTTGTTACAAATTAAAACAAAAAGTAAACTAATAATAATTACATAACCTAAAAGTTGATTATAAAAACAAATAAATTATTTTATTAATTTAAACATAAAAATATTATAAAATAATTTTGAAAATAATTCAAAGTTAAAGAATTTTATTCCAGAAAAAATATTTTGTTTCTTATTTCAATAAATACAATTGAAATTAAATCAAACAAACTTTTGTTTGAGAGAGTTTCATTAAATCTATTAAATTTTTAATTGATTGCTAAACATTTAATTATAACAGAGGTGCCCTGCCACAGTACTATATATTTGTCAATGTTCAAATGAAGCAACAAAAATGCTTTCTCTACTCAAACTGATAAGAGAGCAGCAGTTGTTTATCGCCCAACCTATAAGTCAGGGAATTTGTATGTTGGGCACCTCTAATTAATAACCTTCGAACCCATATATAACAAGTTAGAAAATATCCCCAATGACAAATAATCACGTATTTCACATTTATTTCAAATTAAAAAAATTGACCTTCTTAAAGATCTTGATTCGTTTTCAAGGTTCAAAAATCCAAAATTACGGATTTATTACTGTCCAAAGGTGTAACATTTTGCAGACAAAATGTTCTTATATTTTGGCATTCAACTACTTATTTGCACACAATTTTTATCGTCTAAGGAGTTTCACAAATCCCTAAAAGTACCGCTAATCTCTAAAACTAAATTTTTCCCGCCAATGGTACTTTAATATCGCCCTATTTAGCGGAAAAATCTCTTAATTGGTAACACTTTTTCCGTATTTCTTATAATGAAAATATTACACCTCTTAACCTCTCTGTTTGCGCTGATAGTTGTGATTTATACTCTTACTAGTTTATAGATTTAAAAAGCGGACTCCTGATCAGTATAGTATAAACCCAACGATATATAAAATATATTATCCGATATTATCTTTGCAGGATATAAAGTATGTAAGTCTTGTTATTGGAGGAAAAATTACTTTACTTTAATATCGCCCTTTAGCGGAAAAATCTCTAAATAACACTTTTTCCGTATCTTATAATGAAAATATTACACCTCTTAACCTCTCTGTTTGCGCTGATAGTTGTGATTTATACTCTTACTAGTTTATAGATTTAAAAAGCGGACTCCTGATCAGTATAGTATAAACCCAACGATATATAAAATATATTATCCGATATTATCTTTGCAGGATATAAAGTATGTAAGTCTTGTTATTGGAGGAAAAATTAAAACCGTTCAGAAAATTTGCCAGTATCATAGCAAACGATCCAACGATATAGTACTTCATATCATATCGGAATTTTGAACTTCTTTGAGTTTTATTGAAGAACGGAACCATCAGCAGCCTATTAACTTTGAGAATAGTATATATATGATACCTAAGATAAGATCTGTATATACCTAAGATATGATACCTAAGGTAAAGACTTTAGGTAGAGAACTGTGACCTCTTCCGCTTCCATCATCTGATAAATTCTTTGCATTCAAAATGGTAGTGTCTTTATTCTCGAATAAAAAGGGGACGATAGGACTTATATTTTCTTCTCAGGAATTAATTCTTTTCTAAAGAGGTGTTTTCGATTTAAAATTGGGAATCATTTAGGGGAAGAGTCTTGTTTTACTGATCCCTTCAACAGACCGATAAAGGTTCATTTTTATATCATCTTAAATTAAGCTTGAAAGACGATAGATTTCAGATAATATAAAACTTTTATTGTGATATTTAGGAGTACTGTTCCGTAAAGGGGATCTTATGTGTTAGCCAAGTTCTAAACCGATTTTCAGAAAACATTTTTTTCAATTAACCTTAATTGAAATTGTTTTTTAAGATTATGAAAGGTTGAAATCCATTGATTCCGGAAAGAGGGCCGGAATTATAGCTAAAAATAGACTGATGATTATACATTTAGGGTGGACATGTGAACAGGTTAATATAAAAATTATTTGTGTGGATTTAACTAATTTTGGGGGGGTTGAAATGTCCCTTTCATCTTTTCTGTAACTAGGAAGTGAATAAATTTACTTAAAAAATGTCACCTTTTTTTAATAATCGAAAACTTTTTTGCAACTTTTTTTCTCTTCAAGAAAAATCCATAATTTGCAATAATTTTATGTTTATTGTTGTTATGACAATTTGTTAATAATGAATATTAATTTATTTATTTATTGTTAAGGGTTGGTTGATTGTCCGATTTTTTTATTAACATTTATTTCAGTTATTTTAACAACGTTGGCAATTTTTTCGCTGTAATGCCAACATAATAATTTTATTTTGCCAACTTTTTTTTTTTAAATATTGAAATATTTTTTTTAACAAAAATTTCATTTCTTCAAAAATAAAAGAAAAAAACAGATTTTTGTATAAATAAATTAAAAAAAACACACATATGAACAACAATAAAAATTTAAATCTGTTGTTGTTAAAAAAAATTATTATTAAATTTTTTTATTTTATTTGTTGGTAACAACAACAACAAAAAATATAAATAAATAAAATAAACTGAAATAAAAGTAGTGAAAGTCATAATAATTTCTCTGTTTTGTATATTTTTAAATTTTATACATACGCATACGACACACACTCATATGATCACACGTTGAATCATAATATACACACATACATATAAATACAATCTAAAGTACAGTGAGTTTTATAAGTAAAAGAGTGGGTGATTAAAAGAGAGTGAAAGAGTTTTGGGAATTTAAGATGAATTAATTAAAAAGCTGTTATTACAATTTTATAAGTCTTTAATTAAAGTGCTTTATAATATTCATTAGTTATTTGAAAAAAGAGCATATTGCACATGTATCAGAGTTGTAACACCAACCATATCAGTCATTTCAATATATATATTTTCGATTTGTATAATTTTTTGTTGAATAGGGAAATTAAACAAACACAACAACAGCAACAACAACAATCTGAATATTTTTTAACAAAATGATCTTAAACTTTTTTTTAAGTGCCAAATAAAAAAAATATTTTGTAATCGAAAATTAAAAATAAAAAAGTACAAAAACAATTGAGAATGGTATAAACGATATATAATGAATGTTAAGCAGGTACCACCGATCTGATCTAAATGTTAAAAAACAACAATTAATAATTGATCTTTAGTAAATAATTTGATATAATACAAAACTTATTTTATTATTGGCATTTTAAAGAGATATCAACGTTTTATGGACTACTCCGGAAGGTCCAAGGTCTGATACGATCTTCTAAAAAATCTATTTTTACTAATATAAATGGAAATAGTTACATATTTAGGAAGATTCATGACTCTTGAACACTACAACGGGATGATGAACTTATATGGGAGGATTTTTTAACGCACTTTTAGACACCAAAAACTTTAGCTTGGGTTAAAGTAATTTGTATATCAAAAGAAAGGGAAATGTGTCCCCTTTAACCTCTTATATAGTATAGTACTTGCTTGGATCTATCTACAGAATGCTTTTTCCAATTTTAAGAGTGAGATATTACTTATTTAATGACAAACTTAAATTGGCCAGCTCATACTGTAGGGTGCAAAAAGGAATAAAAAGAAATTTAAATAAAAATCTTAATATTTTTGTTTTAAGTTTTAATAAGGAAAATCTGGGAAAAAAGAGTTATTGCCGACTTTTTGTTGTTTAATTGAAGTAGAAAGAATTGTTAACTTTATTTTCTGGGCTTTTTGACTTTTTGTTTTTGCTTTGGCTGGAAAGTTTTCTAAATGCCTGACACGTACATTTTTTTTCTTACTCTTCACAACAATAAAATAACAAAAATTAATAAAATAAAATAAAATTAAATGAAATAAAATACAGTTAGTTTGAGATATTAAACGTTCGTTTAAATGTTCACTGCATTTTTTTGTCAGTATTGAAGCGATGACGTGACTGACGCGCTTAGCTACGCAGATGATGACGCCTTACCAAAGAAAGCTACAACAAAAACTTAACTTAAAAACTTTAAGTAAAAGGCAAAAAATAAAAACGAAAAAAAATTTCTTATAAACAAAAAAAATATATATTAAAAAGAGAAAGAAACTAATAAAAATGTTAAATGAAATTACGACAGTAAACCAAACTATATATTAATAACTACTCACACACATACACATACACACACTCATTCATACATAAATTTATATAAACACAAAATTAAAAATCACTTTTATGAACAAAAAAATCTCAAGAATACAAAAAAAAATAAAATTTTTTTCGAAAAGAAAAAAAATGGTGATTGTGAATCTGGTCAAATATTTTTCGAAAGCAGCAGAAAACCAAAAATAAAGAAATACAGAAATAAAAGTATTTTTATTTATAATAAAAATAAATAAAAAAGTTTGTCTTTTTCCGTATACAAATAAATTCCCGTGTTGGGACCTCTCACAGACGCTCACACCCGCCACAGATTCAATTAAAAAAAAAAGAGGGAATTTCAACTTTTAGAGAAACCAGAAAAAAAAACAATTGTTTTTTGAGGGGAGATCAGAGCAAATAAAGAAATTTGTCAAAATGGTTAAATATGAAATTACTGCACAGTGGGTTAGAAATAACTAAAAACATAATTTGACGAAAATTTTCTATAGAAAAAAATTTGACGAAAATTTCTATAAAAATAGAATTTAACGAAATATTTATTAAAAAGAAAATTTAACGAAAAATTTTCTATAAAAAAAAAATTAACGAAAATTATCTATAAAAAAAATTTAACCGAAAATTTTCTATTAAAAAAATTTTACAAAAATTTTCTAAAAAGAAAATTTTCTAAAAATAAAATTGAACGAAATTTTCTATAAAAATAGAATTTAACGAAAATATTATTAAAAAGAAAATTTAACGAAAATTTCTATAAAAAAATTAACGAAGATTTTCTATAAAAAAAAATTAACGAAAATTTCTATAAAAAGAAAATTTAACGAAAATTTTCTATAAAAAGAAATTTTTACGAAAATTTCTATAAAAAGATAATTTAACGAAAATTTCTAAAAAAAAAGAAAAGTTAACGAAAACTTTTCTATAAAAAAAATTGACGAAAACTTCTATAAAAAGAAAATTTGCGAAAAACTTTCTATAAAAAGAATATTTGATGAAAATTTTCTATAAATAGAAATTTAACGAAAATTTTCTATAAATAGAAAAATTTAACGAAAATTTTCTATAAATAGAAAATTTAACGAAAATTTTCTATAAATAGAAAATTTAACGAAACTTTTCTATAAATAGAAAATTTAACGAAAATTTTCTATAAATAGAAAATTTAACGGAAAAATTTTCTCTATTCAAAATAGAAAATTTAACGAAAATTTTCTATAAAATAGAAAGTTTAACGAAAATTTTCTATAATAAAATTTAACGAAAATTTTCTATAAATAGAAAATAACGAAAAATTTCTTCGATCTAATAGAAAATTTAACCGAAAATTTTCTCATAAAATAGAAAATCTTTAACGAAACATCGGTCTATCAAATAGAAAATTTTTAACGAAAATTTTCTATAAAAGAAAATTTAACGAAAATTTTCTATAAATAGAAAATTTTAACGAAAATTTTCTATAAAAGAAAATTTAACGAAAATTATAAAAAACGAAAAATCTATAACCGAAAATTTTCTATAATAGAAAATTTAAACGAAAATTCTTCTATAAACAAGAAAATCTTAAACGAAAATTTTCCGTCTATAAAAAGAAATTTTAACGAAAATTTTCTATAAAAAGAAATTTAACGAAAAATTCTTCTATAAAAAAGAAAATTTAACGAAA